>BMAU01018979.1:0-339129 GCA_019973935.1 Trichonephila clavipes
GTTACGCATGCTTGTTTTATATTGTTCAACCCAAAAGTTCCAGTTTCAGCAAAATCGTGAAACAAGAGATGCAGTTGTTCGAGCTTCGGACTACGAGAAATCCATCACTCGAACATTATAAAACTTTTGGGATGGTTCAAAAACAATTCCTCCAACGTCAGTTGAAGCCGAGAGAGCATTTTCTGCCTGCTGGATTGACCCAGCTTTCGCTTAGAACTTGGTTGAGTGGATAGAAAGTATTGATTGCTTATGCTTTTTGAAATCTGGACTTAGAAAAATGAATAATCAATTTATTGTATATTTTAGCTCATTATATAAATAAGTATTACTTTTGGAGTTCATATGTATCACTTATTTTATATAATTATTATTGATTTTATTTAAAAATAACTTGTTTTTTTAATTTATTTGACTTGATGGCCCCGGGAACGCATTTTCTGATGCATTCCCGAATGGATAAACCCGGGAAATCAGAAACCCTAGTTATAATCTGTCTGCACTCAAAATAACACCGGTGGCTAGCCAAATAATTTTAATTGGTACATTCTGATTGAGCACGGTTACAAAGACATAAAACAATTAATACAATACAAATTCCATGGGGTTTGCACGGGCGGGACATTGGCACGTCCGCCCTCCACCGAGAGGTGTGCAGGGCCGACTCTCGCAAGGTATCCCTACGACCAGAAGAGGGCGCTCTAGTATCATCTTTTTAGCCATTCGTTACACTCCCCTCTGGTTCCTTAACATCGTCCTGGATGAGGAACCAGCAGATTTGTCGTTCCCGGGTCTTCCTTTTTCTCGAGAGGCATCACTGGAATGGCTTCTCCCCCACTTCGAAGATGGAATAACTATATCTGATGCACCATAAAGACGGATGCAAATCTGGAAATATCAAGTCTTCCTTTAGTAGGAAATAAAGTACTATTCACAAATACTTCAAATCTCCCGGTAGAAAATATACAATTCAAAACATCAGATCGTGGAAATATACACCAAAATATTAAATCTCCCGCAGGAAATGTACAACGAAATATCAAATTTCCCGGCAGGAAATGTACAACTCAAAAACATCGTAAATTTCCTGGCAGGAAACGTATCGGGTCAAAACCATCAAATCTCCCGGTAGGAAATGTACATACTCAAAAAACCATCAAATTTCCCGGTAGGAAATGTACGCTATCAAAAACATCAAATTTCCCGGTAGGAATGCACAATCCCCAAATTTCTTCGTGGCCGGCAGCTACACTCCAGAAACCACTTTAAAAACTCTTAACTGTGTGTTCAGAACACGAGTTGGTAATCTTACGCTGGGCTCCATTTCCCGGTAGGAAATATGCACTTGGTAAAGAGAACAGTCACCTGTTGATCCATGCTTTGATCTCCGTGATCTCAGCCACATTGAAACGGACTCTTCTTGTTCTCTGGGAATATTCATCAGAAGCGACGAGAACAGTCAAACCAGTTGATCCATGCCCTCAGATCTCCATGATCTCTGCAGCATTTGGAAACGAAACCCTTCGGTTCTCCGGACTGATAGGGATGTAAGATAACCAGTACTTTTACATGTTCCGCAGCTTCGTGGTACCATTTATAGCCTTTTGGCACTCATTGGCGCCATTTTGGTCGCTTAAAGCTAGTGTAACAATCACTCTCTCGTGTGGCATCTGGCATCATCCCAAATTTCATTCAGCTTTGATTACAGACATTCGATGTATTTTTAACAGTAATGAACCGGAAGAAAAATTTTAATTAGCAAATAGTTAACATTTTTACCATTTGGGCGTTACTTGCAGCCAGAGCCTCAAATTCTCTTCAAGCTTGGATAAGTAATTTATCTTTGAGACCAACGTCATTTCAATCTTGTAATATCGTAATTTAATTTTGCAATTTAAAAAATGATTCAATGGATCATCAGCCACAAATTAAATGCAGTTAATTTAGTTTCAAAATAGTTAACCCTTATAATTGAGCATCAACTAGTCATTAGCAGAACAAGAATTGTAGATATTTGAACACAATACTATTCAAAAATATATTATAGATTTATCTTACAGGTGGAAACAAAATCTGAACTTTTGAAAGTATAAATGAAAAAATTCAAGTAAAAAAAAAAAAGAAAGTCTGATGAACTCTAGTCTAAACAACATATAGACTAATCCTCTGAAGGAATTAAAATACTGCTTTAAAAATATTGTAGTTATTTTAACAGGTGAAGCGCAAAATCTTGCTTTGAAAAGAAAATAATTCCCTTATAAAAGAAACCCTGGATGAAATTCAAAGTGCGGAAACAACAAAACTCCATGAACGAATCTTTGAAGGAATAAAAATACTTTTCTATAATACTTTTTTTGTTAACAAAAATAATAATTTCTTTGCTTTGAATTCAACAAAAATCTAATATGTGTATCAAAAACTCTTCCAATATAGTTAGAACATGAAACACAGTAGCGGCACTCTAAATAAAGTAAGCGTAATTATAAGACTAAACAGGAATATATCAATCTCAGTGACACTCTTGGAAAGACAAGTGAATTAATGAGTCAGCAGAAAAGTGAAAGTATCTCGATGATTAATAAATTTTACAGAACAAACAGTGAAACCTCAAGGTCAGAAGGGGGTAAAAATTCCCCAAATAAGTGCAGCACTAATAGTCATAAATCACAGAGGGACAAAATGTTATTGCTGTAATGTTCTTTCCTAATACGTCATTATACTTTTATATAAAAGAGAATTACTCTCTCTTCTTTCTGATTTTTACTTTACTACTCGTTTCTAATTTCACAGTTTAGATGAGAAAAATGATGTTAATTATATTAATCCACTGTGTTGCTACCAGGTGCTTTGCTGAACGGGAAAGCAAAAGAAGATGAAGAAGAAGGTAATACTTGCAATTATGATACTAATTTGTTAAATAAATTTTACCTACCTAGATACCTTTCAATGCTCATTTTAACGTTTATTAATTGTTAAATTTATTTTACTATCACATTGATAGAGTTAAATATATAATCCTAATAAAATTACAACACATTTAATACAATGCAAATTTATTTAAGACAAATATGTACCACATTTTTCGGATTTTTTAGACTAATATTCTAAATTCCTGTTCATTACCTGAGCGAAAAAATACACACACACATTGATAAATGAGATTATATGAATCGTTCAAAGTAATCACATATTAATATTGTATTTAACAAAAAATAAGCGGTGTTCTCTATTGCCTAGATGAAATTTGTATTTTAAACAGGTGTACTCACATTTTAATTGCACTCGCACAATAATTACCTTCAAGAAGTTTAACTGTTTCACATTAGATGTATGGAAATAAATTAAAATGAAATTTTTTATAAAAATTTTTAAATATGAGAAATTTTGTAATTTTTTAACTGTTTTATTTTAAATTACCAAATCATTGCATTCAATGTTTACAAATTGAAGAAAATGAATACATGTTTCATTAAAACACTCTTATGTACACTAAGTGTACACGAAAGCGAGAAAAAAATCTCTCTCTATCAATATAATGTTTCTTTTTATATTACTGGGTCATTGAGTATGATTGATTTCTGTTTCATTTACTTTTTTCAGTGAGCCCACATTTGACTGTATAGTCTTAGAATTATATATATATATATATATATATATATATATATATATATATATATATATATATATATATATATATATATATATATATATGTATATATATATATATATACATATATATATACATATATATACATATATATATATATATATACATATATATATGTATATATATACATATATATATGTTATATATATATATATATATATATATATATATATATATATATAATCCAAAACATAAAAATACACAGGGATAGTTAGAACCTAAGATAACTATACTAAATAGGAAGAAATAGGCCTCCTGGCCTTAGGAAACCAAGATTGCAGGTTTAATATATATATATATATATATATATATATATATATACAGTCGAACCTCCATATAGCGAACTCATATTGCGAACTTTCCTGGAACCAAGAACATTTCACAATTTTCTTCGTAAAATAACCTCTCAATAGCGAAATGCATTTTCTATATAACAAACTTTTTCACTTGTGATTCAATTTTTTTTCTCCTTTTTTAAAAATATTTCTGGACATTTCAAGTTGTTCTTTCTTTTAACTCATTTTATGGTGGTCATAAATCTTGAGCTGGTTTAGTTAGGTTCCAAGCTTGCCGATAGCAATAGAATATTGGTTGTTTCCTCCAAGTGCAACATTTAACCCCCACCGTCCAGTTCACTGGAAACATCTATGATATCCCCTTTCACTCTCAGTGGAGTTGTCTCGTGACCGCGTGTGCTTGAACTAGTCTCCATTAATTTGTAGTGCTGATCAGCTGTTGTGGTAACTTCGTTTTTTGTAACTCGAAAATATCAAAACGTAAGGGTTGAGCATCGAAGAAAGAAAATATTAATTCTTCAGGAAGTATAGTTAAAGGTGTCTAGAAACTTACCTTCAGCTTTTGTTTCATTCTTTTCTTTCTTTTTGAATTGGTAAGATATACAAAATAAATTATTATTAATATCAAAAAGATATGAAAATAATTACTTTTTTAATGCACAGTGTTTACGAATTTAAAATTTGATTAATGTGGTTTATAAAGAAAATTGATAGATGAACCTTTATATAACGAATTTTCCATATAACGAACTTTTTTTCGGGATTTAGAAACTTCGTTATATGGAGGTTCGACTGTATATATATTATATATCACAAAAATAGTCATTACATTATGATCACTAATTTTTAATATGAAGTAGAACCATCTTTGGCTTAAAAGATAGCCAACACACGACGAAATATTGATTGGTTATGTAGTCGGAGGTATTATCAACTGGTTCTGAAATTACTGCACATTGGTAGCTTGGCAACATAAATTCGTTTTCTCTCTCGGCAAGCAGCCACAAATATTTGATTGCATTCATATCAGGAGAACTCGAAGGCTAATACTTGACTTAAAATTGACCATTATGTTCCACAAACATTCCTTGACGATTCGACTCTTATGACATAGAACATATACCTGTTCCCATAGTGCATGTACGTCCATTATATTTCTATGAAATGATAGGTCCTAATGAGAGGACAACCTTCACATCATATTGTCACCGCAATGTCCTTGTATCCAGCCAACTGTGTACCCGAATGCTGACGATTCCGTTGGAAAGCGGCGAATTTGTGCTCACCCGTGTATAAGACCAGAAAATGTGAAATCTCTTATCAGGCAACTTTCTTCCATTATTTTTAGTTTAATGCAGATGTTCCATGAAACATTGCAGGTGCTATGGAGATGACGTGCCGTCAGCTTAGGATGTCAGCTAGTTAGACAAATTCGCAGCAATATATATTGCAGTGTCAACTGCATTTTGATTGGCTTGTGTCTACTTCTAAAAGGACTCAATTGCCAATACTTTCTTATTTTTCTGCACCTGGTTTCACCAGAAAGGCTGCAAGATGTTTCAGTCATCATTCATCAGTCATCACTAACCGAATGCTCTTTTAGAATGATGTGACAATCTTAACAATTCTGTACTCAATTACCTAAATGTCACGTTTGGAGTGCGATTAATTGGCGTGGTGGATATTCACCTGGCCATCCAGATCTTTCGATTTATTTAACCTCGATTTCTTTTCATGGAGACATCTGAAGTCTTGTTTATGTAACTCCAGTTGATTCAGATGAAGATCTCGTAACTCGAATAGCTGTAGCCGGTTCACATATACGTGAAACATTTTGTAACTTTGATAATCTAATATATATTATAAATGTGAAAGTTTGTGAAAATCTTTGTTAGTCTTTCCCGCAAAAACTACTGAATGGATTTTAATGAAACTTTACAGTAATATAGCTTATACATCAGAATAGCACATATGCTATAATTTATAGCATAGACTATAATTTATAAAGATTTGAGTAAAGTGTCAAAAATATAACGATATTTGTCAAGTAAGTAGGAAAAAATTCTGTCTTCTGCTAGCAATTCCGGCATGCTCTGCAAAAAAAAAAAAAAAAACCACGTCTGCATATATCTATCTTTTGTTCGTGAAAAACCTTTTTTGTTTTGGCTACGCAAGGTGCTCGCTTCTAATTAATTCCTCTGATATAATGCCTATTTTTTTATTTCAGAATCAAACTAAGTTTTGAAGGGAGAGGTTGTTATAAATCTCTCTTTATTTTAGTGTTTTTTTAACATCTTATTATGCATATTTGGTAGTAAGAAATTGATCTTTTTTCCAAATAAATGCTTTTATCAGTTCTGATACTTAAAGTAAATAAGCTTTCTCTTTCACACTGCATTATTTGGACAAATTTTCAAAATTTATTTGTGGTTAGTAGTTAATTATAACGCTATAATTTTAATTGAATAGGCAGATATAATTATTTTTACACTTAAAAACGCAATAACTATTGTTCTGTATTTCTTGGAGTGTGAGAGTGAGTGAATATTAATGTTGTACTGTTCAGCTACACGAGGGCTTTTGGCAACGGATCACGTAATTTTGAACCATAGTCAAGTAACGTGGACGACATCTGAGCTGGCACCCCTTTCTCCTAACTACCACACCACACCAACTTAGAAGGAATATTCTACCAATAATTAGCAGGAATATTCTTTGAAATCCACCTTCCAAGATATATGGCAGCACGGGTTCCGTGATGAGTATTTTAGGAGAGGAAAAAATAGTTTGTCAAAATTTCTATGTCTTATGTTTTTTGTATGTTAATGAAGACCTTAGAAAATGATTTGACTACTTATTTTAAGTGTGTGAACGGTATATATAATTAATTTTACACAGTGGAATATCTTTATTTAATTTATTAGCTCTAACGGAATAAATTTCCCAAAGTGGAGTATTTTTGTTTATGTATATCCCTTAATTTTCAATGTAGTGATCCAAAAAATATTGTATGAAAAAACTGGCAGTAAATCATTATGCGGTAGATAAAGTAACGTGCATCGCTCCCGCTACAGGGTGAGTCTTACAAAGCTCTAATAAAGCTCGAGTTATGAAAGTAGCTAGGCATTTGTGCCAACTTGACTCTATCGTTAAAATTTCGCTATGTTTTTCATTGGATCGTCATTATAATTTAAGAAACAGCGTTGCTTGCGAATATTACAATTTTAACATAAAATAAATACTACAGAAAGTAATATTAATGTATTATACTTTCAGATAAAAAATTATTTACACTATTTTAAGCGTTCATTACACAAAACTTTTAACAATGTGTTACTTTTGCTGAGCTGAGATCAGCTTAGGAAGGTATTTTCAAAAATCAACCTCAAGAGTGTTACGGGAGTTATAAATAAAAAATCCTTTTTATCAGCTATTAGACCTACATACTTAATATTTAACAAAGGTGTTTTATTTCTTTTTTTGTTACCTGAGTTACGCCAAAAGCTTTTTTTGTTTAATTTGCAATTCACGTAAAATTAACTCATTAAAAACTTCTTTATCCTTCAATCTGTGTTGTTTAATTTTTCAGTTCACCCGTGCGAAGAACGGGTATACCAGCTAGTGTATACTAATTGCTCCACCGAAGCTGTCAAACATGTATCACTGTTGACGAAAGCCAATTTGAACAGTATTAAAAACATTGCTCATATTAATAATACTTTCAATATACCCTTTATCTTTCCCTTCAGCTCTTATTTCCTGTATTTGCGCCACACAGCGTAACTTTTGTCCATATATACTAAAGTCGTGCCTATCTGGCTTCAGTTAACTCAAATGAAGATCTCGTAGCTCGAATATCTAGCCGGTTCACATATACGTGAAACATCTCGTAACTTTAAAAATGTTTGCTAATTGCTCCATCGATACTGTCAAACATATATCACTGTTGATGAAAGTCAGTTTGAACATTATTGTAAACATTGGCCTTGATAACAACACTATCAATATGCACTTTATCTTTCCCTTCAACTCTTATTTTATGTGTTTTCGTCTCACAATGTTACTTTAGTTCATACATACCTACACAGTTAAGGTGAATCAAGCCACTAAGTAAGAGAGCGTCTTAAGCTATTATTCTCCAATCAACGACTTAACAATTTTCCGAAAATCAAGTGCAAAAAACTAATTAAATTTTTACTTTATGAATACCTAACTGATCATTTGAAACTACTACTAACATTAATATATTTAGCCTTCGTCCTCTGTTGCATGTGAGTTTGGTATTAACTGTGTTATGAACATTAAGTTTGAATAGTTTGTACAATTTTGCTGAAATTCTTTGGTGTATCAACTGATACTGTACTTAATGTTTTTTACGACTAACAATGAATACCAATCACTGAACATTAAATTAATTTTACATGAAAATTTACATCACATACTCGAGATCATCCTGTAATAGTAGTTTTAGAGGTATTGTGAGTTAATGGACCTTATAAATTAATGTATACACTAATTTTCATATTGGTAGAAAGATAAAACATGTTATTGTCTAGACGGTGAAAAGGCGGAAGAAAGGCAATTATTTCCTTCCATGATATACTTTAAAAATTCATTAAACATTTTTAAAACTTTAAAAGAAAAGCAACTATGATTTGTAAATTTCAATTACAAATGAAAACAAAATTCAGATTTTTTTATAGAACAATGTCATATCTCTATGCTCCAGCTTAAGAGAAAAAAAAAGATGCTGTACTGTGCAGTAAAACTCGGGTAAAAATGTTTGTAAAACAGTGTCTTATACATATCTCAGATTCTTTTTAATGTTTTTGAAGCAAAAAAAAATTCTACTGTCCCTGATAAAATCCAAGCCTTTCAAGACACGGCATGTCCCCAAGTGTGAGAGCCATTGCATTGGTTCCACCATCTAGTGGCTGCTCTTGCTTCTAAATTTTTAACGCTTGAATTTATTCAATTCAAGCTCTCATCGATACCAAATATTGAGAAAAAAACATTGATTATATATTACTGAAATATAATTTTGCATTAATGTTTAATTTTTATTTGCTCTACTATTGCTTCACTATTTTCAATCAAATAATTTTTATAAGCCCAAGTTTCATTTCTCCGTGTAAACTGATTGCTTTTCTTTGCATCGTAATGCATTAATAATTTAATTTTTCTTTGTTTCACATGCAGATTTTTGTAAATTGAAACCGTACATTGGTCATTGTAATGAAAAACATAAGAGATGGTATTATGATCCTTTGGCTTTGAAATGCAAGCTGTTCCTGTTCTCAGGATGTGGCGGAAATGATAACAGATTCTTAACGCGTTATCTGTGTGAGGTAGCATGTTCTGACAAACGGCCTATAACTGAGGAAATGGAAAGTAAGTATTAAATGCTATGTTTTAATGCACGATGTAATTTTGTTGTATCATTTCCATAATTCCTAGTATTAATTATTTACATATTCAAAATATTTTTGCACAAAATGTCTGTGGAATGAAAATATTTTAATTATTTTATCAAGCACATATCATGTTCGAAAAGCTTCACACTTACAAACTGAACAGTAATACAAATGTTTTACTCAAAGAAGGGGTTTAGTTCAGTGTCCCCCAAACTGTGGGGCTCACCCCTCTAAGGGGATATGATGTCCCTTCTTGGGGGCACGAGCATGTTGAAAAGTCGAAAATAAGATTTTAAAAAAAAGTATTAATTCATTGAAAGGAAGCAAAGCATAAAATAAATTCTGACATAATAAAAATGAAATACATGTTTGCATTGATATAAATGTATGAGTTCGGCTCATTGTTTTTGATAATTAATTTATCAATATTAAATTAAAAACCAGTTTAATAATTACTAGTGCCTCCAATGGACCTGTTATATACGGAATTTAATACTTATCTTGATAATTTGTATGATTTATAATTAAAGTTGTATTGTAGCTTTGGCGTCAAAGTTCATTTTTATCGTATTCAATAAATTGTTATTGTAAGGGTGGGCATGATGATAATTATGATTGAAGATGTGGTCACAAATATTAAAATTTTGAGAAACGCAAGTTTAATTTTGGGACATAAAAGTAATGTTTTACATAAGCAACTGCATACGCGCGTGCAAAAAGAATAAATTTCATATTTACTTCACTTTGAAGTTTATTTAGGTTTATTATTTTTAGCGCTGTGTTCGCATTAAAAATATAAAAACAAACACAGAAAGATCGCAGTGCTGCACACTGAATTATTACTGAATATCCTATATTTAATTTCATTCTCATAAGCAGTTGTTGCTCCTCCTTCACCGTGCAGAGCTTGTAACAAAGGTATGTTTTCTCTAACTCAGGCTTTCTTTCATCCAGCCATATTGGCACATTTAGAACAACGTCTCCAATAAAGTCACCATAACTACAGAATATAGCATACAAATAGTCAGCAATATAAAGAATAAGATAAAATTGCCTCTTCGAACACTGTCTGAATTCTGCTTTCACAGTATTTCTCTTTAGCAAGTTTCAGAAGTTGCATCTAATTTGATATAAGTACTCATTAATTCTTACATTTAGCTGGACTTGTCCGCATAATCAGTTCTGATGATTACAATAATGATTGTAAATTATTGTGAATACTTGTTGTCACGGTACCTCCTCCTCCTCATGTTGGCTGAGGTGGAAGTCTCGCTTATTAACCAGATACTCGGTGGAGTGGGGGATTGGAATAGAGCAATTTTTGAGCAATTAAATTGGATTCCAAGGAATACAAACAGAGAATCACAATAATTATTGTTTATTAATTTGACATTAAACTTTATTACGCTTTGTGTTAACAAGACAAATTTAATAAGAAAACAATAATAGATGCTTATCTTTTGAAAGAGATGCAACCTTCTGAAAACATCTAATAACGACTTTAATTCAGGCAGTACTATCGTAGCAATCTTGTCTATTCAGCATCTGTTCTCACTAACTTTCCGGTCTCACTGACTATTTTTATGTCATTTAGTAAGGACGTTCATTTGTGGTGTTGAGTTGTTCTAGCTCAAAGTGCCAACTGGGTTGGATGAGAAAAAACCCGAGTCAGAGAGAGTAGATCTCGTGGATAGTGCATTATTACACAATTTGTTTTTATTTTGTGCTCGATGAAATGCAATGATTTCTTAAGTGGTCTATATCGATCCCCAGGGATTTATAACAACCCGCAACAGGTTCACATCAGCGAAAAAATAATTTGGAGGTTCATGGGGTGCAAATGGGGATCTACGTTAGTGGCTCTAATTAAGTCAAGTAAGTTAAGTAATTTGACTTTAATTTTAATATAAAACTTAATTAAATGGGAACGAGAATTTACCTATTTAACAGAATTACTTACTAAATTTAAGGCGGTTAATTTGCAGTTACAAGGTGACAACATAAACTTTATTAAAACAAGGCTCATCATTTCAGCTTTTCTTGCCAAAATTAAGCTTAAGAAGTACGGGTGTTTCTAAATGAATATCGGAGTTTTAACGCTTTATAGAATTTCGTACATATATTTTCGCCTAGCCAGTATGGTGGCTATGTCCCTCGGCTTGTAACCGAGTGGGTTCGGGTTCGAATCCCGAGTAAGACATGGCTGTATCTTCTTCGGGAAGGAAGTCGGTCTTTCGCCTGAAATGGATTCCCGTCTCGAAAGGAAAAGCAGTGCACCTCTTCTTGTTATATGCTGGGATCATCGTTTGTAATAAAATCTGTATTCTTCTGTGGTTGTGTTATATGTTCTGTTCATCTATCTCACGTCTTCCGTATGTATCCCAGTAATAAACTCACTACAACAACAGTGCATATAATTTACAAGTACAATTCCCGCATCGTATGAAGAGTAACTGAAGCAGTTTTATCTATAAGCATACAAATGTTCAATGTGAGCTCCATTCGTCACACGGCACACATCAAGTCGATAGACGAGTTCATCCCAAACTTTGTTCAGTGTGTCTGAGATAATGCTTGCAACAGCTTCTTCAATCCTTTGTCTTAAGTCTGGAAGGTCAGCTGGTAGTGGAGATATGTACACACAATACTTAATGAACCCCTACAGATATAAATCACATGACGTCAAATATGGGGAATGTAGAGGCCCTGCGAAATAAGGTTTTTCGTGAGGCTCTTTGCGAAGAATCCATTGGTCGAGTACTGTGATTTTCAACCAATCGCGTAATGATATATGCCAGTGAGGCGGTGCCCCATCTTGATGCCAAATGAAGTTATCTGGTTCACTTTCGTTCAATTGAGGAAATAGTCATAGTTGTAGAGCAGGGGTGGCGAACCTGTATGTATCAACGTGCCCTTTTTTCTGAACAAATGTTTAACGAGTTATAGACGAGCCGTCAAATAATTTTTATTTGTGGTTATTGGGGGAAAATTATAAATACTACAACTCACACAAAACTCTTTATTTACTACGAAATAAATACATTTTGTGCACTGTCTTGTTGCAAATGCTTTATTTATACGTGTAATTCAAATTGAAGTAACATTAGTATGACTCCTGTTGTTGCAGATTAGATGATAAATAACTTATATTATTATTGTAGGACAATAACAAACGAGTATGCTCCCTGCCGCCTCATTCACTGCAACCCAACATTTGCGTTTGGTCGTAATACTTCGCATTGAACTTATTTACTTTGAACTGAAATGCAAACCGCTTTGATCGGTGGCCAAAATACTGTGTCGCGTGCCATTGGTTAGCCATCCCTGTTGTAGAGCATCAATATAGACAGAGGCAGTTACCGTTGGTTTTCCGAAAACGAAAGGCCCATACACTTTCCCCCGAGATATGGCCCAAAAAACATTCAATTTAGTTGAGTCTTTTTACGGTTCTAACACTTCGTGAGGATATTTTAAGCTCCAAATGCGCGAATTATTAATGTTCACATGTCCTCTCAGGTGTCCACCGGAATGCCCGTTGCACAGTAATAGCAGATTCTGTCTTTGCAAACTGGGGAACACAAAACGCTTTCTGTTCACTAGTTGCCATTTTTATAGTAACGCGAAGATCGGCAGGGAAGGGAAAAAAATTAACATGCGTTTCGCGCGAATGCACACAGATGCCAGCAAACAAAACTGTTTCAGTTGGTCTTTTATTCGATGTATGAGTTATACTAATAAGTTAAATGTAATCAATACTATAAAACGTTAATACTCCGATATTCATTTATAAACACCCTGTATAACATTGGACGTTACAATCATTCCAGTTTCTCAATTGGCCACAGACTGCCAGGAAAATGACGTTTTAACCTACGTTCAACATTTAAAAACCATTTATTTAGCTTTTAAAACTAAGTATGAAAATGCTTTGATTATGGTAATCACCACAGTAGGCAATGGATTCATATGGCTACATTGAAGAAAAATGTCATACTACAAGAACAACTAATCGAAATAGGCAGTAACGGAGATCTTAAAGTAAAATTTAGAAACGAAAGTCAGAAATTTTGGATTTAAAAAGACACACTAGTTATTTATCGCAAATTTTGGAGTACTATGAGAAAGATTTTAAATGATTTTCCCAGTGAGGAGTTTCATTGCGGTTGCCAAGCTCCAAAATAAAAAAAGAAAGAAAGAAAAAGACTGGTCCCTACTAAATGATGAAATTTAGGGTTAAACCTGACAAAATTGATACCAAATTGTGAAGTTTGTTATTCATCTTTTCTTTAAATAAAAATTTATTTGTTGATTAGTTATTAATGTGTTAATTACATTTTAATTTAACTAATATGCGTTAATAGAAATTTGGAACGCTATTTACTTCACTACAGATAGATATTTAAATCTTGTTTTCAATTCTTACTATTAGCTCACACTCTATATATTAATTTACCTTGGTGGAATTTTAAATCGTTAATAAAATAAATTTTATAGCGTTCAATTGAGTTGAAATGTTATATATATATATATATATAATTATTATGGATGGCAATGCAGTAATTTAATTACAATTAAAAATCATTGATTAAAACTAATTATTCAAAGAATTACAAAAACCGGCACGTTGACATCGTTTTTGGCGACTCTTTTGGCGACTTGTGTTAAAACTTGAAAATGTTTTTCTTCTCACATTTTAAAGTGCTCAATTTGTGAAGGTCCCATTGGACCTCACTTTGAGAACGAGAATAAATAGGAGTCAGATAAGAACCAGTAGCCATTTTTATAAACAACTTTATTTGGTTATCTTATCCAAATAGAATCAAAGACTTATTAACAAATATATCTAACTAGTATTATGAGTTTTTAAAGGTAATATCCTTTAAATTAACTTAAATAATTAATGATCTAATTAATTAAGGATTAGAATATCGATCACGCATAGATTACCACAATAAGAGATCCCAGAATTATATTCAATGTTCTTATTGAGCATTTAATTTTAATCTCATTCGTAATAATAAACCTTAATGAGACTTTAATTAATATTTACCACATTGCAATTCAGCTCAGCTTTTCTCTGAGATTAAATTATCCAATAAGAAATCTTCAATTTAACTTCGCTATAACTTTCTGCTTCAATCTCTCTCTCCTACTGCTCTAACTTTACTATTCCGTTTGACTTAAACACTTTATCTAATCTGCATAACAAGGAATCCTGTCCGCTTTTTGGAGTTGATTGGAAATAGGTAGGGAATTAAATTTCCCTAAAAAGGACGACTCAGAAGGTTAGTGATAAAGTTCCGTATAGATTTGTCACAAATTGAGCAGATATTTTCTATACACTATTGTTTTGGATAAAAATAAGATAATTTAGTTATAATTAATTAACTGAAATCAATTATTTAAAGAATTACAGATACAGTCTCATTTTTAGTCTCATTTTTAGCGACCTGGGTCAAAACTTAAAAATATTTTTTTTCTCACGTTTTAAAACATTCAATTAACTGAAATTTTATATACACAATTGTTTTGGATAACAATACGATACTTTAATGATAATTAATAAAAATTAATAACCACTTAATGTTGTGATTCTGTCCTATGTACAGAGTGTTTTTTTCCAGGTATAGAAGTTTAAGTCGACATTACTTTCAAAGATGGCGATCGATTTAACAGCTGTCAAGTGATTTATTCTCAGTTTGGTTTGGCAATTCATCATGAATAGACTCACGCCTGAACAACGCTTTCAAATTGTGCAATTTTATTTTGAAAATAATGGTCGATTTTCATAAGCGAAATTTGTTTAGCGATGAAGCGCACTTCTGGTTGAATGGCTACGTCAACAAACAAAACTGCCGCATTTGGAGTGAAGCTAATCCACAAGTGTATGTCGAAACACCGTTACATCCAGAAAAACTGACTATTTGGTGCGCTTTATGGGCTGGTGGAATCCTTCTTCAAAAACAATGAAGGCCACAACGTTACAGTCAATGGTGATCGGTATAGAGCCATGATTACTAACTTTTTCATTCCTGAATTGAACAATCATGATGTCCAGGAGCTGTGGTTCTAACAAGACGGCGCAACATGTCACACAGCTCGTGCCACAATCGATTTATTGAAAGACACGTTTGGTGACCGCCTAATTTCCCGTTTTGGACCTGTGAATTGGCCTACAAGATCTTGTGATTTAACACCCTAGACTATGTTTTGTGGGGCTATGTAAATTCATTTGTCTATGCGGATACGCCACAAACGCTTGACCATTTGGAAGACAACATTCGCCGTGTTATTGCCGATATACGGCCACAAATGTTGGAAAAAGTCATCGAAAATTGGACGTCCAGATTGGACTACATCCGAGCCAACCGTGGCAGTCCTATGCCAGAAATCATATTTAAAATGTAATGCCACAAGAGTATCTTTCGAATAAAAAAATTTCATGTCAATCAAATAATACATCGTTGTTTTATTGCAATTTAAAGTTCTATACCTCTCAAAAAAACACCCTTTATATACATATTTATATTAATTGTAAGTATTTAATAAAAAGTAGCTAAAATAAAATATTTCTTTGTTGATCTAAATAGGAATTGACTTAAATTTTTTTTATATATTACTTGTTTTAAATTGTAAACATTATATTCTCTCTCTCTCTTCACTACAGATATAAATTTAAATATTTTAATGTAAGTATCTCTACTCCCCTCAGTTGTCAAAAAGACATACAAGTTGATAAATTTTCAAAAATTCAATATTAGATAAACATGGGCTTACCCCAAATCAAAGAAACCATGCCATGGGATCAATGAGATAGAACATTTCCATCCATCTTGCTCTCGGATTCCCTGAAAAGCCCCAATCATCAGCTAGATCTCTCCCTGAACCAGCATGAGGTAAAAGTACCACAACAAATTGTAAAGGGTGTTTTTTTAGAGGTATAGAACTTTAAATTGCAATAAAACAACGATGTATTATTCTATTGACATGAATTTTTTTTATTCGAAAGATAATCTTGTGGCATTACATTTTAAATATGATTTCTGGCATAGGATTGCCACGGCTCGCTCGGATGTAGTCCAATCTGGACGTCCAATTTTCGATGACTTTTCCCAATATTTGTAGCCGTATATCGGCAATAACACGGCGAATGTTGTCTTCCAAATGGTCAAGCGTTTGTGGCGTATCCGCATAGACAAAAGAGTTTACATAGCCCCACAAAACATAGTCTAGCGGTGTTAAATCACAAGATCTTGGAGGTCAATTCACAGGTCCAAAACGGGAAATTAGGCGGTCACCAAACGTGTCTTTCAATAAATCGATTGTGGCACGAGCTGTGTGACATGTTGCGCCGTCTTGTTAGAACCACAGCTCCTGGACATCATGATTGTGCAATTCAGGAATGAAAAAGTTAGTAATCATGGCTCTATACCGATCACCATTGACTGTAACGTTGTGGCCTTCATCGTTTTTGAAGAAGGATTCCACCAGCCCATAAAGCGCACCAATTAGTCAGTTTTTTGGATGTAACGGTGTTTCGACATACACTTGTGGATTAGCTTCACTCTAAATGCGGCAGTTTTGTTTGTTGACGTAGCCATTCAACCAGAAGTGCGCTTCATCGCTAAACAAAATTCGCTTATGAAAATCGGGAACAACGGCAATCTCGTTTTGGGCCCATTAGACGAATCTACGCCTTGCTTGATCATATTTAAAATGTAATGCCACAAGATTATCTTTCGAATAAAAAAATTCATGTCAATCGAATAATACATCGTTGTTTTATTGCAATTTAAAGTTCTATACCTTTAAAAAAAACACCCTTTACTATCATTGCGCACTTTAAGTCTTTTTTTTTCTTTATCATTTAGGTAGAGAAATGCTTTACTAACAGTTAATTCATGAATATGAAAATCAACAATTATGAAGAAAGATAAATTTTCAGAAATAACTCTCTTTTCATTTACATTTATAGGAATTTGTTCTCTCCCAATGGTTGAAGGGGGTTGTGACGAGAATTTACAAAGATGGTATTATGATAAAGAACAAGAAAAGTGTAAGAAATTCACGTTCAATGGATGCGAAGGAAACGAAAATAATTTTGTTACTAAAAAAGAATGTCGCATGCAGTGTGATGACTTGTAAGTAACGCAATTTATGAAACAATTTTTAAAAAATTCAATAAATTAGTATTTTGGATACACACAGAGCTTCTTAAACCATGCATAGGGCTTCATACCTTTTTTTTCCAGAGAAATATTTACATTTGAGTAGGAAGAGGATCCTTGGTGATCCATAATTGTTAAAATCTTAACCGCCGGTTCAAACATACGCAATTCGCCCACCCCCCTCAGTGCACCGTTATTCTCATAATCGAACAACGCGATGTATGGGGGGGGGGAAGGCACAAATGAGTAAATTTTTATCTGAAATAAGTAAATCCCCCGAAAACCCAGTGGAGATCATTTTATTGTATTTTAAGACTTTCGGAACAGTTTTATTGATGACAGCGAAAATGAAAGGATCGTATTTCCTAAAGACGGATACTCCGGGGCAATGGTTGACAGAGGGGAATATATACGCCGGCGTCAGTTAAGGGGTATTTGCTTACTTTACTTCCAAATATTTTTAAAATAAGAAAATAACACAAGTAATTATTAATATTTAATCAACTACGAATAATTTTATTTGATATATACCTATTATCAGAGAGCAGAAACTGACTACAATACGTAAATGAATACTTTTTTTAAAAAATAATTAATGTCAATTGAATAAAAATATACATAAAAAATTGTGTTAAGGATATGAGTGGAACAAAACATTATTTTAAATGCAAACTTTGTCCAAAAATGTAGAAAAAATTACTTATTTTTTAAAACATTCTCCTTTTATGAAAAAAGGTTTCTATTGTAACAATAGTTTATCTATATAGTGCCAAGACTTCTTTAGGAAACTTGAATTAGGATTTATGAGATATATAATCTAGGAGCGGAATTATTCACATTTTTATACATCAGAGTAGAGAACATTTTAACAAAAAACACCGGTTATTGTTTCAATTTATCGTAACTCTCTGCAATAATATGAATTTCTTCAAAAATTTTATTTCGAAACCCTATTTTACGAATTTCGTGATTTAACTTTTTTTCCTTTCTCCCCTATTAAAATGAATGCAAAAACTTCTATGTAACGATTAATGACCCGCGAATTAACAAATTATTTCTACAGCTGATTTTTTTTTTTTATTTATTTGGATTAGAAAAAAATCGATTTCTTTTCGAATAACATATCATTTAGTCCGGAACAGAAAAAACTTTTCTTGCACGCAGGAGATTTTGAGGGGAATGGTCACAGTCAGGTGTAGATTTTATAGATGTAGATGAGTCACCCACACATAAGTGCAACCTATCACTTGAGTTTTGAATATGTGACACGGAATTCCTTTCTTATCTTAACCCACTTTACAAAGCAGGAGATATTTTATGAGTTTTTACCATTTGCTCTCTTTCTTGAACGAACAAATTTTTATTATACATACGGTTATGCTAAAAATTTTGCGTATTACTTATATACCAAAATTGCGTATTATTTAAAAATAAAAAAAAAAGTACTTACGTAATATTGCAACAATCGCCAACTCTATCGATAACTCGCAAGGTTGGCAACCCCGATTTCCTATGCGACGTAAGAGCTGAATTGGCAACAAGATGTTTTGTTTCGTATAATGTCGCCATTAAGTGGCGATAGTACTAAAGTACCAAATTTTGTTTTTGATTTATCGGATCCAGTGAGTAGCGAATACGATGTAGAAATTTATAAAGAAAATCCTATCAAAACTGTTCCATTTTCTAATGCATTACATTGCCTGGAGATTCTAAAAACATATCTTACGGAACAAGATCTAAATTACGCAATGTTTTCTCTAAATATAGTGGAAAAAGATCTCTTTCCTGCCGGGAATCAAAGACTGTCAAACATGTATTACTTAGTATTTTAAAATTTCCAAATTAATGTTGTGTAATAATTCTCTAATAGTGTTTTTAGCTCCTGAATAAGAAGTGCGTAATTTCTAACTATAGGTATTTTTTATGTAGTCATTTGTAGAGTTTCCGAAAGATAAGTGCCAAAAATTGTACTTTTTTAGATCCCGATATTACGCTTAACTCCGAATTACCGAATAAAATGTCCAGTCCCAATGAATTCGTGAAATAGGCTGGCCGACTGTCTTTTAGTTACACACTTTTTCAAAATCATCGTTCCGAACCTAAGGCCTTTGAAAGTAGATCAAACTGTAATTTTTTTTTCGTAAAATTATTTTTGAAATTCCAATTTGAATATTGGAAAAAATTATTTTTCAGAAATGTTTGCTCTCTCATAATGTAAAAGATTACTTACACCAATAATAATGATGACTTTACATCGTGAACAGAGGGTCATGTATGACAAAATTTTTGCCGATCACATTCACTGCGGCTACATATATTCATGAATACACGTTATTTCACCATTTGTTTGCGTAAAAATACTTTTACTATACAGATAATACTTTTATATCAACGACATTGACAGTACGTGTTATCATTTCTGTGCTATCCGTGTTGTCCAAAAATTTGGCTTTTTACATTTCACTAAGTTTTTTTCCCTCTTTGCTGCATGATGTAGCTGAACTGCATGAAAGGATAACACGTGATGTCAATAACGTTGATAGTACCATTTTGAGTAAAGTGTGGCAGGAACTGGACAATCACATTGATGTATGCCGTTTGACCAAGGTATTACACATAAAATCTCTGTACAGCATGTAAATAAAACGAAATATTTTTCTATTCTTTTAAATGTTCTTTTTTTGCTGTATTCGTCTTAGTGTTCTTCAATTCCGACAATTAGCTCACACTCTCTCTATATTTACTTATCTTGTTGGAATTTTCAATCGTTAATAAAATAATTTCTGTTCATGCAATAAAGATCAAATACATTTTTTAAACTTATAGTGGATGACACTTGATGTTAAGACAATTTTTTCAAATATTGGAAAGCTAGAATCTTTTTTTTTTGACAGTTTGAGATTTTAATATTTTCAAATTGTATAGATTTTAACCATTCTAAAAATACCTTACTTTAACCTCTAGGGTAGTTAGAAGCCATTAAAACCTATTTTTAAATAATCGTTGAAACTGGGCCCCGCCCATTTGAAGGGCAAAAAATGTAAACAAAGTACTTCGTTTTTGCTTAAGAGTTGAACGTCTGATATAAACCAAAACATTTATCTTTTATTGTAAATTTAACCTTTTATTTTTTTATGTACTAACCGATTAAAGGCCTCACTGTATGCATTAAAATCAATTTATCTCAAAATGTAAATTTTGAAGTTCGATGTACCTTTTCTGAGAAACTACTGTTCACAGGTATGTAAATTTTTTATGATATATTTATAATAATGTCTAATATATAATAAAATGAGCTTTTTGCTAAAAACTCAAAAGTTTATTTTTTACAAATTTTTTATGTGAAAAATGGGTCAAATTTCGCAAAATGTTTGATGAAATATTTCATAAATTTTTAAAAATTTAAGAATTAGCTAAAAGTTCCTTTCGGTATAATGAGAAAGGTTTACTTAAATTGTATGAAAAATTTCCAGCATATACATATAACAGATTTTGAGAAAAGGTACATCGAAAACAGCCAATTTAACATTGTCAGTGTATATATGGGGAGAGGGGTTTTCAACTCCCCTTAATTAAATTATATTTTTAATTTTAAATTTATTTTGCATTATTTCCCATGTAGTTACAATTAGCTGCAACAGATGGCGCCAGTATATTTTTCTAACTAAGTAGGAATTGACGTTAAAAATAATTTTTTTTTTAATGTATCACTTGTTTACTAACACGATCCGAACCACTGAAGGGAATTGTTAATAATTTGGCTGAATGCTTAGTACTACTGAAATTTCTGTTCTTTAATTTGAACTAATTTTTATTTGACTATTTAAGTTCTACAGTATAGTTATAGTTGAAATTTTTTTTCCATATTATTACCGACTGCTTTAATTCAATAACTCATTTAACTCTGATTTATTTGACTAATTAATTTATTTCCTGATATA
This sequence comes from Trichonephila clavipes, assembly GCA_019973935.1. Taxonomy (NCBI): domain Eukaryota; kingdom Metazoa; phylum Arthropoda; class Arachnida; order Araneae; family Nephilidae; genus Trichonephila; species Trichonephila clavipes. The sequence continues at coordinate 21,484 of BMAU01018979.1, forward strand.
TAACCGCTTGCTGTTAAAGTTATTTTACCTAAGTGGGGTTTTTTGAGCATGGGGGAACCTTTTGTAATTATTCTAAATACGTTTTATTTTTTTTCAGTTGGATAGAAAAAGGAATCATAAGGCCTGATGAATAATAGTTGAACTGCATATGTAATTAATTTTTGCATAGATTCGAAGTATTATCATTCATCTGGAAAACTTTCTGACCATTTCCGTAATGATTAAAATAAAAGACGTCCGTGGAGTTGGTGTGTGAACTTTGGCAGCATTTAATATTACACTGAACTTACCGTAACACTGACTATGAAACATATCTCCAGTTGTAATATATATTATATGATAAATATATTTTTTTTCCTTTTTGTATATATAACTCATTCTGTTAAAAGGTAACCAGGACATCATACACATTCAAAAAATTGATTTTTCAATCTTAGTATGATGTATATTTTTTCTGAATATAAAAATGTATAACACTTATATGTTCATTGATAAAATAACCTTAAAATATGAAACAAGCAATTGGTGAAAATGTAAGCAAACGACCACGCCTCCTTGACACATTTTTAAAGATAGTTCCTCTTGTATATAGTATATGTAAAGCATTAATTTGTTTTAACTAGAAAGGAACAATAATATTTTTCTCTTTTTAATGTTTAATTTTTTTTCATTTTTTTTCAAAAACTAGTTTTACAGGGGAAAAAAACATTGAGATTTTCGAAATTTCAAAGTTTTACGGTTTTTTCAGAGAAATTATGCAATAGTTTTATAAAAAAAACTATTTGAGTATATTTTGTTCATTGTCATATTTTCATTTAGGCACCATTTTTTATAAAATATTTCTTGAATATTCAAGCTATTTTACATACATAAATGTTTGATAAAATTATGTTCATTGGACACATTGTTGGAAAGGAAATTTTTAAATTTAAAATTAATTTTGAAATTCTAGAGATGTTTAATGTATCAGTATGAGGTATATAAAAATGGGCAGGAAAACATTAGTCAGTGTTATAAGTAAATATATTACCACTTTCAGTTTTATAACTTTTTTCCAAAGCATAGTTTTTTGCCTTAAAGTACACTTTTAAAAAACACTATTGCACTATATGGTTCTAAGTTTTTTATAATTCTACACAGGGTATCTGTGTATGTAGTGAACCTATTTTTTAGTCTAAGTCAGAGATGGGTAAACTATTTCGGTCGCGGGCCAAAAATCGGGAGGAGGGGGAAGGAGATTGTGATTTTATTTTTAAAAGTTCCTCATATTGAGGTTCGAAGTAGATGTAGTGATTCTAAGGAACGAGGCTAAATGTTCATCTATCAATCTTCTTCTAACTCTTTCTAAGATTCATAGTTGAAAACACTTGTTCACATATATAAGATGAAGCAAACATAGCACTAATCTTCTGGGTGTGAGATATTAACTTTGGGAAACTTAGTTTCGATAATGATTAGTAAAAGTCTAACTCTGGCAAATTTAGAAACAGCTGCATGAGATTATTGTTATATTACAACTATTTATCTGATCACAAATCTGTCTCTCAATTAATCTCATGGCTTCACAATTTACGTTGAAAGGCACAGTAAAAAATATCCAATTCTGCTTGGATGGTACTGAAATTTTAAAATCTGCGATCGAACTCAAAAGAAGTTTATTTAAGTAACCTTCATAATTCTTACGCTTCTCTTCATTTACTGAGGGAATTGAATTTAATCTCGTGAAATGAGACAAGTAGTTCTTGAATAGCTGCTCATCAACACAGATTAAGTTTCAGTTTAAAAGCTTTTGAGATGGGCCCAGATATCGTCGATAAATTGGTTTTTCCCTTGCGTTTGGTCATTCAAGTTGGTCATATGAAAAAGAAAATATGTGAAGAATGCAAAAGCCGTAGGCCATTCTGTATCTTCTAATATTTCGCCCTCCTCAGAACACTGTTTCTCAAGGAAGAACTACACAATCTCGTCTCTCAGTTGCCAAACTCGCTCGAAAACACATCTTACACTAAGCCATCTTACTTCTATGTAATACATCACATTAGAGTATTCAGATTGCACTCACTGAAGAAAATCTCGAAATTGTTTGTGAGTAAGCCCACGAGATTGAACAGTATTTACAAGCTTCACGGATGCACAAGCACAGGTTTCATATTCAATTCAGACTTACAAAGAGCATCTTGATAACACAACATTGTTCCTTGGATAGTTTTGATTAAAAAGTCCAAGAAATCCAGTATTTTTCCTGTCATATTTGGTGCTCCATTGGTCGTAATATTTCACATATTAATATAGGCCCTTTCAAAGTTAAATGACCTTCCTGAAATTCAGAAAAAATATCACATCTCGTTGGTTTCATTGCAAATGAGATACATTGGTTTATCTTTTACATCCACAAAACAAAAATATTTCCAGGTCAATTCATTATTAAAAGCTCGGCACTCTGAATTAACTTTACGTTTCTTAGTAACCATTTTGAGGTTGAAATATTTTACGAATATCCCAAAGACAAGCACTAGTTGCACTATACTTTTAATAACTTCACCACTATTCACAATAATGCTATATCTCCGTATAATCTTTCCATTCGCAATCAATAATATTAGAACTCGCACGTAAAGAAAAAAGCCACTGGCTGGAAATTAAAATGCGCAGTCTGACACATGTGAGGCCTAATTCGCCTATATTGAACCCCATATGTCTCCTACCCGAGAAAGCGATAAAGCTTAGTGCGCCAATCTACAGCTATAACTGACAAAGAAATTCCGCTTTTAACCGATTCAAAACTATCTTATTTCCATCGATTTATGTTTTGTTGAACGAAAATAGAGAGAAAGTAAAAACATCATTAAAAAAAGGAAGGAAAAGAAATAATATTTAAACAAAGTAGAAAAGGAAATGGATTTATATCTCTATATAAAAATGGGTGTTTGTATATACGAACTCGCTTCCACTCCAACACCATTCAAACAATCACTATGAAAATTAACATGTACATGTATTTTTTGGGGGAGAAGAATTTTGTGCCTCTTTGTTGCAGCTCCCAACCAAGTGACGCTACAGTATATCGACTTCTGCACCGTTCAATTCCTCGCCAAGTTACCAATATGTTAACCAACCACAGACAAATTTAGTTTAGATAGTTTCTCCTTTAATGTTAGTCTATACATAAAGGGTGTTTTTTTAGAGGTATAGAACTTTAAATTGCAATAAAACAACGATGTATTATTCGATTGACATGAATTTTTTTTATTCGAAAGATAATCTTGTGGCATTACATTTTAAAAGTGATTTCTGGAATAGGACTGCCACGGCTGGCTCGGATGTAGTCCAATCTGGACGTCCAATTTTCGATGACTTTTTCCAACATTTGTGGCCGTATATCGGCAGTAACACGGCGAATGTTGTCTTCCAAAGGGTCAAGCGTTTGTGGCTTATCCGCATAGACCAATGACCTTACATAGCCCCACAGAAAATAGTCTAGCGGTGTTAAATCACAAGATCTTGCAGGCCAATTCACAGGTCCAAAACGGGAAATTAGGCGGTCAGTCACCCAACGTGTCTTTCAATAAATCGATTGTGGCACGAGCTGTGTGACATGTTGCGCCGTCTTGTTGGAACCACAGCTCCTGGACATCATGATTGTTCAATTCAGGAATGAAAAAGTTAGTAATCATGGCTCTATACCGATCACTATTGACTGTAACATTGTGGCCTTCATCGTTTTTGAAGAAGTACGGACCAATGATTCCACCAGCCCATAAAGCGCACCAAACAGTCAGTTTTTCTGGATGTAACGGTGTTTCGACATACACTTGTGGATTAGCTTCACTCCAAATGCGGCAGTTTTGTTTGTTGACGTAGCCATTCAACCAGAAGTGCCCTTCATCGCTAAACAAAATTCGCTTATGAAAATCCGGAACAACGGCAATCTCGTTTTGGGCCCATTCGACGAATCTATTCAGGCGTGAGTCTATTCATGATGAATTGCCAAACCAAACTGAGAATAAATCACTTGACAGCTGTTAAATCGGTCGCCATCTTGGAAAGTAATGCCAACTTAAACTTCTATACCTGGAAAAAACGCTCTTTATAAAAATATATGTTTGCAAACTCGCTTAACTCCAACACTGTTCAACCGATTACTATGAAAATTGGTATGCATATGTATTTTTGGTGGAGAAGGGTTTTTGTGCTATCCTCTTGTTGCAGCTCCCATCACTATGAAAACTGGCCTGTGAATGTATATTTGAGAAGAAGGTTTTTGTACTACCCTCGTTGTTGCAGCTCCCCACCAGGTGCCACTACAGAATATCAACTTTTGTATCATTCAATCAATCCTCAAGTTCTCATCATAGTTGCCAAGCACAAAAGAATCTGGTTCGAATAGGCTATCCTTTAATGTTAATCAATATATATATATATAAAAGAAATATGTATTATTTATCCCAAACAAAAAATAATAGATAAAGAACATAACAAGAAATAGCATAATAAAAATATAAAAGCTGAACATGAAGAACAAAATTATAGAGAAATAAAAGAACTACAAAAAAGCAGAACCTAGCGAGTCAGAAAGCAATTTCGGACTTAGGACCGAATAAGTGGGGTTAAACTAGTTTAAAGGCGCCAACCTTCCCCTTTTGCAACTCGGTAGGAAAACCAAATAAAATAAAATAAACAAAACTTCAGAGTATGGATAACTCAGAGAGCATGATAAAACCAATCACTACTATTATGTAACAAACTCTCCCAAAACTCTTAATGCAGAAAAAAATCACAAAATAATTATGTAAGAAAAGTAGAAAAATGCTAAAACAATTACATAAGAAAAGTATCATTCAAAAATTAATTTAACAAAATTTCTTTACTCACAAAGCTTTTACGAAGAGAAACAAGCGTCTTGCCATTGATGAAAGTCAATTATTCACTAAGTTAAAAAAATTCGAAAATACATAACCACATCTTTGAGCTGACTTTTAAACCAGCCAGAAAAGACAAGTATAAAAATGACAACAATCAAATATGGTAAAATTTGAATTGGTTGATTGTCAAAAATGTAAATTTGCTAGGCTCTAATTTGTTGGTTGTCAACAATATGTAAGATGTTCAAGATGTGTGTGGAAAAAATGTAAACTGTGATATGAGTGTTATGATATAATCTTCACAGCAAGACCACTAACATGCTGACTTTGAAAACCTATTGTTGTGTGGTGGATTTGGAATTCGAAGTAGCAAGCCGGTTAATGTATTTCTTATATATATATATATATATATATATATATATATATATATATATATATATATATATATATGAATGCTTGTATATATAAACTCTCTTCACTCTAACACCATTCAACCGATCATTATGAGAACTGGCATAAACGAGTATTTTTTTAAGCAGAAGATTTTTGTGCAATCCTCTTTGTTGCAGCTCCCCACCAGGTGGCGCTACAGTATATAAACTTTTGCACCTATCAAACAATCGCCAAGTTACCAAAATGGTCGCTAAAAATTATGCCAACTTGGCTCTATCGACAACATTTTGCTGTGTTTCCAATGAATCACCATTATAATGTAAGGAAAATGTTGCATGCGAATCTTACAATTTTAACGTAAAACAAATACAACAGAAAGTAATATTAATATATTACACATCCAGATATAAATGATTTACCCTATTTTAAGTGTTCATTATACAAAATTTGTAACAATGTGTTACTTTTGCTGAGCAGCTATCAGCTTAGGAGGGTAATTTCAAAAATTGACCCACAAGAGAGTGTTATATGTATATATATATTCGCACGGGTGAATTGAAAAATTAAACAGTACAGATTGAAGGAAAAAGAAGTTTTTAATTATTTAATTTTACGTGAATTGCAAATTAACAAAAAGAAAAAACTTTTTGCATATCTCAGCTGAAGAAAAAGAAACCATATTTGTTAAATTTTAAGTCTGTGGATCTAACAGCTCATTAAAAGATTATATATCTAGCTCATATATCAGCTGAGATATGCAAAAAGCTTTTTTTGTTAATTTGGAATTCACGTAAAATTAAATAATTAAAAACTTCTTTTTCCTTCAATCTGTACTGTTTAATTTTTCAATTCACCCGTGTGAAGAATGGGTATACTAGGTAGTAATATATAAATATATATTTCTATTTTAATTTGTCTCGGACAGGGAAATTAAATTTCTATCCGCCGGCCGGATAAACCTTCCAGTGGGCCGGAAGTGGCCCGCGGGTCCATGTTTGCCCTTCCTTGGTCTAAGTATATAGTACAGAGTTTTTTTTAAAAAAGTTTAATGTATGAAAAGGGAATGGGAACAAAACCCATCAAAATTATTAATTTTTACAATTTTTTCTAAAAAATACTTTCTTAATATTTTACTAAAAATAGACTCACTATATTTTGTGTATTATTTTATGTATGTGTAAAAAATATTTTACATATTTATAAGAAATACTTTTTAAAAAAATTATTCCTAAAGATAAGCATGTACTATGAAATCGCTCAAAAATCATTTCTAACTTAATTTAAGCCGAAAAAAATTATTTGAACTAAAAAAAATATTTTTGTATTTCTACAGAATGATTAAAATATCTTTATTATATAAGACCACAAAGATATATGTCCCATAAGCAAAGAGTCTTAATTTTGGCATTTTATTCTTTCGAACATGTCCTGGTTTCCTTGTACAGATTCATGCTGATAAGAAGAAAACTGTATTTCTAGCATATAAAAGAAAGATAATGGGTTGTGTGGTATGCTTTGTATTTTGCAAAAAAAATTGTTACGCGTACTTTCTCCTATCTAATCTTGATTGTAATAAAAATTCTCATGTAACTGTGAATAAAATGATTTATTTAGTGTATGTATTGTTACTTTATTTATTGCATTAAATTTCCTGCTTATGAATCGATTACATATCAAAGCTTCTTTAAAGAAATAATAATAAAGAAATACATATTTAAATAGTTCTGTCAAATTTGCAATTTTATCTAATAAAGTAAATTGTAAAGGTATTAGAAGTATTTTCCAGTTTTAAATTTCCCTGCAAAAAAAATCACGCTATCTAAATATAAGAAATAACACGTATTTAACTTGTAGAGTGAATCTGCAAAAAATTTCAAATTCATATTTCCATATATTATAAAAATAGTTAAAATGTTTCTTCACTTTAAAATTGTATTAGAACCTGTTATGGAAATATAAAAAATAATATTAATTTAAATGTCATGAACCCCTTCAAATTTTAAATGAAATAGAGAGGGGAAATTGAAATTTCAGACTTTAAGCATATTTTTGTGTTCAAAAGTGTTAAATATATATCTCTAAAAAGCTTTGTTAAGTGAAAATATATTTAAGGTGCTTTATTTAAAATCGTACATTCAACAAATTGAAAAAAAAATGAGTAAATTTCATGATAAGTATAATGTTCGATAAAATCGTAATAATGTGTTAAAATTTGCTTAAGTTTAAATTTGTTAAATATGGTAAGTGTTATTCAGGAAAAATATCTTGTCAATTAGCAAAGGATTGTAAGTAAAGATCTCAACAATAAATTTATGCGTCATATCTCAAATTTCCCCACTGCGCCGAGATAATGTTAATTCTCTTATAAACTTCTATTTGTCAGTTTTATTCAATGTGAAGAATATATCGTTGATCCATACAGCTTGAATTCAGAACGGCTTAGTTTACTGTAAATTATTAAAATTTCCAAATATATACACCTTTGATAAAAGGAGGTAGGGTTAAAAAATTCCCGGACTGAGCCTATAATATGAAAAGTATTAGCAGTAGAGTGACTACGATAACGTTTCTGTGTAACTGCGTTCTTCTCCTTTTTTAAAAGGGATTTGTTTTAAATAAAATGGTCCGTGGCTCGCTACGGTGCCGCATTTTGTAAGAGGATGCATTTTGTAACCGGCAATTGAAAGAAAGGACGTTTGTACAGTTGAGATTGAATATCAAATTTCATAGAAAGTATATTTTGTAGAGTGCTACAGAGACTTGCGAAATATTGAAACATATGTACAGCAGCAATACAATATGGTGAACTCAAGCTTTTGAGTGGCGACGCTTAGGGAAGGCAGAGAAAATGTCGAGAAGACTCAGAATGCTCCGGATGACCTCAGAGAACATTTAAACACACCACTGAAAACATTTGAAAGGTTTCTGCAATGGAAGAACAGGCTTCAAATAATGAGGGGTTGAAAACGAAAAGAGCTATCTTGCCACCTCCTCTTTACTCCCCCGACATTTACCCTGCGATTTTAGAATATTTCCAGAACTAGCACGTCACTTTCAGGATCGTCGATTACAATTCGAAGATAAAATTAAAATTTTATTGCATGTAGAATTAAAGAACGCAGCTAAGAAAGGATTTCAGAAATGTTTGGATGACCTTTACAAACAAAGGCAAAAGTGTGTTGTTGCCCAAGGATCTTATTTCGAAAAAGAATGTGTTCCAACAATTTAATTGGTAATATTTTTTCAGTTATAAACTCTATTCGGGAACTTTGGAATCCTACCTCGTACTAAGTAATAGAAACAAATACTTGTTGATTTTAATTTGGACAGGCAGACTCAAAATCTGCCTGTCAGGATATATAGTCTCAAACATCATTGAATTATAATGAACAAAGTCGATGAAAGGTTTAAATATGCAAAATTCTGTTATTATTATTTTTTTTGCTGAATATTGTTTAAGTAACCTGCAATATCAAAGTCATCAAAATGAAAATGAAGTAATTTCTTCAAGGATTAAAGTAATTATGAAATTTCAATGAAAAATAATAATAAATGGTTTTAATTAAGTGAAATGATTTTAATTAAATAAAAATGTTTATTAAGAGTTTTACACGTACTGTATAAATAAAAATGCATTAAATAATTTATTAGCCGACCGTCTTTTGTTGTGTGTTCTGTTCATCAGTTTCTTTCTCTGGAGTATATTTTACTACTTCTGAAGCAGGCTCTTTGTCTTTTTTCCATCTTCGGCACAGTTCCCAAAAAGAAATTTCATGGAAAACCTATAGATAAATTTAGTAAAAAGTATACATGCATATCTTTTTTTTTCATAATTGAAAACAAAAAATACACACTATATTTATAAATTATGCTCTCAATTAATTTCCCCAAATAAAGAAACGGCGGCAATTCAAAAATCGTCACCAAATGCTGCAATCATCATTGTTGTTTTGTAACATGCACGGGAATGGTTTTTCCTTTTTAGCTGTTAATCAAGAAAATTGGCGACATCTTTTGAATTGAAGAAATAAGTCAATGGTATAAAACGTAATTTTAATAAAAAAATAAATTTAAGAATCTCTTAATTTTTAGTGGGGAGAGAGTGTGGATTCTTTTAAAGATTAAAAAAATGAATGAAACGTTTTTTTAATAAATACAGTTGGACTCCGATTTACCGAATTCCTATTTAACGAATTTCAAGATTTAACAAATTTTTCTTCACCCTCTCTCGATTTTAACGAAGACAAAAAACCCTATTTAACGAATAATGAAACTTCGAATTAACAAATTATTTCAACATCCGAACATTTTTTTCTAAGTTTGGGTTAGAAAAAAAATTAGATTTCTTTTCAAGTGATTTATTCTTTTTGTCAGGAACAGAGAAATGCTTTTCTTGCAAGCAGCGAATTTCGAGGGAAAAGAAATAAGGCTGTGTTATAGGGATAGAAAAAATGGATTGCCTTTTCACGATATTGCAGAAGAATTTGATTGGGATACACCCATATAGTTCAATTATTAATATTAGTGGTCAAGGGAAGATATATTGTAACGTAGATCAGAGTTTTGGGATTTTATGCAATCAGTTGCCAATAGCAAGACAGTTCTTTAAGAGCGATTAGAATTTATTATCCAAAAATAGTCCTTGAAATACAGGAGAAATTCGCAGAATAAATCTCAGAATTTCTTAACACCTTCAAAGTGCTCAGACGCAACTGTGAATGTCTACAAGCACTCCTTCGTGCTACTCGCCTAAGTAATCACTAATCACTGGTCGACTCTTCAACCGTCAAGGCAATATTACTAATCGCTTGTCAAAACAATACTAACTCAGTTTTGGCGACTGAATCCCTATTTATAGACCTCACGGATCTTTCGAGAAAAATCCGGTTGGGTCATAGATCATGATATTATTATATTTCTCCACTAATTTTCAGAAGGATCTACAGGGTCACCAACATGGTCAACAAAAACGATGTCAACTTGGCTCTATCGCCAAGATTTCGCCAAATTTCCTTTAAATCGTCATTACAATTTAAGGAACGGCGTTGCTTCTGGGTATTACTATTTTAACATAAAAAAGGCGACATAGAGTAATATAAACGAATCATCACATCAAAATATAAATTATGTACACTATTTTAAAAATTCTTCACGCAAAATTAGTAAAAATACTATCTCAAGAACGGTGGGCGTGAGACACCGTATTCACCCCATGGCTATAGCTAACCGTTTTGACTGTGCAACAGAAATTCGAGTATCTGTTGGCATTATAATGATACAATGAACTGGAACAAACTGATTACTTGAGAGACTACAAGTAGACCTCTTAAAACATTCTGTCCGCTAACTCAAAATGACAATCTCTAACTTCAAATGAGTCAAGATAAAGCTCATTGTATGGCAGAAAAAATCCATTGTGTCTTTAAATAAAAGCTACTTCGATCTTGGTACCAGTGATGATCGTGCGTTGGTTTGAAGGCTTAAAAGTTAATGTTTGGAATCAAATTGTCTTTAGCATAGGCAACTACATTGAGAGTTATGATCCGATGGAACCCCCAAAAAAAACAACAACAGCCCTTTCTTTATTATTGAGCATATTTACAGCAAATTGCAAGTTGGACTGGAGATGATTCAACTGTTTGTGGAGTCATTCTAAATTGCTGTTTCATGGGGACATTTATCGGGAGGATAATGCTCATACAAAACCGCTGCTGCCATCCAATATATTGTATGAAGTATCTATATATTTCCCTGGCCTGCAAGATCACCAGATCTTCTTTTTATCAATCACACATGAAACATTATTGAACGCCAAATTCAGTAACATCCACAAACTGGAAACTTACACCCATAATTTAAGATCTTTGATTTCTTTTGATATTCAAGAAAGATGGCTTTCAATTGAAACATTTTGCTTTCATTTTCACATAATTCAAGTTATTATCCTAAGTGAGCTTTTGGGCTGAAAGCTGTTCCAAGTATAAATATCTTATTTCAAATACCATATTCTCAAAAATAACTTTAAAACATGCAGAGTAAGTGAGTGAATATTAATGTCGCAATGTTCAGCTACTCGATGGCTTTTTAAACATTCACACATTTCACATTTAATTTGGAAGAAAACTTCCAAATCAAATATGAAAAATAATGAACCTCATTAACTATATTCAAACTGAAAACTTTTCTAATACTAAGATGATACAAATATTTAAACTATTTATAGCTTGTATTTATTTGCTTTTGCTTTCTTCAGTCGTTTTAAAAGAGTTTATTCATGTTTCGAAAATGACTCCATTAACGTCTTAATACTTTTTTAAGAAATAAAAACAGTTTAATGAAATACTTGAGATTAAACAGGAATAATTTAATTATGTAAATAAATGGACAGTTATTTCATGTTTCATAAGAATTACTTTCAATTTTAATTGAATAAAATGCGTAACATAAATTTAAATCCTTGAAAAATTACATTAATTTGTTCATTTGTTAACTTTATTTCCAATTTATGTACTGCCTAAAAAATGCAAATCCACATATCCTTTAAGTTATTTTTAATATTTCAATACAATGAAAAAATAATTAAAAAGGAACATTTTTATTTTAAAAATATTAAAATGTTTTAATAATTATGTGATGCTGATGAAAATATTTTTTAAAACATTGTAAAAGTAAAATATATATATCAACAAAGAATTGGGTGACTTACGAAAAATAAGGTGACATAGTAAGCTGTGAGGGTGATACTAATACTGAATAGAATTCTCAGTACTTTAGTTCTTTTATTCAAGGCAAAAAATCCAAATATCCAAGACATCACTAAAAGTAAAAAAGGAAAAAGTATGTTACAAATTAATTCTCAAAATTATACAGCAGCGTAATTGTTAATTCATGTATAATTTAAAAATTTCTAGATAAATTAAATTTTTTTATCCAGTAATAGAATTGTTATTTCTAAATAATTATATATACATAAAATTTTTAAAAAATCCAATAATTCAAACTTATATCAAAATCTTTTTTCCAAAAAATTTTTCCTTTCTTTGTGCTAAAATATGAACTCGAAACAAAATATTTAACATGTTTTTATTGACAAATTTATAGATGAATAAATCTCAGCTGATGCCGAAACATGATTTATTTGCTAAATAATTTTGACAGAACATAAAAGTTAAGTATTGCTAAGTACTTTCCACACACACACATGAAACCTGTTTAAGTTACATTTGTGCAAAATATACAAATTGATCTGAATCCTGATTTCATTAAAGACTCTTATCTTTAAAAATGATATAAGATCAACGGAGCTTCTGTCAAAATCTTAAAGTAGTGAGACAGGGAAATTAGGAAGAATGAGAGATCAAATCAGATGCCGTTCTCGTTTTCGAGTTTTGTTTAGTATTATGTGTTTCATCTTCAATCGGTAGTATATTAAATAAAAATTTATTTTACTACATGAATTGTGAAGAAATATTTTTTTGAGTCATATCATATACATTATTTTATGAATTGAAATAAATTTTGCAAGGAATTTAGTAAAAGTTTTAATACAATTTTATAAAAATACTAAAGTTTTGGCTATATTGCAGAATTAGCCCCGATTGGTGCTGTTTATTTATTTTACTTACTTATTTATTTATTTTTTGTTCTTTTCCCGAGATTGATAAGCGCACCAATTCAGATAACCAAGCCGATTTCGCAGCTGTGAAGAAGAGATAGCATCGGAGCCTTTTCGCGCATGCCCAATACGTTTTTTACATTCAGAATATTCTTGTAGAATTTGATTCTGTGATTGCCAGAATTATTTATAGATTTTTTTATTATTATTTGTTTGTAATTTTATTTTTTAATTTATTACTTATTACTTATTGTTATGTATATTATTTTGATATTAATATTATATTAAAATAAAATTCAATTTTATTGGTTTATATTTGTATTCCTAATAATTTCAAATGATTTTAATTCGAATATTTCACAAACTTAAACATTTTAATAGTTTGCGTTCTTTTGTCCTCTTTTCTCGAAACGACGTAGAAATGCAACGAATTTTCTTTTCGAGGAACATTTTGTAAAACATTTGAGATATCGTTTTTAGCTTTGTCTTTCGGGTGTGGATACGTTTTTTCGCAGTCAATTGCTTTTTTTTCACATACAGTGGCCAACAGTAATAACAGTACTGTTGCAAATGTGAATGACTGTATGCTGAGTAATTTGAAAAGTTTTTTTGCTATGTTTCTTGCTTTAAGAAAGAAAACTGAATTAGAATGCTGCATGAAGGACGGTTTAATTGGATTGTCGTATGCATGTCCGATCAGTTGGAAAAGCATGAAATTGAGACAAAAGAAGGGTAATAAGGGATAGTAAATAATGTTTTTGAAAATAATGTATTTTAATGTTGTAGTTTTAATTAAAGTATCCGACTATGTTCGGAACAGTGATTTTAAAAAAGCGTATAAATGGATAATTTTCATGATATTTAGTGTCACTCATATTAGAATACATGCATAAAATTGTTTTAAGGACATTTTGACAAAAAAATTATTTAAACATAACATTTTGGCAAAAAATTAACTTAGAATAATCTTTTTTCCAAATGTTCTCCTTTTGTGAAAAATGGATCTATTGTATTAATATTTTGCCTGTATATAGCTCAGACCTCTCTACAGAGGCTCAACTAGAATTTTTCAAAAATTCACATTATTTTCAGAGTTACCACCGATTGAAATAACTATTGGTGTTTTTTTTTCTTAAAATTGCTCCCCTCTGTTGTCGTAAAATATGAATAAACCCACTTCTAAGTTATATATTTCAAAAATTCTAGTTGAGCCTCCTTAGAGAGGTCTGAGCTATATACAGGCAAAATATTATTGTAATAGAACCATTTTTCACAAAAGGAGATCATTTGGAAAAAAGATTATTTTAAGTTAGTTTTTTGTAAAAATGTTATATTTAAAAATTTTTTTTGTCAAAATGGCCTTAAAACAATTTTATGTATATATTCTAATCTAAGTGACACTAAATATCATGAAAATTATCCATTTATGTGCTTTTGCAAAATCACGGTTCCGAACGAAGTCGGATACCTTAATTAATTATCAAAAATTAATTTGTATTTAATTTTTTAGTTAATTTTTCACTAACCATTTTAAGTTTTAAAAATATTTTAATTTTGCAACGAGTTTTAGTTTTATAAGTTTTTTAAATGCTTTTTTCGTGATAATTTCCCTTTTCTGTCCTCTAGAATTTCGCGCTCTTGCATTACGTCTTCTGGAGGGGTTGCTATTCCTAAGGACATCACATGATTTCTTAAAATCTTGCCAACCAGAGGTTGATTCTGCACTTTCTCCAATATTTTAAACTCAGATTTAAAAAGAAGTTTGAAAGATTTGGCTAATTAACTTGAATAATGAAACAACTTGAATGTGCTTAGTAACTAATTAAGTAGATAAAAACGCTTATAATTTTATATAAATGAACTAATTTTGTATTGATTTTTTTTGTTTTTATTAGACTGTCGTTTATTTAATATAACAAGAAGAAATGCCACCCTCTCCTTATTTTGAAACTTTTTCTAGTTTTATGCATTGTTGCTACAAATGAAGAAAAAGTAGAAAATTGAATTCATTCTTTAGAATTAATAATGCAAAAACCACTACATATTCTTCAAGACAGGTATATACTGGGTGCATGGGAAACTCCCTTTGACCTGAAAATATTTGCGAACGAAGAGATCTACTGTTATGCAAGTTACGCCCACTAATGTAGTCAACAGCAGCACCCCTAGTAGCGAAATTTGAACGATAGGCACAGCAAATCGAAAATGGAAAAAGATAGAGCAAAATTTCCAATTATAAAGTTTACGAAGAAAGTAAAACGAAACGATATTTAGCTCTTCCAAATAAGATAAATTGACACCTTTATACCCCAAAATTTCTAAAATAAATGCACGTCCTTTTGTGAAATCGTTTGAAAGGAATAGCCAAATAAATGATGATATACTATTATGCGAGGTGACATAAACATGCATAATCTGTTCTATATATATATATATATATATATATATATATATATATATATATATATATATTATATATATATATATATATATATAAGTTATAGAAAATATATATACATATATATCAATTATTTCATATATATATAATTTTAGTTCCAGATTTTTAACTATATAATTTTACCAGATTTTTTTAATTTTATCAAAAGTCGTATTTAAAAGCAGGGCAGGAATTTAAATAACATTAAATTAAATAATTCACACGTAACGTAATACTATGATTCATTACGACATCATCATCTTCATAACAACGTAATTCTGAAACACAATACATGCTGTGTTGCATCACAATATATGAATTTCCTGCGTTTTTTGCATTTATCGTATTGAATCATAGATTGGTACTGACCGCAATTCTAGTTTCCTTTCCAAGGATTGATAGTAATTTTTATTGCTCACTCAATTTGAAAATAAACAATACGAGTTGCGCAAATTCTGATGCTGATAAACTTGGGTATACTAATGATCCATACTCATTATGTTGCATTTTTTCTCAGAAGTGAATTAATACTTTAATTCTTTCAATGTTCAAGGTGAATATAGTCACCAAAATTCTAAGAATGGTTAGTTTAAATCTATGTATATATAGTGTTGTCATGATGGAAGAAATAAATTTCGAAAACTTATTCCCAGTTTTATTTAATGAACGAAATGCAGGCATAATTATTGGAAATGAATATTTATTCGAAATATTAACGCATGCACTCTTTTAATGAATTATGCCATAAATTAGACAACCTTTCTCAAAATAACAAAGAGAGGACACGTCTTAGGAAATCCAGTTCGGGATGAATTTTAGTAGATTAGTAACACACTTAAGGTATCCGACTACGTTCGGAACCGTGGTTTTCAAAAGGGCATAAATGGATAACTTTCATGATATTTAGTGTCACTTAGATTAGAATATATGTATAAAATTGTTTTAAGGACATTTTGACAAAAAAAAGAGCTATTTAAATACAATATTTTGGCAAAAAATTAACTTAGAATAATCTTTTTTCGAAATGTTCTCCTTTTATAAAAAATGCTTCTATTAGAATAATATTTTGCCTGCATATAGCTCAGACCTCTGTTCAGAGGCTCAAATAGAATTTTTGAAATATATAACTTAGAAGTAGGTTAACTCATATTTTACGACAACAGAGGGAAGCAATTTTAAGAAAAAAACGCGAATAATAATTTCAATTGGTGGTAACTCTGAAAATAATGTTAATTTTTCAAACATTCTAGTTGAGCCTCTGTAGAGAGGTCTGAGCTATATACAGGCGAAATATTATTACAATAGATCCATTTTTCACAAAAAGAGAACATTTGGAAAAAAGATTATTCTAAGTTAAATTTTTGCCAAAGTATTATATTTAAATAATTTTTTTTGTCAAATTGTACTTAAAACAATGTTATGCATGTATTCTTATCTAAGTGACACTAAATATCATGAAAATTATCCATTTATGCGCTTTTTTAAAATCACGGTTCCGAACGTAGTCGGATACCTTAAAAACAGGGATGAGCAAAAAGGGGAATGGGCCTGCGTGCTACATGCTGCCCTCAAAGAGTTTTTTTGCACCCTGCCAAGACAGTAAAAACCAAATATAGATAAACGCTCTTTATATTTGGATCGACATATATTGGTGAGCAAAATTTTCCTCGCATAAAGATCAGCAAAAATTACATGAGACATTAATATGCAGATTATGATGAGAATTTCGATATGCAACCTCATTCCAGATTTCAAACCATTTGTAGAAAACTTTGATAATCTACATTTGTTTCCTTAAACTGATTCTAAAATAATTAAATATGATTCTAGCTATAAATAATATGAAATTAGCCTAGAAAATATATTGAATAAAATTGTCCTTACTTTCTTTAACATATTTATTGATTTTTATGGTACAGTTTGTATCTATTTGGATGTGTGAAGTTGCAAACCTTTTTAAAAGGTTCAGCTTTCTGATATCCCTCGATTCCGCAATGTGGCCCTCTTGCCAAAACACACAAACACAATTGCGCCCTCCTGACTTAAAGTTTTATAGCGATTCTCAAAGCGTTTTTCAGCTAACATCTAGGGAAATATTTTTATGGATTGTTTTATTGATTTTAGAACCTCTACTGGGCCGTGGGTAGCCTTGTGGTTAGAGCATCAGACTCCAGACCGGAACTCCTGGGTTCGATGCCACCAAATGCCCTCCGAGTACACACGGAGTACGTGCTCGTTAAATCAGTGGGTCCGAAGTCTTGTGGGCTGATTCACGAGTGCAGGGACTGGAGAAAATTTCCCTCCCCTTTAGTCCATGAAGAAATTGTGGAGGTGCAGATAGGTGGTGTTGCCATCTATCGTCCCTTCGGGGACTTTCGCCGAGCTAAATCGTACTGTCACCTGTATGGTGCTCAAGCGTTCTTCTAGCCCCTTGCCACGATGAATTTCGTGGGCCTCCATCTGACTACGTCAGACAGGTGGCATTAGAAACAACAACAGAACCTCTACTTGTAAAAAAGCCGTGACAAATATAAATTAACCTTGCTTCTCGCTCCCATCAAAATCACGGAGTGAAATTTCCCTCTCTATTTCTGGTGCCCGTGATATTTCCGGGCTGGACAGTTCAAAAGTAACGCGTTAAAAACATTAAAACTATTGATTTCTTATGCCCAGAATCATGTTTATATCTCACCAGATGGCAGTACCAGATTATTAGTAACGTGTTTAGAGATAGTTATTTTATTTTATACTAGATGTTAGAGCACAATTAAACATGTATATTAGCGATGTGTTTTGTAACCTTTGCTCAGTTGCTTAGTTCCGCTTTTCGTGAATACACGCGGGCTGCGCTCTGTGATAAAATATATGCATTTCTTAATATTGTATTCATTGCTGAGTTATTCAGGAAGTGAATTGGATTCTACTTTAAATATAAATGGATCTGAAAGTGATTCTGAAGTAATGAATGTTTTGAAAGTTCGGTTAGTGTACCTAAACAGTGACGATGAATGTGTACTGTTACGTGTGATGTTGGATTTTTTTATCTCATGCTTTAAAATTTATCTCTCAAGAAAAAATTACTATAATGTATTTTTACATTGTACATAAGTGTAATAAAATTCTACTTTAATGCTCAAAACACGTGTTTTTTAATTTTTACCTCTGCCGGAAAACCAACATTCAGTCATAATACTCCTAAATGTTGGCTTTTCTTAAAAAAATTAATTTTTTGTATTTCGAACTAAAAATTTACCCCAAATTTTAAAATAAAAACATTTATTGAACATACATTTAGTTTTACATAATTTTCTTGAATTAAAAAAATAGGCACTTTTAGAACCGTTTTCTTCAAAATTACGCGACCGTTAAGGGGCTAGAGAGATATTAAATGAAATCGTGAAGATTTCTTCTCCTCCGCCCATCATTAATGAACAAGATGAAAAATTTATTTAACTGAAAAACATTCAAATATTATAATCGCATTCTGTTCAAACCACCTCACACATATAGAAAACAAATGTTATGATATCATTAACATTTTTCTCTATCTGTACCTAAATTCATCATATAAAATGCATTTCATTTCGTTACTTCTGATGAATTTTCACTTTATAGATTATTAAAAAACATTGAATTAGTTTAATCCTTCAAACTTTAGATATAGTATGAAAACAAAATAAAATAAAATTAGCTGTATATAATTTATTGTATTTTAATATTTG
Organism: Trichonephila clavipes; assembly: GCA_019973935.1. Classification (NCBI taxonomy): domain Eukaryota; kingdom Metazoa; phylum Arthropoda; class Arachnida; order Araneae; family Nephilidae; genus Trichonephila; species Trichonephila clavipes. The sequence continues at coordinate 40,513 of BMAU01018979.1, forward strand.
ACCTTCTGTTAGATGAGTATTCATATTTTGGATTGTGTTTTTTTAACCCATAACGAGTAACAAATTCGGGATATCATTTACGCGCGCGATTTCTATAGTATCTTTAAATAAGATATTGGATTCACAAAAGATGTAATGAAATTCCCTTTCAGACATTTCAGTTCTTTAATTTTTTTTCTCTAACTCAATGTAATTAAATGAAGAAGGTTTCATATAATTTAAAACACAAAATTACCCTAATTTTCATTTGGAAATTTAAATTATTCACATAAAGTGGTGAAAATTAAAGAAAAGTAACATTGCAAAATTAAAATAACGATACTAAATTTTTACTAATAAGTAAAATATTAAAATAAATACTTGCCAAAGAAGAAGAATATCGTGACTGCAACTCTAAACTTCACAACAGAATCTTTATAAATTGAATCACCAATTAAAAAGTCCTTTTTGAAGCGGCATGATACTGCATATATAGCACACATGTTAATGCACAAAGTTACGAACAGCACTATCACAATCGGAATCAGAGCAGATTTGGAGACATCAGATATTGTTTCCCAACAGCTGGAAAAGTCAGTAATTAATAATTTACTTATATTATTAATTTCAACATTTATTTTTTCGTAACTGAAACCTTACATATTGTATTTAAAGGCTCCAGTAAAAAGAAAAAAATTAGAACTTACAAATTACATAAATATATTACATGAAACACTTTATTTAAAATTACTTACGTGTCTTGACTATGATATTTGTAATCTTTAGTGAGCCATATGATGATCATAATAATGATAGGAACCGCTGAAATTATTACAAGTTTACTTTAATTCCCAAGAAGTACACAAAAGAAACGTATTAAAGCCATTTCAATACAAATATTAAAGAAATTACGGATATCTGCCTTAGGATACATTTTTTCTCTCTTGGTATACTTTATAAAATGCTACAAGGAGTACAAATAAGTTTCTATCGTTTTTCATCAAAAACTCTGCTCTTATTACGAAAGAACGGTACATTATGATATATTTAAAGTTTTGTCCATCAGTAGCCACTGCATTGCCTCTTCTTTCTGGTAGCAAACAGATACCGTGTCAGAAGAACGCTTCATCTTTTTACGTTACCCACAAATTAATCGAATTTTTGATATTCTCAATGATATGTAGAGCTGCTGAGGTAGGTCTTTTGCGACTGATACGAAAAAGTGACGATGTTTGGTTAATATGGTGGGTGGAGTAAGAGTCTCCACTTGCTTGTTTCTAAATAGGTTTTTACTAGCCTCGCAACTTGTAGATGAACATCATCATGCATGAGAATAATCTTGCCGTGTTTGGAACAGTAGAAGGCGTTTTCTTTCTTGATTACTTAGCTGAATCTTACCAATTGTGTTCGGTTGCGAGCTCCAGTAATGGTTTCGTTAGGTTCGAGCAACTTATAATACGCGACAGCAAATTGATCACACCAATTACATAAGTTGAGTTTCATTCCATGAATATTTGGCTGTTAAAGGGGACGTGGTGCACTCATATTTAAGTTATCGTAGTGGATCCATTTGTCCTCACCAAGGACAATGCGAGAAACTTTTTCTTATACGCCTGGCAAGCAGCATTTTTCAGTGCATAACCAGAATTCCCCATTTCTCGTCTTTAGTTCATTTAAAACCCAAATTCCTTGATTCTGAATAATTTCCAACGATTTTAAACGAGGTGAAATTGCTCGCTGAGTCCCTCCTAATGTAAAATTGTTACAAACGGGAGGTTACACGTGTACGAGGATTCGGAGAAGCAGCAGACAGAATTTTAAAAGTAATTACTTATATCTTAGATCTAACACTTTAGGAACGGTTTACAACGTATTCCTTGGGAGCGATCTTAAATCCAAAGTCTTAATCTAACTTTTGAGATTATTCAAAAACACTTATCTATGTCGTAATTTCTTATATCACTCTTTCTCGAACAACGACAGCCACTTCTAATTCCTTCCACCACTCCAGGTGGATGCTAAGTTGAATATTAATTTCACCCCGTACGACTTCCTAGTAGTAATTCATTTTCTACTGTTTCGAGATTACCCGATTAAACTCATACACCCCAATATCAAGGTTTAAATAGCATTTACAATAGCATAAAATCAAGGCATCTATGTGGAAAGCCATTTTTAAACTAAAATCTTAAGAAAACAACGGTTTCCCCAAGAGGATTAGTTGAAGTTGTGCGGATAAAACCCTTCAAAAAGTGTACGCTTTTTCTTGAGTTTGGCACGAATCTCAACTCTAAAAATCTTCCGTTACTTTTTTCAACGTCAAACTCAGCGTTCTTAAACTTTTGAAACCAGTCATAACAACATTCTCTCTCTCTCTCTATCTCAGCAGCCACACCATATGCTTTTACAAACAATGAATGTGCCCGAGTTGCAAATGTTTTCAAATTAATGAGTAAATAAAAAGTTCCCGCAAACAACGATCATTATGCTTAAAACTCAACATTTTTTACGAAGAACATTATGTGATACGGATGCAAAATTGTTAATATTTCAAGGTTATGGTGTTGCCAGATGTCCAACCTTGTGATATGTAGTTTTACAAGTATAAATTTTACCCGTAATTCACTGGTGATGCCATCTTTTGTCAAACTGCAGAAACTTATTTGTACTCATAGGTAAGAAAATATGTAGCAAGGTTTATTATTATTATAAAAATTATTTCTCAAAAATTAGGAACTAAAAAATACTTTTATAATGTGTTTAGGTATTTATATAAAACACACTAAGTAATATTACTAAAACTTTACACTCCATATTTTGAAAATATATATATAGAGAGAGAGAGAGAGTCTAAATTCTCTAATATACATATATATATAAAGTTTCTTACTCCATACGCTTAAAGCTGACTTGAGAATGAAATGAGGAACTTCGTCCATATCTGTTTTGTTAGCAAATCGCAATCTGTTCATTATAGATTGAACAAGAAGCCATCCGAGTGTTACAAGGATGAAGTAATGAAGAAGCATGGCCATTAGGAGACAACTTGGTTTCCACATAAAATGAATTTCACTGATGAACAGAAGAATGAGACAGCAAAGCAAACTTAGAGATAACCAAAACAGAACACTATGATCAACGGTGCATCGCCATGTCCTACAAGTGAAAAGAAAGCAGTAATTGAAAATTTCCATGTTGTGTTTTTGCTTATAATACAAAAGGATGAAAAACATCATACAAATAATTGTCATGAAAAATTTAAATTAATAGAAACGTTTGATTAAAAGTATATAGTTGAGGTTATTATCATTATTAACATTGTAAAATGAATCTATGCAACGATAAAGTTGCATACATCTGATGGAGGTTTGTGAGGGCAAAATTGATGTCTTAATTGTTTTAGGTAATCATGCTAGTACCTTTTCTCATGTATTGATCTTAACACATGTAACAAAAGTTAAATTTATGCTGTGAGTTATACATATACTTTTTCCTGTAAAAAATGTACAGTTTATTTTTCGCAGTTATGAAATGTATTATTCTTGTTAAAATTAAGATATTCAAAACTAGAATATTTTGAGAAATTGTATGGCTTGATAAAGTGTCCGGTAGACACGTAACAATGCGTACATTATATATTGATTATATATATATTATTTTTTATGTCATATTTAAATTTCTTTCATTCATATATATATAAACAGCGAGTTCTCGTGCATATTTACAACTAACCTTTTGAGTTACTTTATGATGCTCTTTTTTATGAGAGCATCACCTTTGTGAAGCAACCGTATTGTATGCAAATATAGGCATTGTAATATAACTATAAGTGTATTTATTACAGGAGAGAACTACCGGAAGATTCAGTCAGTGAATATTAGGAAACAGATATATAACGGTTCTTAAGGTATCCGACTACGTTCGGAGCCGTGATTTTGCAAAAGTGTATAAATGGATACTATTTCTGACATTTAGTGTCACTTAAATTAGAAAAAGTATGTAAAATATTTTTAAAAATATTTTATTACTATAAAAAATTACTTAAGTACAATATTTTGACAAAAATTGAACATAGAATGACCCATTTTCAAAACATTCTCCTTTTAAGAAAGATGCTTTTATTATAATAACATTTTGCACAGAGGCTGAACTAGAATTTTTGAAATATACAACTTAGAAGTGGATTTATCCATATTTTACTAAAGCAGAGGGGAGAAATTTTAAGAAAAAAACACCGATAATTATTTCAATTGGTAGTAACTCTGAAAATAATGTGAATTTTTTAAAAATCCTAGTTCAGACTTTTTGGAGAGAAGTATTTACTTTATATAAGCAAAATATTATTATTATAGAAGTATTTTTTATAAAAGGAGAACGTATTGAGAAAAAAATTTATTCGAAGTTAATTTTTTGCCAAAATATTGTATTTAATAATTTTTTCTGTCATAATGTTTTTAAAACAAGTTTATACATGTATTCTAATCTAATTGAAATTAAATATCAGGAAAATTATCCATTCATGCGCTTTTTAAAATCATGGTTCCAAACGTAGTCGGATACCTTAAGTTAAAGTTGTTAGGCATTTCCGAGTATTTGAAGGGAAAGAGCTCGGTATAATTGAATAAATTAGTGAAGCTCAATTCAGTTTAGCTAAGTACAGATTTTTGTCAACGATCATATGAAGTAAAATTTTTATTGTGCATGTTTTCTCAAGTTACGGTTAAGGAAACCTCTCCACGCTCATAATTAGTTTTGAGATTTTATTCTAGTTGAATAGAGTATATAAAACTATTGCAATATATTTTGTTAAGTTGAATCCCATGGTGCCCAAGAATTCTCTTTGATCACAGAATGATGATATTGTTTCTTCATAAAAAAATATCAATTTTTATGTTAATGAAATCATTTTAAAAGTCATATAGTTAGTATATTTAGTTGCGGTCAGAATATTAAATGCTCATTTTTGAAATTATAAAAGGAATATGATTCGATTAACTTGAAAAGCTTTAAATTCCTATAAAGACGAGAAAAATTGTTAATATGTGTTTTACTTCCCAAGGATCTATTCGGTTAAGTTCAGGCAGTGATATTGTTTTTGTGCAACATTTTTGTCCACACAATTACTAGCATTACTTTCATTATGAGGAATAACTTACTTCGACAGAAGATAGAGCAAGACTGTAAAAGACAAAGCAATAATGGATACAGCACATCCCACATAAATAGCGGTACCCAAACGAAATTGTTGTTCACTGGTATCATGCTTCTCAGACTATAAAAAAGAAAGAGAATATATTTATTAATCAATTAAAACTTTTATTGTTATTGTTAATGTAGTTAATAACCAATACAGAGTTATTCAAAATTCCCCGCGTAGTTTCGAAGCGATATAGTAAAAAAGTTAGACAAGTACAGCAAAAAAGAATTCAAAAACAATTCAAGTTTTATTTAAATACTTTACAGATGCTCTGTGTATGAAATCTTGATTACACGGTGTGCATCAATGCGTATTTCAGTTCCTACAACACTATTCAACAAAATACTATCAATGTTATTGACAGAACGTGTTATCCTTTCATGTAGTCACGCATCATCACGCTGCACAAATAAGAGGGGGAGGTTAAAACTTGATCCTTGATCATATATAAAATACCAAGTTTTTTAGATAACATGGGAAGCATAATGTATCCTGTCAATTACGTTGATAGAACCTTGTTGAGTAGAGTGAGGCGGAATAGGACTATCGCATTGATATACGCCATGTAACCAAGGTTTCACACATAGACCACATGTTGTTGTTGCTTATCCTCTTTACAGATCTGACACAAGTCAGATCAACTCTATTAAGTTGTTGACCGTCAAAAAGTCAATGACTAGATGTGGAACAAGATGTTATGTCCTCCTTGGAAAGTCCGACGCAATTCAGAATAGAATGTGCTCCGGAGAGGCTGGATAGTCACAGCATTTTTTGCAAGTGGGATGGATTTTTCTTCCGCATTCAAATGATAGACATTTAAGGTGGCCACTTTTAAGTCTAGCTAATGCAGTCTGAGAGTTGCGATCACATTTAACTTCTAGAAGGGTGCCAGGGGATGTTCCAGTATACCAGTGGTGCACAGGAGGAATGCGCCAACTTAAATTTAATTTAGAGATTGGAGTATAGTTCCTGGTAAGTTAGCGAAGAGCCAGTGGCCGTTTCGTTTCGTCTTCACTGCCTTTTTTAGTCAAACTATCCGCAAGCTCATTACCACTAACGTTCACATGTGATGGGATCATTGGAAATGGGCGTCATGGTTCTGAGAAAGCTTCTTTAGTTTTAGTAGAATAGATATACTGGTTTCATCAACTGCAAAGGACCAGTTACTAAGATGTTGAAGTACACTGCGGCTGTCCGATAAAATCCAAAGCTCTCCAAAATTGATATCATAATTTAGAATAGCATCGAGCCCTTTATTGATCGTAATTAACTCGCTCCTGAAGCTCTAATAAAAATACAGCTTCCAGTGAGACCACACGTAAGATATCTAAATATAACTTGAATTGTTTCTGTACTCCAAATGTGCTTTTTTACTGTTTTCCACAATTTGCTCACTAAAGTGCATATAAACCCTGGTTGAAATTATTAATAACCCTGTACTTTTGCTAATTGTTGTAAAAAAATGCTAAATGTTTGTAAATATTTACTAATTGAGTACAAAGGCTCATTTTTCTTAAATATTTTGGCAAAATTAATAGAAGATGTTTGGCAATATAACAAAATATTTTATTTTTTTTTTACTTATCGTGACTTTAATTTCATTACAACTGTTGGAACTTCTACATCCACTTCTTCCGAAAACCACTAACTGAACTCTTAGCCGTGACTGTGACTGTATGTTTACCTTTTGTAACACAGAGAATGTAAAATAGAAAGCTTGGAGCAACTGCTCTCGATAATTCCTGCTATAATTTTAATTGTATTAATTCTCTAAGCTTTTTTCTTTTTAATCTTAAAATGTAATTAAATGGCTATTAAATGTTATTTACTATGAATACAGACTCATCAATGATTGAGAGTGTACTTAATTCAGTTGGATTGCTTGGATCCAATCGATTTCGAGGCTAGCTGCAAAAAAAAGGTAAGCTTTTGTTTTAGTTTTCTTTGATATAGGCTTTGTAGCTAGATATAAAATATTTGCAGTTAATAACAACCATGCAAATTTTTAAAAAAACATAACTTGTGTCAGAATAGAATTATTTCAGGAATTCACACACAAAGTATTATGTACAATATAAAGTATAATGCTCCAAAATTAGTAGAACCGTCGCTAAAAGCACCCAGGTTGCTTTAAAGTGTATAATAAAACCCTAACTCCAATTACTCCACTTTTTTCTCCCCATTCTCTACAAGGCGATCTTCAATGGCACCAGGTCTCAAACGCACGAGTTCACGAACATGAAAACTATGTTAGTGTTGCAACAGCAGAAGTTTGGTGAGTGGGATGGAGCTGTTAGCTTTTTTTCCATTTAAGGTATCCGACTACGTTCGGAACCGTGGTTTTTAAAAAAGCGCATAAATGGATAATTTCCGTGATATTTAGTCTCACTTAAATTAGAATACATATATAAAATTATTGTAAGGACATTTTGACAAAAAATATTTAAATACAATATTTCGGCAAAAAATTAACTTAGAATAACTTTTTTTCAAAATGTTCTCCTTTTGTGAAAAATGCTTCTATTATAATAATATTTTGCCTGTATATAGCTTAGACCACTGTACAGAGGCTCAACTATGATTTTTGAAAAATTCACATTATTTTCAGAGTTACATCCCATTGAAATAATTATCGGCGTTTTTTTCTTAAAATTTCTCCCTCTGTTGTCGTAAAACATGGATACACCCACTTCTAAGTTATATGTTTCAAAAATTCTATTTGAGCCTCTGTACAGAGATCTGAGCTATAGACAGGCAAAATATTATTATAATACAGCGTTTTTCACAAAAGGAAAATATTTTGAAAATGGGTCATTCTAGGTTTATTTTTTGTCAAAATACTGTACTTTAATAATTTTTTATTGTAATATCATTCTTAAAACAATTTTATGTACATTTTCTAATCTAAGTGACATTAAATATCATAAATATTATCCATTTACATGCATTTGAAAAATGGCGATTCCGAACGCAGTCAGATGCCTTAATGAAAATTCAAATTTTTGAGATCCATCACATTGGGCCACGTATTACATTGTGATACAACATGAATTAACAATGAAATCAAAACCATTGAGATGTATGCAAATTTTCACTTGAAACTCTTGTATCTTTCAGATATATTTAGTGATTTCACTTGAATTAAAACATTTGGATATTTAGGTGATCTATTTTTATCAGGCGTTTGCAACGGTTGAAAGAATGAGGAGACTTTTAAACTTAAAACATTTCCTAATTTATTTTATACAAGCATAAAATCATGCCACGAAAGACAGTGCAATAAATACACACGGACAACTACACGGGAACATCTAGGACATTTCACAAAAGCATTCTTCGTTCGCTCCCGAGATCTCAAGTCTTTATAGTTTTGGATTATCGTAAAATGTTAGAATCGAATGATTTCCGGCAAAAACTTTCCGGAATGGACCGAATACGCGGATGATACAATACTGCATTATCTCGTGGTTTAAACACACCAACATTTGTTTTGTGGAAAATAAAATTGTGGCAATTTCCCGTTAGGTAGGTAAAATAAAAATTAATTATCATGATAATTCGTGGAGGGTTCAATACCATATACTATCGTCGAGATTATACTATGCATAAAATTATCCTCGAGAGGAAATTTAAGGGAATTGTTACATACATATGTTTTTAACTTACTAAAATAACAGCAAATATGGATAAATGACTGCAACGACAAATATGAAAGCCATCTTTGAGTCCTCCATATTGGCATCCTTCAGTACCCCATCCTCCGTCATTATAATCGACACGTGGATCAAAATGGACACAAACAGGATTTTTAATCTTTTTGTCATGCTGATGGAACAAAACAATGTTAACGTTAGTAACATATTGTGTATAAAATAGTATTTTAAGTTAAATGTCAATGAAAATCTATTTTGATTTTCTTCCTGCTGTTGATTATTCATAAATGCGATGTAAAAAAATGTAAAACATAAAATGTTCTACTTTTCAATTATTCCCAGTGGGGAACATACTTAACATAAAAAATTGTTTGAAAAAACTAATGAATTTAGATAAGAAGCTAAAATAATTTCTTTTCATAAACCAATCTCAATCTAAAAATATTTTAACATATTATAACTAGAAAAAAAGGGCTTTGTAAAGGGTAACAATTTTTTTTAGCTTTTTTCCCAAATTAAGCCAATTTTTACAACACTTTTTTTAAACTGAGAATTTTGAAAATAAATTAATTAAAAACAAAAAAAGAATTAAATACTTTAGTTTCGATGAATGCTAGTTCTCTTGCGAAGGTTTGTGACTAAATTAAATTAATCGAACCACTGAAATAAGGTACTTTTTAACAACAACTTTATACAAGGACGCCTTAAAACGCGGGCCAACTAGGTCTGGTCCCGAGTACTCAGTCTGGGTTGGGATCTTGTCTCTTTCTCGACTCTGCCTCTAGAAGATAATGATCCAAATTATTTTAATAATCCAATGGTATTAGCTGACATCCGAAAAACTGGGAATTCCGAATTGTATACCAACTGGCAGCAGTAGCACAATTGCATTATTGTGTGATGACTATCATCCATGCCTAGGCCTAGCTCTGCCAACATACACCGTCGTTACTCATTAAATCGAAAGGCGGCAGACGGTCTAGCTGGTTGGTGCCTAGATTTGTGAGCCCTGAGCATTTATTTATATGTTCTAGATTACCGTTTGTATGAGTAGTTTTCAACGTATCTTATATACTTCCTATATTTAAGGATCAAGGTTGGGGCCTGCATTTGCATACGGGTCCAAAGCCTCAAGAAGTCTTAAGACGTCCCTGATAGTGTGACGAATTAGATTAATAGCATTTTAAAAAGAAATGGAGTAACTATGATATCGTTGTTAAAAAAGGGAAAATAAATATAGAGATACACATACTTCATTTTTAAAATATAGATGTACCGGTGACGTTAAATTCCAAGCTGAACCACCAGAAAGAGAAACATACATTATAGGTGTCGGTATTATTTTGTAATTTCTTTTGTACAGAACTTCTATTGGCTTGGGAAAGAGATACCAGTTTTGAAAAAAGACAACGTTGATTTGGCAATCGTATTTTGATTCTGTTTCTTTCTCTCTCTTTATTACCAATTCCGGTGGCAGCAAGAAGTACGACAGACTTTTGTGTTTTGGAATATTCGAACTACTCAAAAGGAATTCCGTTTTCTTGTCTTCCAAGCTATTTTTATTCTCTGAGTCTATTACAGCTATCCCAATAATGTGATCATTTGAATCTGTGGTTACTTTAGTATGCTTTGTTTCGACTAAGAGATGTTTCTTGGCTATTTTAACTTCTTTGTTCTTTGCAGTTGCAAATTTTAACACATTGTCTATAACTCTCAACAACCTATAAAACAAATGTAATGCGTAAAACAGGTTATATTGCAGTTAATGTAAATTATTTCGTGCAAAAAATAGTGAAATTAATAGAACACATGCTTACCTACTTGTGAGTTTTATTGTACCTTTCGCCGCTACCAATTCACTGGCATTTGTTTCAGCCATTCTGTCAATCATAGTAAATGCCTCGTCTACCTCCTTCAATATAAATATTGATAAATAAAAAATCAAAAGTTAAAATTTTATTAAACAAACTATTCTTATACAATTAATGTTTACATTTTTTTTTTGTTTCCCGATAAAAATTTTTGCAATAATATATAAATAACATATAATATATTCTGCTGAAAATAAAGCAATTTCAAAACTTTTAATATATTGTCAAACAATTTTGTCAAATCAAAAATATTGGCAAGGCCGCGATAGGCAGCCAATAGTGGAAAGCTATTCCTACGTTTTTCAAAACATAATAAACTTGACCACACATATTCAAACCCATTAATCTTGACCGCACATGTTCGAACCCAATAACCTTAATCATGCATGCCCAAAAATACGAACACAGCTTTTTCGAATAAGTTGTATTCTTCTTCTTTTACTTTGAAATGAAAACTTATTAGAATTTGAGACATATGTCTGAGGAAGAGAAAGCAGTGCATTACTCCTAAAAATATTGTCTAATACGTAAGTACCTGAAACATTATAGGTTTTAGAAAAATAACGAAATAAGAATCATTGCGAATCTGCAAGACTACGTATAGATTCGTACTCATGCAAATTAATGTGATGTCGACTACACTTGAAGAATGGAGATATAAAGTTAGGGATTTTTGAAAAATCGAGTTTCCATGAAAACTTTCTTAAATCTTCACCAATTTATTTCTCAATGGATTAATATAAAACGAGCATTTGCAGTAATTGCGCATGAACCGAAACGACGACATTATTTGGCAAAGTTTTTTGATTTGGCAATGTCTTGATTTTGTGATATTAGTCTACAGTAAAATGGATAAGTATCTAAATTTATAATACTCATGTTACAGTGGACATATTAATATGAAAATAGTTTTAGAAATAATAAATAAATGAATATAAAAATACCTACGTAAATAACAATAGCTGAATTTGTGATAGGTGCTTTGTATTTTATAATTTTATGTAATAGTTTCATCAACCACCCTTCATCAGTTTGCCGCATGTATTTATATTGAGTTCATACATATAAATTAAAAATATACATAAATAAGGAGGATAAAGAATATTTATTAATCTGTTAGATTCTTTTTTATCCATCGAAAGTGCATTAAAAGTTTATTTAAGTGAAAATAAAAAAATATTAAATATAATATAGTTTTAAGCCGTTAGGCTTTTTTCTGTAGAACCAAGCTCTTGGATAAATCAATGATTTGTAGAAGAATTATTTTTCGATCACTTACTTTAGGTGTAAGCTCTGGAACTTCTGATAATTCGGTCAAGATATCAGTTATAATATGCATGTCAGTAACTGTAAGTTGAAGAGGATTGCTTGTAAGTTCTTGCAACTTTTTTATGTAAACTGGTTTAGGATCATCTCCAAATTTCTGCAAAATATATGGAGAAGAACTAATAAATTAAGAGAAGTTTAGTCACATGTAATAACAAAAATATTTTTTTTGAGATTGATTTCATTATTTATCATTTAAATCTCCTTTTGAAACTATACGAGGACTATTGGTGACGTATAGTAATTTCAAACCTCTGTTAATTAAAACTAACTTTCAGAAAACATTAATCCCGTTTCAGCAACAATCTTTCAGTCGCTCTATTTTTAAATTATATTTTTTACCTAAATGCAAAATTAAATCCTATGCTAGATTTTCTTTTTTTTTTTTTTTTTGATAATTTACTTTAAAATTTAATACCCCCAAAAGTATTTATAATGGTTTTTTTTAAAATAAAAATGAACTAGAAAGCACAAATTCATCTCATTTTTCTATTGATAAATTTAATTCACTTTAAGTTGAACAAAAATTAAAGATTTCATCATTATGTGTCTCATGCCTCTTAAAAGTGCTGGAGACAAAATGTAAAATTCAAATGAATGATAGAGTAATTTTTATATACTAAATAAAAATGAATAAAAATTTAAAATTTACTTTTCATTCATAACTGAAGTCAGATTTTCAAATTAATCTCAAGATCATATTTTATTAATCTTTAAAAATCTTTGTAGCACACGGATTTCTGAATTAAGCTGAAATATCCTTAAATAAAGAATTTTTTCAATACAAATTAAATTATTTTTCAAAATACATTTGAGCGAACTTTATTCTACTGTTTTTCCATACTCACATTGTATAAGTTCTTTAGTTGTGAGGTAAGCTTGGGAGGAGGCATAATACATTTTCCTGATGGGTTGCCCCAACGTGCTCCATTATAAAAAGAACCAGCACAATAACGAGTAACTGCCAAACCATCTGTTAAATAACATATTAAGACATGGTTTAGAGCTGAATTCAGTAATTCATTGAAATGTAAACATTTTACGCATGAGTTTAAATGTATCTATTCTTCTCAAAGGCAGCATATTGTTCCAATTATAAAAAAATTGTGTGGAGTACATTAAACAAATTGAGCACATAGAAAATATTTTTTTGAATCGTCATCTTATATCCTAGAAATACAGAGATTTGTTACTTTTCAATCACGTATAAAATATCAGTTATTTATAAAAAGGGGGAAGAAAAGAAAAATGTTATCTATCTTAAATTCTTATTTTATTTATATTTATCAAATACACTGAAGTGTGTGTTCAAAGTCGTGAATATCGCATAAAGCGTATGAATTTTGTAAAACATTCATTACATAGGGAGCAAGTTCAAATGAAATTATTCGCTTCCTTACATGCAGAATTTTAACATGAGAACGATGCGATTATATAAGATACAGTTAATTGTAAGTATAGTATATAAATACAGTAACACGACAGATGGTGACAAGGTGCTTTAGTCGGTGCTTCTTAGCTAAAAGCACAAGATTCTAATACTAGAATTGTATTAAATAAGAAATTGAAAGCATTGTTTTGAAACACACATATTACGAATATTTATAAAAAAATTATTTTAGTTAAAATTAAAAGATGTAATAAGTTATTATTATTTTTTTATTTTTAAGAACTCACAGGCCCCTTAACATATATCCGTGCACTCGAGAAAACATCCTTCTTCAAACCAATGTAACTTAGCAGTAAAACAAAACAAAAATTTAGAATTTTTACCACATGATAATCATATATATTTACATTATTTTTCAAATTATCATAGAATTTGAGAAAAAAATTAAAGAGTTATAAAGAAATAAAAATTATACAATTTTTCAAAAAAAAATGAAAATCAGTATTTTACACAGCGCAGGATTCTAAAGTACAGAATTGATCAAAACTTACAAAATTCATTTTATTTGTTATAAAAATGTGCACTTTTGAATTTATAGTAACTTTTAAAAAATTTAGAGGAAAATAAAAATTTTTAAATACAATTATAACAAAAATTTTAATATAAAAACAAATTAAAATTCAAATAAAAAAAACTTCTATTATTTTTTTAAAAAATTGATGAATAAGTTATGAAGAGCCTTATTTTGAACACGAGTATAAAATTTCAAATAGCTAGCCTAAATAGCTTCTGAGAATTCGCAGAAACTAAATCGAAATAAAATAGCAACGCAGAAACTAAAACTTTTTGTTTTGAAAAAAGTTAAAGATAAGAAAGAGATAGGGTTTTCGTTTAAATTTCACTACTTATTTCTCAACAACTTCGGAAGTTTTTACAGTATCAACACAATTTTGGTACCAAAATTCTCAGAAATATATATTAAGGCTTTAACGTATATTTTTTTTCAAAAAATTGAAAAACTTGCAATTTAAGAGTCCTGTGAGCCCTTAACGTAATGATACGGTTTTTATCCCAAACCGAAAATTTAAATATATTTTTGCTATTGGTAAGGAAGATATTTTGCAGTACATATAGCTGCAGAATAAGTTCTAAAATTTTTTTATTACTTTTTCATAACAAATATCTGACTAATATTGATTCCTTGACAGATAATTATAATTTGCATTTTAAGAGATTATTAATCTTAGAGTTTCATGAAATAAATATTATTTATCATATGCATTGCAGACTAAAAGGAAGAAATTGATTGCAAACATGATAAAAAAAAACCTATATACAGCGAAATACGCTTAACGCGAAAACGCTTACAACGAAATATCGATTAACACGAAATAATACAACGGTCCCGACAAACCACTATGTATTTTCATAAAAAAATTTCTTTTAACACAAAATGAAAATCGCTTAACACGAAAAAATTTCCCTTCTGGGAATGAACAATATGTGGAAAACACCAGCAGCGTAAGGGAGATTTAAGAGGGGTGTGAAATGAAAGATAGGTGGTTTCCTATGTTACGTAGAAAAGAGGCTAACTTGGCTTTGAAATACCCTCGGAAGAGCCTATAACAAGTCAATTTTGTTTATCTAAGCAACTTTTACCTTCCACTTCTGCAAACGCGGCACAAAATCATCAAATCACAATTCATTGACGAGTACATTGCAGTGTGAACTAAAAGCAATGCGTTTTATTTGCGTTTTTTAACCCTATTTTAGAAGGGTTTTTTTACTAGCTCAATGGCAAATAGTTCAGAGGGAAAGCTTTTGTTTAAAATGAAGACTGAGTCTTATAGCTGTTGATCAAAAATAGAAGAACTTGAAATTTTTCTTTTAGTTTCATTAAGTCCTTGTGAATGTTTTCGTTTCTTTGATTTTTAGTTTAATGTATGAATATATATGTATCTTTGTAAATAAAATGTACTCTAATAAACTGAATTTTGTGGAATATATATTTTATTTCTTTTTTTTTCTAATATCCTTCAACAAGAAATTCTTTTAACACGAAGAAATAGTTTCAGGTTAAAAGTAGTTTTTTTTTTCATGTTAAACGATTTTCACTATATGTACATTTTTTCAATGAATTTAATTAAAAAAAATATAGTTCCAATACCCTTAATATAAAAAACAGTTTTGAACTGTTTATATTTTCAATCGATATAAGCTATTTACTTTTCGAATAACAAGCCTCTATTGGTATCACAATCTCCCCAATAGCAGCATTAGGCCACGTGACTTCCTTTGGAGGTTCGGATGCCACTAAGGTTACATCTTGATAACATCCCACTGTAGAAGAGAAAGTGAAGCATTAGAAAACAAAAACGGAAGTAATTTCTTTTCTTTCAGTTGACAATATAAAAAGAAAAATTTACGAGATATAAGAGAAAACAATACATTTGTTTCTAATTACAGATTGTATCTTAATAACTGCAAGAAAAGGGTATAATAAATTATCATCATGATATCACGGCAAACTGCTAAATGTAAAATTTAAAGCTATATTTTGTTAAATTATAAAAGCGTGAATTTTTTTTGTTTGCATGCATAAAAAATTTCACATGAGTTAATAGTATTTTATTTATTCTTTTTTATCATCTGTAGTTCCTCGAAGTTAGAATTTATTGCTTTTAACAGTTGTATTAAGATGCGTTCGCATTTCACTCATTCATACTCCTCAATATCTTGGATACCCTTTCCCACCGTGGGAAATATGTGGCAAAGACTTGTTGACATTTTGGAATTTGCCAGCCTTTAGGACATGGAGGACAACTTGAGTATGACGAGGGGTGACGAACTGACATCACAAATTCTCTCTCCCCAGCTGTTCTCCATCATTTCCAGAACATCTCGAACCCTTATCAGGAGCTGCCAACATTCCCTTCTTTCAGACCAAGGTATATTGCAGATAAGTTTCAATTGCTAAACACTCTAATTAACTACTGCCTCCCAGGTATGTATTTCATTAAACTTGTACAATGTAGTTATGGTATATACATAACTTCAAGTGGAAGTTTCTCACAATACGTATTAATAGGAACATACAAATTATAAAAGCATAATTAATATATTGAAATATATTAAGAAATCACACTAAATTTCTCCTAAAAATTTAATAATTTTTTCTATTTACTGATCGTCAATAGTCAATAAAGAAGACTAAATTCATTTTTTTTAAAAAAAACAGGTAACATATCAGGATTTTATGTTTATTTTTCCTCTCCTTACCTGTGCTACGGAGTTCAATACTCTTTATATTTATCCCTCTGAATTGTGTCCAATCGAGTATTTGTTTGTAATGATCTTGATCTACAGTAGTAATTTCATTATTCAGGTAGTCATAGATATATTGTAGCTCATCCTCATCTTCTACTATTTCACTTTCAACCGGTCCTCGAGGATGCAGTAGTCTACGAACGTAGACATAAAACCATACTTCAAGACCTTTCCTTCTGTAGTAAAATGAATAAATCAATTCAAACTCAAAATAATCAAACAATATATCCTATACGTGAAACAAAAAAAATGTGCTGCATCAGGTTGCACTTTAGGGAAGCTGACACCTACAATCCTTTTAAAATGAAGCTCTATAAAAATTACAACAATAAATAAATAAAAAAAGACAGTTTACATTTGTTATTGAAAAGAGAAATATATATAAGTCATCAAAAATTCATTTTTACTCTATATTTTTGGACACAGGTAATTTTTTTTATTGTTATTTTCCCACTTTTATTAAGATTTAATTTGAAGATGTTAATTTTAATTCATTTAGCTTAGCATTGTAGCGTTGGTATCTACATAAGCTAGTAACAGCCTCCGGACAAGGGTGATCATTTTTGTTTAGTGTTCCTGTTACTGGGTCGTGGTTTTGTCCTCGAGATATGCTCCACTTCATTGGTGATGCTGGCTGACTTACGAAAAAGACAGCCTTCGGAATTGTCATGGCGTTATCTACCTGCGAGAAGAGCAACCAAAAGTCCTCAGACTCTCTTTACGCAACCCCTTTCAATTAACATCAACAACACACACGCTCGCCATTACAAATATCTCTTTCGTTAGCCTATCCACCGACTCACTGGTGGGGGAGTACTGTAGCAGTGGTATCTACATAAGCCAGTAACAGCCTCCAGACACTGGAGATCATTTTTTTCTAATGGTCATGTTCCTGAGCTTCGGATTCATAGGTCGCGGGATCTGTCCTCCATATATGAGCCACATCAGCATGTTATCTAAAGGATGAAACAGAGCCACCTATTCACCATATTGTTGCTGTAGGGCCTGGGTTCGAATCCAGAAGAAGGCAAAGATGGTTGAAAATGTATAGTGCTTGTGTGTCATGAGGGTTACACTAAATAGACGTCGAGTAACAAGTCCCCTCGTGAGGTTGGTGAAAAGGGAAGAGAGGTGAGAGGCCCTTGATCCAGTGCTTCTCAAAGTTTCCATATTCGCGACCCAGTATTCCCTCACAATTTTCATCACGCCCCCCTCATACAATAACAACGTATTGAATTCAATAATAACATACTTTCACGCTAAAACTACGATACGACTTTTTTCTCTTAAGTGCCATCGCGTGTATAAACGTCTCGCTAAGCAAACATGTTTATTTTCCCGGACATATATATACGTCTTTCCGAAGATCGATCTTTTCTGCACTCTACTAATCATACAATTTTTCCGAAGGCTTTGGAATGCAATAAAATGATCTTGACAATGTTTGAGAAAGATTTAATTATTTCAGATTATTTGTTTCTTTATTCCTTCCCCCACCCCTCAATGCATCCCACACGCACGCCTACGTGGAAAACTGTTGGCATTGTGAAGCGGATTGCGTAACTTTCAATCGACAGTTAAGGGATTAATTATAAACCGTACGAAGGATCCAGATAAGTTTTAATTTTTGTAAATAATTTTACATATGACAATCAAATGGTGTCATTGGTTATTAGTAAACTTGTTCTTAACTTCGTACTGTTAAATTAATTGTGAAATAAATTGTGTAGCACTGATACATTTATAAAAGTGTAAATGTGTATTTTATTTTTTATTACGTCAGAATATAATTTTTTTTGTTTACTTTCAGTAAATTAATAATTTTTTTACATAATCTTCTGTTTTCAACTTTTCAATATGCTCGTGCCCCTCTTGTACAGTTGTCACGCCCCTCAAGGGGGCGTGCCCCACAGTTTGAGAAACACTGCCTTGATCACCTCCAGGGTGTTCTGCCTCAAAATTCGGTCTGATCCAAGCTAAATCGTACAGTCACCCGTATGGTGTTCAAAGCTACAGATAACGGCAGGCGTACATCTAGCCCTTTACAGTGCAGAATTTCATGGGCGTCGATCTAACACCATCAGACAGGTGGAATTGGCAACAACAACAATGGAATGAATCCGAACGTTTCTAAGCATGTCATCTCAAGAATACAAGATAGAATGTCATCCCAAGCAGATATTGACTAAAATACACATATTCTGACTTCTATTAAGTACTTGGTAAGAAATATTTGGCACTTTGCGGAATTTTATGACATAAATTACAAATACTGAAGAAAAAGCGATTGATTTTGCATCTGTTATCACTTTCTTCGATACTTACCTGCGAACTATAATATCCGTTACAAACGTATTAGGTTCAGCCAGAAATCCAAAGAGTATCTCTTGCATTTCATGTTCATAAATGCTTTTCTTTACGGATATTTTTTCCTTTAAGGTCAGTTCCTCATCATCCCCCAAAGAATCTTGAGTCGCCAAAAATTTTCCAACAAACGTTTTAACTTCTAGACAAGGAAAGAGAACAAATTGTGTCATTTCAAACTTGAAGGTATCCGACTGCGTTCGGAACCGTGATTTTAAAAAAGCGCATAAATGGATAACTTTCGTGATATTTAGTGTCACTGAGATTATAATATATGTATAAAATTGGTTTAAAGACATTTTGACAAAAAAATTATTTAAATACAATATTTCGGCAAAAAGCTAACTTAGAATAACTTTTTTTCAAAAAGTTCTCCTTTTGTGAAAAATGCTTCTGTTATAATAATATTTTGCCTCTATATAGCTTAGACCTCTGTACAGAGGTTCAAGTATGATTTTTGAAAAATTCACAGTGTTTTTAGAGTTACAACTCATTGAAATAATTATCGGCATTTTTTTAAAAAAAATTTCTCCCCTCTGTTGTCGTAAAACATGGATAAACCGACTTCTAAGCTATATATTTCGAAAATTCTTGCTGAGCCTCTGTACAGAGGTTTGAGCTATATACAGGCGAAATATCATTATAATAGAAGCATTTTTCACAAAAGGAGAATATTTTGAAAATGCGTCTTTCTATGTTAATTTTTCGGCAAAATATTGTACTTAAATAATTTTTTATTGTAACAATATTATTAAAACAATTTTTTTATATACATTTTCCAATCTAAGTGACATTAAGTATCATAAATATTATCCATTCATACACTTTTTCAAAATCACGTTCCGATCGTAATCGGATACCTTAACACGCGAGCTGAAATTATAATTTGAAGTTATCATCGGCTATTGTTAAAGCATATGACCGTAAATTGGGAATATTTTTTCAAGTGAGAAGGTATTAGGGTTGTATTTTGACCTTTATATCCTATGGACAACAATGTATTATTTTACTCTAATCATTTCTACTTGAATTTGACTATTCTCCCGATATAAAATAGAACCTATACATCATCTCCTATACTGAAATGCTAAATTAGTTTTCCACTTTACATGGTAAAGGAAAAATAATCATTTATTCATGAAATATTATTAAAGTTAATGACATAAGGAAGCAAAATTATGTATTACATTAATTCATTTATATCAAAATAAGAATATTTTTTGAACATGAATTTCCAGTTTGGCTTAGGTTTTTGCGGTCATATACACATAAGGTGAAGGCGTCTTTAAAATTTAGTTCAATAATTTAAAAATAATATCATTATAACAATATAAAAGTATAATATCATTCAAGTATTTGAAAAATACTTGATTTGTAATAAGATTATTTTTAAATCTTAAAAAAAATAATCTTCATATATAAAACTGGTTTGTTTTTTTTTATTTCAAACAAATGGATACAAATTTTTCTTAGAATTTTTTATATTAATATTATTTCTAAACATAAATTTTGCAATTATACGGAATTTTTTTCTATATTTTCAAACACTTCACATTAATGCCCCATATAATAATTTTATATGTTACTGTCAACAAAAAATAATAATCAACATAAGTGAAGTGAATTTAAAGATTGCATGCAGGGTGCAGTATAGTATTTAATCGAAAAAAAGATATAGCGTGTCACTGCTTATTGCTTACGTATTCTGCGTGCAAAAAATTATACACATTAAAAATAGAGAAATACGTAAACTTGAATTAAAGATTCAACTCTTTTTCCTAATCAGGAATCAATTATTTTAATAGGTAGCCGTTACCCGCTTTGCTGGGTATTTCATAATTATATATATATATATATATATATATATATATATATATATATATATATATATATATATATATATATATATATACATATATATATATAATGTATGAATTATGGATATCTAAATCCTAGCATTAACCATTTGATTGTATTAAAAACATCTTTATGACTCTCACCTCTTTAAAAAAAAGGAGAGGACTTCTAAATAATAATATATAAACTGAAGTAGAATTATCTTTTACGCTACCACCCCAAAGGGGATTTTCGCAAAACCCATTTTTAGTAGATCTCTATTCAAAAAAATAAACATGCTTGTCGAATTTAAAGTCTAACCTAAAAGTTCAAAAACGGAATTTTCTTTTTAATAATGCGCACGTAACCCCCTAGAAGAGTCGATTTTCATAAGACCTTAGTACGTCTAATAGTATAAAAATGGAAATAACTATCTATAAAGCCACCTAATCCCCCCTACGCCCCTTGGGGGGTCGAATTTCCCAAAATCCGTCCTTAGCTAATCACTGCTCCATAAAAGGAACATGCCTACCAAATTTCACGTGTATAGGTTTATTAGTTCCAGAAATATCATGATGAGTGGGTGAGAGAGTAGCTTTATATATATATATATATATATATATATGATATATATATATATATATATATATATATATATATATATATATATATATATATATATATATATATATATATATATATATATATATATATATATATATATATATATATATATATATATATATATATGAGCAGCACCCCGTGGTTTCACCCACGTAGTTCCAGTTACCGTAGGAATACGGGGATAAAATATACCCAATGTTACTCGCTGATAAGAAAGCTTTCCATTGGAGAAAGAATGTTTAAAATCGGTTCAGCCGTTTCAGAGATTAGCTGGAACAAACAGATAGACAGACGAACAGACAAAAATTTTAAAAATTGATTATTTGATATAAGTACCATATATACTTTCAAATGCATTCAGTGAAAAGCTGTTAATTTGAAAGTACAATTTTATTTATTTGTATGGATTTATAATTTGGTATTTTTATAGTTATTTTCTAATGAAAATATTAAAAAAAAGTTTTTAGGTTTCATTATTTAATTTTAGACCAAAAAGATTTTAAGATATGTGTTCTTAAATAACTCATAAAATTTATCTGAAATAAATAAAACCATTTATTACCAGTGGTTCTAAACAGATATTGATGTACGATGGAAGCATTTACATAGTCTGTTTCGCACCAATAGTATCCTTGAAGCTGCAAAGGATTTTCAAAGTGGACTGAGGAGGAGTTGTCAAGCAGATCCACTAGAGTTAAAATATGATCAGCAAGGGAAACTCCTCCTTTCTTCAAAAGAACGTAATCTTTGTACCATCTGACTTCTTTATATTCCGTGTACTTTGTGCGACAGGTTAATGTAGGTAGATTAATCTCAAATCCCAATGAATTATCCAATATCCATGTAGAGTTTGTTATTTCAGTTGCTTCAACTGAAAAAAGATTAATTGTTGGTGAAACTATTATAAGTAATAAAACTAAATACCAGAATTAAAACTGGTATATGATTCTAAAACTGGGGACATTAGAACAAATAAAACAAAAGGGGATTTTTTTAAACTTTACCTCATAAGCATCAATTTTATTGTATGGGTTTGATAATATGTAGTGAAATAAAACACAGACATATATATATATATATATAGTAGTTGTAGTAAATAAATTAAAAAGAAGACTAATAAATCCTAAAACATCTTAAGATCAAACCGAAAGAACCAAGAACATGGAACCATGAAAAACCAAAAAAAAAAAAAAAAAAAAAATTAACTAGAGTGGAAAAAACTATTATGGTTTCCCGCACTGTCCCTGATTTAGGACAGTGAAACAGGGTTAAACAGTGTATTATGAGATCTTAACCATCCCCTACAGCGGAAATTTTCGACATAATAGCACAGGAGATAAACCAAGGCAAAGGCCCAAAACCCACGTGGATCAATATAACAGCAATATAATAGGAATATTAATTTACTATAGGAATACGGGAGAAACAGACAACTATAAATATGTATAAACAAAAATATTCGCAAAAGAGGTTAAAAATGATTATGACCATAATTAGTAATAATTTAAATGAGCGAAAAAACTAGAATCTTACCCGATGTAGACAGATTTCATGAGTGTATATTAGTTTTGAAAATAGAGTTACCACTTAAAATTATATTAACAATGATTCATCTTTTGTAATTTTATAGTTTTGGGGGGAAAACAGATTATGATCTGCAAATTTTTAATGTGTGTGTGTATTTGTGTTTTATTTATTTATTAAGTTATTCAGAATGTTGCTGATCTAGTATTTCTGGAAATAAACTGATGTTATTCCATGTGAATAAATATTTTAAAATGGAAAATAAAAACAACACTGGGTAAAGCAACGAAATATTTATACAAATTATAAATAAAATAGATTATGGAATCCTAAAACTATACAAATATTAATCTTTACAGAAGCAATACGAAACAATTATTAATTCACAAACTACTGAGAAATAGAAATTGAAGTAAAAATTTTATAAAATAAAAAAAAAATATTTACCATTTTTAACATTGACCGTTATCATCAAATATATAACAAAGCAATACAATAGTATTGATAATCTATATTTGAAAGGCAACATCTGTATAGCAATATTTCGGTTCTTAGGAGTATCTGAAATATAATAGCATTTTTGTATCAAAATAAGCACATATTTGAAACATTTAAAATCATTTATTATGCCTATAATGGTGAAAGAAGCCATTTATAAAAATATTGCTCAGCTTGTATTGGGATAACACACCAAGAGATCTGATGTCTTTTATTAATAAACAAAAAGAGAAAAGAAATTCCGTCAGTAAAATCAAGCAAGAACAACACTTAAATAGCAACTTTAAGGATTGCTTATTACGAAATATTAAATTATCGCAGTTGAATATTCGAAATAAAGTGTTTTTGTCACGTGTTTTGGCATTATATAAGGAAAAACAAAGTAAGCAAAGCACATGAATTTATGATTTGTAAGCCAAATAAGTTTTCCACTGATATTGTGGTACATAAGTCAACGCGATTTCTTTTAAATACTCAAAAGAACATTTACTTTTTCAAACAAAAATATATTTGCATTTAAAATATACATCGGAATAAATGAATAAAAATGAAAATGCTCATGGAAAATGTACATCAAAATTTTATTTTGAGACTATACGTTAAAGATTTATTATGTTGGGGACTCACACACAAAATGCACTGCTATTAAATCTTTCGATATGCATTTATAATTTATTGTGACGAAATGAAGTTTTCAAGCATTAAAAAAACAAATTTTAAAAATCTCATCTTTTATATAATTGATTGTATACAGGAAAATCAATAAAAAAGTGCGTAAATAAAAATTTTAATTTTTTAACCATTTTCTGTCATTAGTGTAATTTTTTGTGATTTTACATAAGGATAATTCATATTATTTTACACGTTTTTCACAATATACGATGCACTGCTTTCACTTACTTTTTCAAAATATTCAGGAAATGCTGAACTGAGCAATATTTATAGTATTTTATTATACTGTTCAGTATACTAAAATAAGTCTACAATAATATAGCTAAGACTTCTATACCGGTATTGGACTAAGATTTTTGAAATATATAAATTAGAAGAGAATTTATTCTTATTTTATTACACCAGAGTTGTGAGATTTTAACAAAAAGAAAAAACTGTTATTATTTTAATTAATAGTAACTCTGAAAATAATAAGGATTTTTCAGAAATACTGGTTCAGCCCGGGTATAAAAGTCTAAGCTATATACAGGCCAAATATTATTATAATAGAAGCATTTTTATTAAAAGAAGGATGTTTTGCAATATCATTCTTCCTTCATATTTTTGCCAAAAAATGGCATTTAAACAACTTTTTCATGTTATAATATTCTTAAATCAATTTTATGGGTATTCTAACTCATCCACATGCCCTTTAAATATCAAAAAATTATTCCATCATACGCTTTTTCAAAATCACAGTTCCTAACGCAGTTACCTTAAAAGTTTATGAAACAACGTTTCATCAGCTCATGTACTCCGCAGATATCAAGTTTTATCTATTAACCTGTTTTGGTGCGATTAATGAAAAAGAGTTTTTACCTTAGACGCTATGCTGTTTTTCCATGCAAAATCTATTTTGATATTGGGAGTGCATGCAAAACGTTTTCGTTACTTACAGGAATCAAATTATACCCATTTAGTATGATTGGAGTATGTATGTTACCATCAAAGCGTATGATTCAGTTATTTCATAGAATAACTAGGTATTTCATGAAATAAATATACAAGTCAGTTAAAGTATACAATAGATGAAAAATTTCACATACTTTACCAAGTTATTCCATGAAGTAACTAGAGTTATTCAATAAAATATAAATTAAGATAAACCATTTAAGAGAAAAAAAATATAAACAATTTCAAAGTTTTTTTTATAAATTAATTGATAACAAATAGTTAAAATCTCTCGAGAAATACATTTTACCCCTATTGCGGAAGATTAATTGATAAATAATAAGGAAGAGAAAATTATAATACATAATTTATTATTGTTGCTACTATTAGTTAAACAGAAAGAAAAAAACAAAAAGAATATATGATACATGTTACTGGCACAATAAACTTTTCTAATCCTTGAACATCAAGTATATCATAATGCTCAAACAACCAATAGTCACATGGTGATTCTTTCTGTGCTGTTTCAGCACATTTTACTTCTATGAAAGTTAATAATTTTTCCCGAGTAAGTGCAGCATTTTTATCCTTTGTCCCACGCTTATTTAGTAAAGATTCAAATCTCTCGCACGGAATCTTTCTTATTTACAGGTCAGTCACCCATTCCAGCAGAAGTTATTACTTGAAAACAGGTTGTAAAAATATTTCTTAATAATCCAAAATGATAAAAAGAAACCCACTAACATAACTGCACTATCTAAATTCTACGTTTAAAAGCAACGGAATGAATGGTACACACACTCATGTCATTGCAAAGTAGCTACAAGCCGTTCAAAACTGACTAAAAGCAACTAGAGCCTGTTCAAAGAGCTTTCAAGTGCCATATTTCATACTTTAACGATCAAGTAATCGTTATTTTATAGAATACCTAGTTAAATCGTTGAAATAAATAATTTAATATACTTTAACAGACTTGTACAGTTATTTCATGAAATATTTAGTTATTTTATGAAATAAGGGAACTCACACTTAAACGGTAACATATATAATGCTTAACACATTTGTAATTTGAGTTATTGATATTTATTTAATCGATATCTACGTATGAGTATTTCGGCTAAATAAAAATTAATTTTAAACTTGAAATGACCTAATCCAAACATATTTGCATTATTAATTGGAAAAAAAATGAAAGTGCTCTAAAGAGAGAGTAATTTTTTTTGCATTACATTTTTGATACAGTTTTATTCATTGTTCTATTATTTTAATTGATCTAGGATATATATATATATATATATATATATATATATATATATATATATATATATATATATATATATATAAATACACATACATATAACTTTAGGTAAGTTACCTTTCCACTTATAATGGATTTAGAATTTCTTTTCGTTGTTTTCACCAGGATTTATCTCAAAAAGAGAAAAGGTTAGCTGGCCATAAAATTAGTCAAATCCTACTTTTATATAAAATTAAAAGCTGTCCTCAGTCAGCGTTAGTGAGTGAATATTAATGTCGCTCTGTTCAGCTACTCGAGCGCCTTGTCCTCAATCAGCATTGTTTATAATGCTGCAATATTCACCTTCTGATATTTCCAATATATAAATGTCCTTCTATCTTTTATGTTCAAAAGTCTCTCTGGTAGAGATGATTTTTAAAAAAACACTCACACATTATACGTATTACACACACACATACACTTTACATATATATATCCTTATTAATATTATAAACGCGAAAGTTTGTATGGATGTTTGTTATTCTTTCACGGAAAATCAACCGAGAATGGATTTTAATGAAACTTTACAATAATATAGCTTATACATCAGAATAACATATAGGCTATAATTTATAAAGATATTGTGGGAAGTTTCCAAAATATAACGATAATTGTCAAGAAAGTAATGAAAAATATGCCGTCTGCAAAAAAGTCCGCGACAGCATATATCTATCTTTTTTGTGTGAAGCAAAACTTTCCCTGTTCGTTTTGTCTACGCTATGCCTCAGTGCGTGCTCGCTTTTAATTTATTCCTTTGGTCAGTGTAATCACTATTTTTTTATTTCATAATAAAACTATATTTCGAAGGGAGAGGTGGTGGCAAGATTTTAACCTAAAATAAATACAACAGAAACTAATATTAGCGTTTTAGACTTCCAGATAAAAATTCTTTACACAATTTTAAGCGTTCGTTACACAAAATTTGAAACAAACTGCTACTTTTGCTGAGCAGAGATCAGCTTAGGAAGGTGTTTTCAAAAATCAACTGACAAGAGAGTTATAAGGAGTTATAAATAAATAAAAATCTCTTTTATCAGCTATTTGATCTACAGATTTAAAATTTAACAAATATGTTTTTTTTATGTTCAGCAGAGATATACAAAAAGCTTCTTTCTTTTTGTTTAATTTCCAATTCACGTAAAATTAACTAATTAAAAACTACTTTATGCTTCAATCTGTATTGTTTAATTTTTCAATTTACCCGTGCTAAGAACGGGTATACCAGCTAGTACATATATATATACAGTCAACTCTCGATAATTCGAAGTCGATGGAACCAACGAAAGATATCGAATTATCAAGAGGGTAGGGAAAAACTCCCAAAATACACGAAGGGAATTTTTTCTAACGCATTTAAACTTGAAACTATGTAATAAAGCAACAATTGTACATATGTATTAAATTATTTTAAAGTATTTTTTAAAAAGTACGTATACTACAGTATAAATATTATACAGAAGTTAAAAGTACTGTATTAAAAGAATACATTTATGCATGAAAAACAACTAATAAAAGAATATATATATATATATATATATATATATATATATATATATATATATATATTGTATATAATTAATTTTTGTTGACGAAAAAATTTATCTTTTTTTTTTTTTCTTTTTTTTCGTTTTATAGCATTCAATCTAACCTTGTTAATAGATTTTTCTAGAACAAATTAAGCTTGAAAAACGTCCGCATCATCACGATTTTAAAGGAAAGAATAGTGTAGTTTGTTTAGTGACAGTTTTGCTTCTGTCACAGTTATCGGAGTCAACTTGGATGGTCGTTAAAAAGTCTACGTTACAGGGGAGACGAGCAAAGATATTATAACGCAAAACATGCAAGCACCAGCCTGTTTGCTACATGACTCTACATGATGGTGAGTGTTTGAATTATCGAGAGTTTTATAAGATCACTTCGAATTGTCGCGTATTGTATTTTGGCCAGCCGCAGATTTTACTTCAAAGTATTCAGTATACCAAAACATATTGTTTTAGTTTGAAATATCAAGAGTTTTTCTAGGAGCTGAGCATATACTTCGAATTAGCCAGAGGTACGTATTATCTAAGGTTTGAATTAGCGAGAGTCGACTACGTGCATATATATGTATATATATACGCACACATATATATAAAACACATGCGCAAATACATAAATATCAATGGAAAGAAAGAAATTTTTCATAAAAAAATAGTTATATACTCAAATACCATAAATCTTAAACTTTTGTGGAATCTACTGAAATTATTATGCTTCTGATACTCCTAAACAATTTACCATCGAAACATATTTTACATAAACGCTGCACTTAATAATTTTTAAAATCTTAGTAACCGTTCAAATAACAGTAATTAAACATCATTTACTTAATTAAAATTTTTAGTACAAAAATACGAATACTATACGGTTTTAAAAAATTCGTTTTTCACTTACCTCTTAATACTGAGAAAAACATACTCTATTTTTCTCATCGGAAATAACGTATTCGGGCAGCGTTTTTTATTAATAGAAAAAAAGGTATCTTTTCTATTTATTCAAAATAAAAACTGTGCAGACTTAAATTTCAGAGCTTACGTGACAGGTTTCCGCAAAGATAAAATACATATCCGGAAGTTACTACCGTCTCACATCCTCATCTGAACGAATAGAATAAGAGGAATAACTTTCTACGTTCCGGTTCTAGAAAATAATGAGTGTTTAACAAAACCACAAGAAAATATCATAAATTCTCTAAAACTGTTGTACGAAACGTTCAGAGCTCTGAATCAAAAATTTATGAGGTAGTCATTGTTTTAATGAAGAGATTTTTTTTTTTAGTCTCTGAAGATACAAGAATCATCCCAAGATGGCGCTTTGAAAAAGGAGTCACGAGTAAATGTCGAAGGCCATTTTAAGAACATTAATATTTTTCTGTGGGCTTATTTACAAAAGAAGCATTATGTAAATTGGAATCCCACTCAGACAGATCGAAAAATAGAAATTACAAAATTGTTAAAAGAAGTCACACCTCCAATTATAAAGGACACGTTCTTGATTATTTAGCTATAATTGTGCTTTTGCTTATAAGTATGCTTTTAGAATATTTATTTTTTACTGGAAGAGAATGGCTTTTTTAAAGTAATTTATCTAAACTTAATTTATAAACAGATGAATAACTCTTTAAACATTGTATTGTTTTTGAAATAAACAATCAAGGGGTTTCAACTCAAAAATGGAAGAATTATTAATATGTACAAATTTCTAAATTATAAACCGTCTTATTGAACTAGACCAGTGGCGCACACAAGGGAAGAGGGGTCCTGGGCCAAAAGCCCTTGATTTTTTTCCGATTGATTTTAATTCTAAGTATATACACTGGTGTGCAAAAATTAAGGACGAAGTCGAAAAATTAGCATATCAGCTAAACGAAGAGGCAGAGCGGACAGAAAGACCAATCAGGAGATTAAGTAAGGTGATGTACGGTAGCACATGCGCAGATATGCAGGTAGACGTAATGGGGGAGTGTCTGAGTAGCATAAAGCATGTTGTCGGTGTAAGATCAGTATTTCTGGGAAAGAGATTGCACGCCGTATAGCAGTTAAAATCACACCGAGTTGCTGCCCCAGCGAGAAATGGCGAATAATCAATCTGTTAGACGACATCTGGATGCTTTTACCCGAGGTCGAATCATTGGGAAGTTGGAGGAAGGCCGCAGTGTGACAAGTGTGGCTGCAGAGTTCGGAATTGCTCACAGCACCGTTTCATGACTTTGGAGACAATTTCAAACTACAGGAACAGCTATCCGGGGGTTCAGTAGTGGTCGTCCACGAGGAACCACACCCGCAGATGACCGGTACATTGTCTTACAGGCCAGAAGAAACAGTCGGCAAACAGAGGGAGAAATCGCTAGAAACACGACACAGGCGACTGGACGACCGATATCGCGTTTTACCTTGGCCAGAAGACTGCACGGTGGTGGTCTGTTTGCACGACGCCCTGTACGGTGTGTACCTTTAACGCCTGCCCATCGGAGAAGGCGTTCTCTGTGGTCCCGGGAACACCGGAATTGGAGAGACAATGAATGGGGACGAGTACTCTTTACAGATGAGAGCAGATTCAGTTTGAGTAGCGATGCTCATCGCATACTCATCTGGAGAGAGCGGGGAAGCCACAATCATCCCTCGAACATCATTGCAAGGGACAGGTATGGAGGTCGCGGTGTTCTCGTTTGGGGAGGCATCATGCTTGGTAGTCGTACAGACCTTCACATCTTCGACGCAGGTTCAGTCAACGGGACCCGTCATTGTAACGAGATTCTTCTTCCATATGTGCGTCTTTTTAGAGGCGCTAAGGGTCTGCAGTTCCTTTTCATGGCCGACAATGCACCATGTCATCGCACAGTAGCGGCTGAACAGCTCTTAGAGAGTGAGGATATTAAACATATGGATTGGCCGGCACGATCTCCGGATCTCAATCCCATCGAGCATGTATGGGATTTTCTAGGCAGACGCTTGGCAGCTCGTACCTTACCACCAGTAACGATTCGGGAGCTTCGATTGGCGCTGCAAGACGAATGGGCAGCAATGCCTCAACAACTCATTGACACCCTCATTCTCAGCATGGGCAGACGCTGTGAAACCTGCCTAGCAGTCAGGGGAGATCATGTCCCCTACTAAAGACCGGATGTTTCTTGCTGGACACCCATCACAGGGATGTTTCGGCCTTCAGTCGCATTGCGCTCCATGCTACTTTTTCAATCAAGCTTCTTTTTATCCCTCTGATTTATCTTTTAGTAAGTGTTGCTTACATATTACACATGTCCTTACGTATTGGGGATCTTACGGTATTAAATGTGTTTATTTGGAAAGCTTTTGTACAAAGTTATATTGAAAAAACCGTCTCGTCCTTAATTTTTGCACACCAGTGTAGTACGTAAAATTTAATTAATTACTTGTTATTAATGATTAATTTAATTAATTAATGATAATTATTTATTCAAAAAGTAGTTTTTTACTATGTTTTGTTCCCGAAAATCGGCAAAATCAAAAGGAGCATGATACAAGAATGGTGAACTTTCGACCCCGGACCCCCCCCCTCCCTTAAAAAATTCCTGTGTGCGCTACTGAACTAGACGATGCCAAAATCGAATTGATATACTCTTGACAGTTGTTTAATGATAAGTATATAAGAATTTAATGAAAGTTAATTTTTAATTTCAAATTTAACACAATTACTTTTTTTTAATAAAAATTAAATAAAATTGGTATTAGTGCATTTCTTTCGATACATTACATTTCTGAACTTTTAAAAAAAATATAAATGTGTATCGTCTATTTTTTTCTCACGAAACATAATGACTTATGTGATATATCGATTTAAAATATTTAAATTACGAATTGTGTAATTGTTCCAGTTTTTTAGCATTTTCTATTAAAGTATCTTCCAAATATGTTTATAAAAAGAAGTGAAACAAAATATACTTTGTTTTTATTTTTTAATATTCATGGATTCGTTACGTTTGATAGTACTGAACCAAAAACCACGATTAATATGTGAACTAAAAAAAATGTGCAAATAAATTTTACCTAAATTTTATTCTTCAATATGACTGAAAAAAAAAGGGATTGAGATGTCACAATTTAAGATGGCATTTCTCCTTTTTTCAAAATCTAGAAGCTTTATTTTATTTTAGGATTCGAGTATGGTGTACAAAATAGTTTTATATGCATTTCTGAAGCTTTTTTTTATTTTACGTTTATCATATTATTTGAAATATCTCGTTTTTTTTTTTTTTTGTTTAATACCGAAAAAGTAAGATTATATTATATTTTATGCATTTATTTCTCTTTACAAATAATCTTTGCACACTTTATTTAAATCTGATTTAAATTTCATTTGCTATTTTATATCTATAGCTTGCAATCAAAATGTTTTTCTTCAAAAAGTTATGAAATTACAGAAAGTTCATTTTGTGAAAATGTATTAAAATGTGACAAAATAAAAGATTCAAAAATAAATTAAGTAAAACATAAAAAGATCACATTATAGCGAGTAAAGTTGTTGAAATAAAAGAAAAAAACCCTGATTACACTCTCTAAAAACAAAAATAATATGAATATATCAAAGGTCATACCTGCAAATGTATGTGAGGGTGAATATTCGTAAATATGTGTGTGCGTATTATGTTAACGGAAAAAAATAATGGTTAGCCAATCTTTTTCCTTCTGATTATAGTATAGGGTGTTTTTTTTAGAGGTATAGAACTTTAAATTGCAATAAAACAACAATGTATAATACGATTGACATGAATTTTTTTTATTCGAAAGATAATCTTGTGGCATTACATTTTAAATATGATCAAGCAAGGCGTAGATTCTTCGAATGGGCCCAAAACGAGATTGCCGTTGTTCCCGATTTTCATAAGCGAATTTTGTTTAGCGATGAAGCGCACTTCTGGTTGAATGGCTACGCCAACAAACAAAACTGCCGCATTTGGAGTGAAGTTAATCCACAAGTGTATGTCGAAACACCGTTACATCCAGAAAAAACTGACTGTTTGGTGCGCTTTATGGGCTGGTGGAATCCTTCTTCAAAAACGATGAAGGCCACAACGTTACAGTCAATGGTGATCGGTATAGAGCCATGATTACTAACTTTTTCATTCCTGAATTGAACAATCATGATGTCCAGGAGCTGTGGTTCCAACAAGACGGCGCAACATGTCACACAGCTCGTGCCACAATCGATTTTTTGAAAGACACGTTTGGTGACCGCCTAATTTCACGTTTTGGACCTGTGAATTGGCCTCCAAGATCTTGTGATTTAACACCGCTGTTTTCTGTGGGGCTATGTAAAGTCATTGGTCTATGCGGATAAGCCACAAACGCTTGACCATTTGAAAGACAACTTTCGCCGTGTTATTGCCGATATACGGCCACAAATGTTGGAAAAAGTCATCGAAAATTGGACTACATCCGAGCCAGCCGTGGCAGTCATATGCCAGAAATCATATTTAAAATGTAATGCCACAAGATTATCTTTCGAAAAAAAAAAATTCATGTCAATCGAATAATACATCGTTGTTTTATTGCAATTTAAAGTTCTATACCTCTAAAAAAAAACACCCTATACTTTTTTAAGATTATAATTACTAATTATCAAAGATAGGAAAAGGTTTAAAATATATTTGAAATTGCATATAGATGTATGTAATATGCATGCACATTAATGTCATTAAAAGTAGCAGTAAGTGGAACTGTAATAAAATTATTCAATTTTTATGGGATGTTTTGTAAAATGTTGACACAACTACTGTTGAAACACAATCAAAATAAGCCTCTCTTAATCTTTCGAAACATTTAAAATTGAAGCAAATTTTAAATTTCAATACGCAATTATAAGATTACCTTTAAAACAGAATTAGACTTTCCAATTTCAATAATTCAAAATGATTTGATTTCTTGTACTACTAGTGCAACTAGTACTAATAATAATAGTAAATAAATAAGTAATAAAATACAGATACTCAACTAAAGTTCACATTAATAATAAACTTTTTTATGAGTTTTAAAATTTTTAGAAATGCTTAAATCAATGTAAACTTTTGTTTAAAAATTAGAATACGTACTCGAATGATTATTTTAATTTCAATATGTGTCATTTACTTTAAAAAAAAAGCTTATTTTCTTAGTCTCAATTTCAGTACTGGTGCTATTTATTTTAAGCAATGAAAATGTTAATTTAACGTTTTTTTGTTTGTAGGTAATACCAAATATAACAATCAAGTTTGTTTTTCAAAGTATTTTTAATGAGTATTCCTGAAGATGGCGCCACATCCCAAAGAAGTTACTGAATGAAAACTGAATGTGTAGTAATGTTGTAGACTATCAGCAGTAGATGGCAGCACGACCGAGTTGAAATAGGTATTACTTGCTACTGTATAACAGTTTTATTACTTTCTCTCTCTCGCTAAATTCATTCTTCTAAAATATACTTAAAAAACATGCAGAAAATATAAATTTTATTTGTCCGAAAATCGTACAAGATGAATTGAAGAACTGTACTTAGTTGAGAAACCGAATGCTGAAAATTGTTAATTCTGACATCAGTAGGGGGATTTTGTATATGTATATGTACAATTTTATTGAACAATTAAACTTAAAATACGTAAGTATAAAATTCTTGGTTTAGTAGAGTAGCGCAAAGAAAAATTAATAATGAAAGGGGAAAAAAAGGTTTAAACAGAAATTTTAAAATCGAAAACTCAAAAATAAAAATAAAAATGAAAAGTAATATAATATTTATTTACATAATTTTATTCGATGCGCCTTTGTCACAGTCTCTATAATCGCTAGAATTATCCACATCCCTTTAACGACGATTTTTGTCTAGTAATGCAGTTTTGAGTTACCGGGCTTCTTTCTAAACTCTTTTATTGAGGATTTTTTTAAAGCTGTTATATAGGCAACTTTAAGTTCTTTTTATAATTCTTGATACTAAAACAAACATCGAGTTATTGCATAAAGGGATTTGGCTGAAATTACTAGATTACAGTAGCGCACACAAAAATTTTTCAAAGGGGGATCCAGGGTCGAAAGTCCACCATTTTGGTATTATGCTATATAACCCCACCCTTCATATTCTTTTGATTTTGTCGAATTTAGGGAACAAAAACAATACAAAATTTATTATTGAATAAACAATTAACATTTAAGAATAAAATTAATTATTAATAACAAATACATAATTAAATTTTACGTAATATATACATAGGAATATAACCAATCGAAAAAAAATCAAGGGCTATGGGGGGTGTCCGTATCTCTAGGATACCTCCCTTGTGTGAGCCAGTGCTCCATTATAATAATGCTCAATTTTCCCTTATTTTTGAAGTGGAACTGAAACTTGAATTTTTTTGATACAGTGGTACCAATAACCACATTTTGTACAAGAACAGATCATAGTAACACGGAAAAAACAATAATTCAGAAATTATGTGAGATTAAATAGGTTTCTCTGAAAAGGAAGACTTTTCCAAGCCACGTAACTTCAAATTCGTATAAAAAATTTGTAAAAAAAGAGTTCGGTGCATAATTTTCTAATTTATTTTCATCTATTAATTTCAGAATTAATATTAAAGCTCTTTTTACTCGTAATAATTCTTTCGTTTACATCTCTTACACATATGAATGATATAATTTAATTTTTAAACAATAAATTAATAAATTAATAAAATTAATAAATAAAGTAATTTAAATTTTGAATATTTGTAATAAGCTTGACTATTAATAAACAGTTGTGATGATTTATTTATGAACTTAAGTAAAATGTTTTCCAAAACTATTTATACTTTTTCAAGTAAGAGATTTATGAGATGAGACATGCATTAGAATTTTTGCGTAACTTTTACGTGTAACCCAGGGTTTTGAAAAATTAAATAAAAAAAAATTCTGAAAGATAAAGTTTGCATTCTTCTTTTGCAATGGTCTTCAATGTGTGTTCCATGGAACACTTGGGTTCTACAAAGCACATTCAGGGGTTCCATCAGTTAAATTAAGAAAGCCGAAAAGAAAATTATAAATTTTTGGTAAAATGAATTCTTGTTCTCCATGAAGTTTATATAAACTCAGGTATTTGAAACCCATTCTAGTCATAAAAACTGAATTTTTTTTGTAACTTTTTATTTTGTAATACTTAAAAAAAATTTTTTTTTGTTATAATGGAATGAAAGAAAATATTAAAATGGTTTTTTTTTCTCTTTTTATGTACTATTCTTGGTTTTACGAAATAGTTTCATACTCGTTAATACAATGTTTTGTAAAATTAAACAATTTTCGAATGGAAAATTCCCCTTTTTCCATTTGAAGAAAAAGTAGGGGAACAACTTATTAATGTAACAGCGGTTTTCACCTTGCAATTTAAATTGAAGTAAAAATTGCCCTTGTGTGTATTTTAGGCAGCAAATCCATGCTAAATGCTCTGGATTTTTCACGGAGCAATAAACTTTTTAATGGTGTTCTGAACAATTTAACTGAAAATGTTTATCGCAACGTGAAGGGCTACAAAACCAAGTATAGAAACAGATTAAACGCATATTATGAAATGCGCCTGCAGATAATTTCAATAAGTCTACACTTAGACAATTTGAGTAAAAAAATGCAAACGCATTTCCCTGTTGCTAAATATAATGCATGGGTAAGTGGCACTTGGATCACAAATTAATATTATTAATTTGAATTAATCATATTAAAAAAAATTTCCGTTACAAACACAATTTTTTAATTGCTTTTTTATAAAGCATCTATAACATGTTGATCTACTTTAAATGCTATTTTGATATATTCTTCTAAGTGTGTGTGTGGGATAGGGTTCCCTCAAAACACCTAATAAATCTAAGGGTTTCGTGAGATGAAAAAAGTTTGAAGACTTCTGTTCTATTACATTGCATAATAAGGTGGATTGATTTTTTTCTTCAAAATATCAAAAACTATCTTTGCGGAGTCAAAATATCAGAGCTCAGGCATCCCCTCCTGTGAGAAAACTGAACATCAAAATTATATTGCGGTGATTGGTATCCACCTATATAGTGCCGCACTTAAAAGAGATACCGGCTCCCGGGAAATGTATTAGGTATGCAATGGTAAAACACGAAAATGCAGCCCCGTTAAAAAAAAAATGCACGCGGAAATTGTTAAAAGAAAAAAAAATCATAAGGTACATTTAACAGGATCTTCAGGATTAAATTTTGAAAGCTTACTTTTGATGTAAAAGTGCACGCTAAAGCTGTAGACGGGGAAAATCTGGGATCGGACGGGGTGAGAGAGAGCTGGGGTTTTGAAATGTTCGACGTCATAGTAAAGGGTGTTTTTTTAGAGGTATAGAACTTTAAATTGCAATAAAACAACGATGTATTATTTGATTGACATGAATTTTTTTATTCGAAAGATAATCTTGTGGCATTACATTTTAAATATGATTTCTGGCATAGGACTGCCATAGCTGGCTCCGATGTAGTCCAATCTGGACGTCCAATTTTCGATGACTTTTTCCAACATTTGTGGCCGTATATCGGCAATAACACGGCGAATGTAGTCTTCCAAATGGTCAAGCGTTTGTGGCTTATTCGCATAGACAAATGACTTTACATAGCCCCACAGAAAATAGTCTAGCGGTGTTAAATGACAAGATCTTGGAGGCCAATTCACAGGTCCAAAACGGGAAATTAGGCGGTCACCAAACGTGTCTTTCAATAAATCGATTGTGGCACGAGCTGTGGGACATGTTGCGCCGTCTTGTTGGAACCACAGCTCCTGGACATCATGATTGTTCAATTCAGGAATGAAAAAGTTAGTAATCATGGCTGTATACCGATCACAATTGACTGTAACGTTGTGGCCTTCATCGGTTTTGAAGAAGGATTCCACCAGCCCATAAAGCGCACCAATTAGTCAGTTTTTTTGGATGTAACGGTGTTTCGACATACACTTGTGGATTAGCTTCACCCCAAATGCGGCAGTTTTGTTTGTTGACGTAGCCATTCAACAGAAGTGCGTTTCATCGGTAAACAAAATTCGCTTATGAAAATCGGGAACAACGGCAATCTCGTTTTGGGCCCATTCGACGAATCTACGCCTTGCTTGATGATCGTTTTGATGAATTGCCAAACCAAACTGAGAATAAATCACTTGACAGCTGTTAAATCGGTCGCCATCTTGGAAAGTAATGCCAACTTAAACTTCTTTTCCTGGAAAAAAAAAACATTCTCTTTATTATTCACTTCTCAGTAGTTCCTTGCCAATAACCATCGTTTTTGTTTGTTTATATTGTAGAACAAGTAATATAAAAAACAGATTAAGTGAGTTCCTACTTATGTCAACAAGGAAAAGTTTTATTTGGTTACTTTTTATTGAATAATTATAATTAAATAACTATGCACATACATATGACAGAATCACAATATTAAGTGATGAAATAGAAAGCTATTTTCCTTTTTCCTTTCTGCATATGGTGTTAGACTATTTCTGTTTGTTTGTTACCATTTATTCATGAATTAGATTTAATTAATCTATCAAAATATAGTATTGTAAAAATTACTCACGTTCTCAGAAATTATGCCATTCCAGCTGGGATCCAAACTCACGACCTTTGGATTAGAAGTCCAACGAGAGCTCTCCATAGAGCTACAGAGACACGATGAACGATTTTGCTTTCTATGTATGCAGTTAGACTTTTTTGTTGTTTATTACAACTCAAACTCAGTGGCGCCACAGCCCATGAAGGCCAGGTCCTACTGTGCCCATCCCAGGTTACGTGACCATTGGGGGCAGAGGTGCATGAGCAGATGTCCCGATCAGGTGGTCAGTCTGAAGTGAGGCCCCTAGTGTGTAAATCCTCAAGCAAGCTTGATACTCACTTATTGACCCACTGCAATAGGGATGAAGTGCTGAGTTGACCTTGTCCAGCCTGGGAATGGACTTGTGGTGTGGAAGCACAATACGCTACCAATTGCCCTTTGGGCCTCTTTTGTTGCTTGCTACTATTTATTTATTTTTATTTGCATTAATGAATTAATATTTGAAAAAAAACTCTATTAATATCAAATGTCATCCACTAGAAGTTAAAACAAATGCATTTGAACTTGAATGGATGAATAAAAAGTATTTTTTATTGACGATTGAAAATTTGAACAAGTTATACATATATATATATATATATCTTTATACACTGATGTGCAAAACTTAAGCAACAATGCAAAAATTAAGCAGATAACCATGAAATTGTAGAAAAGGAGGTCTGGAGATCAGTACAGGGAACACGTAAGTTAGTAGAAACGTCATGCGTTTGCAAATAACAGGAACGAAACGTCAGAAGCGACGTGAGCGTACGCAAAACACGTGATGTCGGTGCGTGCTGTTCAACAGTAAAATAAAATGAAGGACGCAGACGTAATTCAACATATTCGCTGCAAGTGCCAGTGAGTCAGTTCATGAAATATGGCTAGAAGAAATCAACTGGACGACTTCACACGTGGAAGAATGATCGGAAAGCTGGAGGAGGGACGTACCGTCACCAGTGTAGCTTCAGAGTTCGCAATCAACAAAAGTGTCTTCGCGCCCTTGGAAAGCGTTCCAAACCACAGGTACAGCTGTTAGAAAGGTTGGTGGTGGCCGCCCGAGGATGACAACTGCAGGGGATCACCGATATATCATCCTGCAGGCGAAAAGAGGCCGACGGCAGTCAGCAAGCGTCATTGCTCAGCAACTCTCTACAGCAACGGGGCGACAAGTGTCGCGGTTTACTGTGACCAGACGCCTTCACAAAGGGGGCCTATTTGCCCACCGTCCTGGTCACTGCCTCCCGTTGAAAGTTTACCACCGACATCACCGTTTACAGTGGTGCAGAGAGCACAAAAACTGGACAACAGATCAATGGAATCGTGTCCTCTTTGTGCATGAAAGATAGTGCAGTACCAGAAGAGCTTCTCAACGCGTTTTGATTTGGAGAGAGATCGGGACACGGTTTTATACCAGTAACATCAAGGAAAGACACCATTACGGTGGTCCTGGCGTTCTTGTCTGGGGAGGCATTATGCTGAACGGGCGAACTGAGCTCCACATTTTCGATAGAGGGTCTGTAACCGGGGATCGCTATTGTGAGGAGGTACTTCTTCCCCATGTGCGTCTATTCCGAGATGCCATTGGCCCAGACTTCATTTTTATGGATAACAATGCAAGGCCACATTAGACTCTTGCTGTTGAGGAGCTGCTGGAAAGTGAAGATATCACTCGAATGGATTGGCCAGCGTACTCCCCAGATTTAAATCCCATCGAACATGTGTGGGATGCTTTGGGGAGACGTATTGCAGCACGCTTACATCATCCGGAGAACACCCAACAACTCAAACAGATGCTGATTGAAGAATGGGCACTCCTACCGCAAGAAATGTTGCACCAGCTGGTTCTGAGTATGCGGAGACGGTGCGAAGCAATCATTGCAGTGAGGGGAGGGCATATACCATATTAAGGAATATCTGCTTGTTGTTCTTTCTCTTGGATAGACCATCATGAGTCACGATACTATGCGTTCAATAAAGCTTGTTTTTGTTTGATTCCATACCGTATGCATTGTATTTCTTTTTCAGTGCCGATGCGTTCGTCATCCTTTACGTAAATTATACTCTCCCTCATTTCTGAATATCATGTCTCTCAGATGATTTTTCGTAAAGTTATGACAATAAACCCACCTGTTGCTTAATGTTTGCACACCAGTGTATATAAAAATCTTCTGTGCGTGTGTTTGTCACTAAACTCCTCCTAAACGGCTGGACCGATTTCGATGAAAATTTTTATGTGGGTTCAAGTAAATTCGAGAATGGTTTAGATTCACAATTCGGTCCGATAACACACAATTAGTTAAAAAGATATTAATTAAAATATTCAAAAAATACAACTCAACATTCACCTGCATTGTTGTAACAACACTATTAACTATAAACAAGTAACATAAAAAAAATTTTAATCAATTCCTACTTAGATCAACCAAGAAAAAATTTATTTTAGCTACTTTTTATTAAATAGATGCAATTAATATAAATATGTATATACATATGACAGAATCACAACATTAAGTGGTAATTCATTTTTATTTATTATCATCCAAAACAATCGTGTATATAATATTTCCTTTCAACTGAATGCTTTAACACGTGAGAAAAAAACGTTTTCAAATTTTGACATAAGTCGCCAAAACGGTCGCTAAGTCACCAACATGGCTGTATATGTAATTTTTTAAATAATTAGTTTCAATCAATTAATTTTTATTAATTATAATTAAATTATTGTATTGTCATCCAAAATAATTATGTGCATTACATTTCTGCTCGATTGAGCGCTTTAAAATGTATTTTATTAACGATTGAAAATTCCACCAAGATAAATAAATAAATAAACAAACAAACAAACAAATAAAATATGTATAGAGATCGTGAGCTAATAGTAGGAATTGAAAAAGACATAAGTTGTCATCGAAAATTAATTTTCAGTCAAACTGGCCAAACCCGGTCTTTATTGTTACGAAAATGCAGACGATTCCCGCTTTTTAGCGTTTTAGTTAATATCTTTTCAAATAATCTTTATATATGTAATTCTTCTATGCGTGTGTATGTAACTGAACTCCTCCTAAACGGCTGGATCGATTTTGATTAAAGTTTTTGTCTGTTCCAGTGGACTCAAGAAGGGTTTAGATTTATAATTCTGTTTAGAAGTGTTTATTTAATTAATTTTTTATTTATAAATTGTTGATCTTGGAATGTTTTACATTGGATCCGGCCGACTGCGCTACTATCGCAGTATCGAATATTCAAAAATCTTTTATTTTTAATCTAAGATGTGTGTACAGGACAACGTCTGTCTGGCCCTCTAGTGTATATATATATATATATATATATATATATATATATATATATATATATATATATATAAAGAGTATTTTCTTCCAGGTATGGAAGTTAAAGTTGGCATTACTTTCCAAGATAGCGACCGATTTAAGAGCTGTCAAGTGATTTATTCTCAGTTTGGTTTGGCAATTCATCAAAACGATCATCAAGCAAGGCATAGATTCGTCGAATGGGCCCAAAACGAGATTGCTGTTGTTCCTGATTTTCATAAGCGAATTTTGTTTAGCGATGAAGCGCTCTTCTGGTTGAATGGCTACGTCAACAAACAAAACTGCCACACTTGGAGTGAAGCTAATCCACAAGTGTATGTCGAAACACCGTTACATCCAGAAAAACTGACTGTTTGGTGCGCTTTAGGGGCTGTTGGAATCTTTCTTCAAAAACGATGAAGGCCACAACGTTACAGTCAATGGTGATCGGTATAGAGCCATGACTACTAACTTTTTCATTCCTGAATTGAACAATCATGATGTCCAGGAGCTGTGGTTCCAACAAGACGGCGCAACATGTCACACAGCTCGTGCCACAATCGATTTATTGAAAGACACGTTTGGTGACCGCCTAATTTCACGTTTTGGACCTGTGAATTGGCCTCCAAGATCTTGTGATTTAACACCGCTGTTTTCTGTGGGGCTATGTAAAGTCATTGGTCTATGCGGATAAGCCACAAACGCTTGGCCATTTGGAATACAACATTCGCCGTGTTATTGCCGATATACGGCCACAAATGTTGGGAAAATTCATCGAAAATTGGACGTCCAGATTGGACTACATCCGAGCCAGCTGTGGCAGTCGTATGCCAGAAATCATATTTTAAATGTAATGCCACAAGATTATCTTTCGAACAAAAAAAATTCATGTCAATCGAATAATACATCGTTGTTTTATTGCAATTTAAAGTTCTATACCTCTAAAAAAACACCCTTTTTATACATATATATATATATATATATATATATATATATATATATATATATATATATATATATATATATATATATAAATATAGAGTAAATTCTCTACTAATGAGAGATGAACATTAAACAGGCAAAACCAAAAAAAATTGAAATTGCAAGATAACCATACATTGAAGGACATATGAGAAATTAAAATTATAATAGGGTTTAAAATATATATAAAAAATTAATGGTACATTTTATAAATTTTGGTGACTTAGGATTGCTCATATATAAAATAATTTATATAAAAGTGGGTTTGAACTGGTTTTGTGGCCAGCCAACCTTTCCGCTTTATGTTAATAATACTGAGTAAAAACCTGTTGAAAGTAATAGACAGAATGCCTGAATCCATTAGAAGATAAAGGTAAAATGCAATTTTTATAAATGCAAGGTACTTAAAAAAGGTTTAAAAATAAAGGTACTACAAGAACAAGTACAATGAATAAGTTAATGCCAAATTATGGACTCAAATGCATATTCAAAGCATAGGAATGGCTGAATTGCAGCAAGTAGCAAAAGTATGAAAATGGAGGAGGAGAGTTTACATACTACCATTACATTAGGGACTCTAGGGATACATATGAATAAAAAAATAACTCTAGTTTAATACAATATGAAAAAAATTCTATTAGTTGTATATTTTTCAAACTCACCATATTTAAATCTCAAGCTCTCTTTAGCTTCATGTTTAACCAGTTCGGATTTTTTTAACCCTTTTGCCGTTATCTGGAGAGTTTTATAGACTATAATAATTGTCTTTTTTAGTGAAATTTAGATGAAAAGTTTCAGTTACGATCTTTTACACAAAATTCTAATAATGTATTCAAATAATATTTATACAGTACATAAATAATATCTCTATATGTATTAGGAATTAAAAGATTTGTGTAATACTTTTAAAAATTGTTTAAATATACCAAGTTTTATGCAAAAACTTGAGTTTTTTAAAAAATAATGATTTTTTTTTAAAAAAAACAAGCGATAAAGTACATAAATTTATACACAAAGATAAGATTTTGATTCACAACACAGATAGAGCTAAATAAAATATCCTCTTAAAATTTCACTTCAATATCTTAAAAATATTTTGTGTAGGGATCTGCTTCCGGTTTTGTAAACTACATTTCCGGTTTACTAATTATGTTATAACTTGGCTTATTAATTTCGTACAAACAAAAATAGAGTGTTTTTGGAATCTTAAACGTAATCGCTATAAAATAAAAACATAAAATAATTTTCGAAAATTTTCACCAAAACGGCGAATTTTGGGTCTTAAGGTATCCGACTACGTTCGGAACCACGATTTTAGAAAAGTGCATAAATGGATAATTTTCATGATATTTAGTGTCACTTAGATTAGAATATATATATAAAATTGTTTTAAGGACATTATGACAAAAAAAAATGATTTAAATGCAATATTTCGGCAAAAAATTAACTTAGAATAACCTTTTTTCAAAACGTTCTCTTTTTATAAAAAATGCTTCTATACTAATACTATTTTGCTTATATAAAGTAGACTTCTCCAGGGAGTATGAACTATTTTTTTTTTGAAAAATTCACATTATTTTCAGAGTTACAATCAATTGAAATAATTATCAGTGTTTTTTTCTTAAAATTTCTCTCTGTTGTCGTAAAACATGGATAAACCCACTTCTAAGTTATATATTTCAAAAATCTAGTTGAGCCTCTGTCCAGAGGTCCGAACTATATACAGGAGAACTATTATTATAATAGAAGCATTTTTCACGAAAGGAGTACATTTTGAAAAAGGTTCATTCTATGTTCATTTTTTTGTCACAATATGGTACTTAAATAATTTTTCTATTGTAATAATGTTCAAAAAACAACTTTGTATACAATTTCTAATCTAAGTGACACTAAATATCACAAATATTATCCATTTATACGCTTTGGCAAAACCATGGCTCCGAACGCAGTCGGATACCTTAACCAAAATTAAGTATTTTGCATTTTTTTCGAAAATTATACAACCTTATGGCAGTATTTAATTTT
Source organism: Trichonephila clavipes (assembly GCA_019973935.1). Lineage (NCBI taxonomy): Eukaryota > Metazoa > Arthropoda > Arachnida > Araneae > Nephilidae > Trichonephila > Trichonephila clavipes. Next base: position 85,409 of record BMAU01018979.1, read on the forward strand.
TTAAAATTATTTTTCTCCTTATCTCCCTTATCTTAAAACATATTTTTAGCTTAGGTGGTTTCCATGTGATAACAATTTTTTTCTTTGCCATAGAAACGTGATCATTAGAGTATTGTATAATAACTCTAATATTTTGCGCCAAATTTCTAAGGCTTACACTCCATCAATAATTTTAAGAACTTCCGTGATGATAAATCAAGTTAAAAATTATAAGTGAATATCCTCAGTAGGATGATTACATGTTCCATTGATGAAGCGTGACGTTCATGGTTAGCCAACACTTGCTTCACGAAAAAAAAAAGTAAAACTGTTACGTGTGATGCCTTTGAAGCAAAAAAGATCAACGCTAATTTATCCATCTTTTGCAAAATCCTATTTATATCACCACAGATTAAATGATCCGTCACAGTAAAAATGATAAATTTTACTGCGTACTTGTACACAGCATGAAAAAACAATTGAAATGTGCAATGAGTATATCAGGAAAAATTTCTAGATTATCTTCCAAAATTACACAATAAGGTAATGAGTTTTTCTAATGTATTTTTTTTAATAAAAAATATATGTTGACTCAATCCCACATTCGGCAAGTATTACAGCTTAGAAATACAAATTGATTACTAAACTGTATCTGAAATCTATAAAATAGTATTTAAAATAAACGATTTCTCCACCGTACACATTAACGTTCAACTCAGAACTTTCAGAGGAAAAAATGAAAAGAGAGTTAACTCAATCGCGGAATTTCTAGTTCGTATTATTCTATTTCCTTCTCCGTTTATGTCAGCGTTTCTCAAACTGTGAGGCACGCCCCCTAGGGGGCTTAATAACCCTTCGTAGGGGGCGCGAGCACATCGAAAAGTCGAAAATAAAAGATTTAAAATAATTATCAGAGTATACAGAAAGGAAGCAAAGCAAAATACATTCTGACATAATAAAAAGTAAAATACACATTCACACTGAAATAATATACTTATAAATATATCACTACTGCACAAAGTATTTGATAATTAATTCATCAATATTAAATTAATTGTAAATTAAAAACAAGTTAAGTAATTACTAGCAACTCCCATGAGCTTGTCACATACAAAATTTAATACCTATCTTGACAATTTACTCGGTCCATAATTAAAGTCGTATTGTGACCTTAGCGTCAAGATACATTATTATTGGATTCAATGAGTAGCGCACTCAGAAATTTTTCAGGAGAAAGGGGGCAGGGTTTTAATCCACCATTATCACATCAAATCCCAATACGCCGCTAAACATATTCTTTCGATTTTGTCGATTGTCAGGAACGAAAAACAGTAAAAAAATAAATTATTGAATAAATAATTAGCATTAATTAATAAAATTTAATAATTAATAACAACTATTTTATTATATTTTACGTACTACATACATAGAATTATAATCAATTGAATAAAAAGTGAAGGATAAAGAGGGGAGAACCTTGGGACCTCCTCCCTTTGTGTGTTACATTGTTATTGTACCAGAGGGGCGCGCGCAATGAAAATTATGACTAAAAATATGGTCCCAAATTCTGAAGTTTGAAAAGTACTGGTTTATGTTAAAAATACTGGTTCTAACTCAAAGAATATGGGTACTTTTGTATTAACTCATTGATGATTTTCACCGAATGAAAGACCGTCGCCAAAGGTGAAATATATAGCCAATAATGAAAACAAAGCATTTTCTTTCCCTCTCTTGCATGCTAAAACACAATAAATAATCTTAAAGAAAAAGAAGGTGTGTGTTACGGGTATACAATGCCAGTTTATGTAAAAAGGTACAAATTTTCTTTTGAATAGTTGTTACGTATTTCGTTAACCCTTTTGTGGGCTATTTATTTCTCTTTTGAATTTCTTGCAGTTTTCATGTTTTATTAACAATTAAACCATAGCATTTAAGGTATCCGACTACGTTCGGAACCGAGATTTTGCAAAAGCGTATAAATGGGTTATTTATGATATTTAGCGTCACTTAGATTAGAAAATGTATATAAAATTTTTTAAAGAAAAGTATTGAAATAAAAAAATTATTTAAGTACAGTATTTTGACAAAAAATGAACATAGAATGACCCATTTTCAAAATATTCTTCTTTTGAGAAAAATGCTTCTATTATAATAATATTTTGCCTGTATATAGCTCAGACCTCTGTACAGAGGCTCAAGTATAATTTTTGAAACATATAACTTCGAAGTGGGTTTATCTATGTTTTACGACAACAGATTGGAGAAATTTTAAGAAAAAACGCCGATAATTATTTCAATGGGTTGTAACCCTGAAAATAATCTGAATTTTTCAAAAATCGTTGTTGAAACTCTGTACAGAGGTCTGAGCTATATAAAGGCAAAATATTGTTACAATAGAAGCATTTTTCTCCAAAGGAGAACATTTTGAAAAAAGATTGTTCTAAGTTAATTTTTTGATGAAATATTGCATTTAAATAATTTTTTTTGTGAGAATGTCCTTAAAACAATTTTATACATGTATTCTAATCTAAGTGACACTAAATATCATGAAAATTTGTCCATTTATGCGCTATTTTTAAATCACGGTTCCGAACGTAGTCGGATACCTTAAAGAAATATATTTTAATTTGTCGAATTTAATGCTAACATTTATATTTTAGGGGTTGGAAGAATACATTTCAAGGAACCATTCACCATCATAACGAAAATTAAATTTAATGGTGGCTATTTGCCATGAAAAGATGAGAAGCGTGCTGCAATGCACAAGGGGACACGACATTCTTCACACATGTATCGTGTCCTCTTTTCTTGTCCCTTTGTGCGACATTTTCTACATCGTCTATAGTTTGAAACCATTTTTGGCGTAGGATTTCTCACACTGCCTAAGCTCACATCACACTCTTCTTGGAAGCAGACAGAACGTCCTTTCCCTTTTCTTGAGGAATATCCGTCTATTAGCTAACGAGCTAATTCTATACGGAATGTTAGTTGTCTAAATTTCTGTTTCATTTGTTTACTTGCCACAGTATGAAACTATTTATGATGACAAAGTCAATAAAGAAACAAAAACGATGCCACCATTCTGCAGATCTTCCTATTCAATATCTTTCTTTTCCGCGATCGAAGTGATCAACCGCTCCTATAACATTTTTATGTGCAAAGGCAGCTTTTGGACATGGTACTTATTTACTACCAACTTTTTTTTGTCCGATTTGCAGATGTCGTAATCACTGGATTATGTGCAGTAGCAAAAAACTAATGCAGGAATTAGTCTTCCCATCGCTATAATAGCAAGGCCAACATATTATGATGGGTTTTGCGCTCCCAACTGGTGTATTTTTTAAGATCATGTAGATAGGAAGTAATCTTCCCAAGCCCCACACGAAAGGGTCTAAAGTAACTTTTTTTTTTTTATCAAAGTAACAAAAATTTATATAAGTATTTAAATGTAATTTAAATGTTAAATGTTCTATGTAAATAGGTGTTGGCGCAATTACTTCAAAATTCTCGCCTATTTATTCACCGACAAGCTAATACGTAAGTACTTAAAAATAAAGAGAAACTTATTGAAGGCAGCAGATGTGCCAACATTTTACATCACTACAAAATAAATATATCAACTGCGGCGGATATTGAAACTGCGGAGGAATTATTTGCCTTTAAACAAACTTTTATCTGTCGGAAACTTATTTCGCAAGTTTTTAAACACGTATCTATTAATGTATGGAAAATGCTCAGTCATAATATAAATAAAATCATATTATTTCAAGCTCTTGTCGCAAAACTTTGAAAAAAGATAATTTTTTTAGTTTGATAATTGTTTATTCATAAAGATACATTTTTTAAAATTCTTATATTCTACATACAAACGTTTTTATCAAATTTTGTAATAGATACGCTGTACAGTTATCTATGTATTTATGATTTTAAATGTTGCTTTATTGAGTACTGAAGTTGATTTTATATGTTTTCAACACATTCTGTTATACCATGTCGTGTATGCAGCTCTAACTTAAGGACTGAAAGGTGAGTCTGAGCGTTTGTTCAAGCTTAATTTGTTACATTTATTACTATACAAAATAGAAAACTAAGTATTTAATACAAGTAGCTGTACTTATTTTTTTACAATTTGTGACGGGTCATCGCGCTTTCTATTAATTTTCCTCTTGGGTTCTTTGGGGCCGAAAAAGGCAAATTTTTTCCAACCAAATCCAGAAGCGAAACGTGATTATGCAAATTAGGAACCTTTTAAATAGCAGAAGTTCAGCGTAAGCGGGGTGGCCTTTTGGGAAGTGATTATGCTAGTCTGAGTTTAAACGCGTAAGCTGAAGTAAGCCGATATTCCAGTATCAGGTATCCATGAAGGTGCGTTCCAGCAAGGTGGATACCATTCCACGCAAGAAAAGGAAATTACATTGAATATTCGAGAGGGTTGCTGCTACCTTGGATATAGAAGGAGGACTGATCTGCTATATATTAGGGACTGTGTATAAACAGAGGTTAAGAACAGGCGGAAAGTTAAACATAGTGATTAATGTCGCGCTCATTTGGTAATACGTATTGTGGGCTTTCTCACCTCAGATCCATTAAGTTAAAATATAAATATTATCACTGTTAGTGTTTAAGTTAAGATCTTAATAAAGAGATATTAAGATTATGGCAACGCTTTGTTCTTTATTCACTCCCGCAACTCTAGGTCACGAAGATAGCTTAGAAGTAAGGCATCACCCACGGGCGAATGCTTTACAACTTGAGTACTAACATTCGTCACTAGAATATTTATTAACGTCACACTATAAAGCAACTCGAGCTATTAGCGCTGAACCTCACAATATTGAACCACAATCAAGTAATGAGGTAATGACACTTGAGCTGGCATCCCCTCTCCAAACTATTACACTGAATGGATGCCAATGGCCGCCAAAAGAAGCCAATGGAAGGACTTTGAGCCATGCCATATTTATCGTGCCTCAGCTGCTCTACATAGTGAGTCTATAGGTAGCACCGTGACTCTAGATCACAACTCGGTGGTCAAAAGTTTGTGACCATGACCACTAGACGACTCTCTTCCCTACTGAGGCTACATCGGATACTTTAAGAAATAATATACAATTAATTAACAAAAGATGCCTGAACAAATATATACAATTATTTTAATGTTATCATGTACTTAACGAGATATAAGCTGTAAAGCATGTGCTTTAAAATTAGATATCTTTATTGTAATAAAATGATCTTTGGAATGCCCCAAAACAATCTTCTATGGAGCGTCTTTCGAATTTTAAGATGTTTTTCTCGTTTTAAGAGGACTTGGTACCCTAAAAATCACAAACCTATCGTTTTTTTTTATTTTCATTTAATCTTATTCTTTGCATTATTATCTTTCGATTGATATATCACTTGTGCATGTCGGAAAGTTAGAAGTTGAATAAAACTTCATTTGAAAACAAATTAGGCAATTCAGCCACACCCCTTTTTAGAAAAAAAAAGCTAAAAAATGCATTATGATAAAAAAAAATCTATTTTAGAAATAGAAATAATAACTATAAAAAGAATGTGTAGTATTAAAAGCAGAATATTTCCGAGACAATACAATAATGTAATTTTTCTTCCTTGTGAAATGTGTGCATGTAAAATTTTTAAATTAAGGCATTTTATATTAATAATTTTATAATTTCAGTTCTTCTTCCTGATATATTTTTCATACAAATGTAATACTTTATTATTATGAGTAGAAAAACAGCTAAAATTTCTGTCGTGACAGAAAAAATTTTTTTTAATGTTTTTCTTGAGTTTTCTTGTGCAATTAGTACTTTCTAAAAGTTGATCATTTATAAAAATGTGTGGATTGAAAACATATGAAAATGCAATTATTTTAAAGAAAAACGTATACGTAATATCTTAAAGTGGTATTTTAATTTTAATTAAGCTTATAATAATTATATTTTCAGAATTATGAACTTTAAAGTGGTCTTTCTCAGTTTGTGTTTTTCGAAACCTTAGTGCATTCAAAATGCTACTCCTTCGACAATTATTTACCAATCACTTCAATTTTTTCCTGCGTGTTAAAAATAAAGCATGTAATAAAATTAGGGATCCGTTTTTGCTATAAACTGAATACTTTTTAAAAAAAAAAAAAATGTAAGACATGTTGGCCTTTTCGTTGATTTTTAGCCTGTATATCAACATTTTATTTTTTTTTCTCGAAAACGAATGAAGTTATTCTAAAATCGATCCCTAAAGTTGTTAAGAACATCCATAAGAATATTATAAAAAAATTTCAGGTAAAAAAATTAATTTTTACAAAAGGAGTACGATTTTAAAATTTTCCCAATTTTTTCTTCAAAAAATTTAAATTTTTAAAATTGTGTGAATAATATATGAAAAATTTCCTCTGGTAACATTTTCTTGAATAGAAACATTGTATAAAATGTTAAAATATAATTTTTAAATACGTAAATAAAGAAGTTTGCTCAAAGGGTGCCAAGTCCTCTTAAAATGTTGAAAAGACCAGAATATATAAGCAGTTCTAGGTTTCCTTCACTTGAATTTTCACATTTCTTTTAACAGGAAATTAAATTGATTTTAAGGTAAAATATTAGCAAACAATAACATCTGACGAAAATCCAAAATAACATAAATTTATAAATATAAATGCATTTACACAATGTGATGGTATAAAGCACCGATACTCAACTTGCGGCCCACCAAGCTTTTTTAAGTGGCCCAGTCATGGCCCATTGCTCTGAAAAATTCACTTATTTAAGAACATCGTATTGAAAATTTGGTGGGAAATTCTTTGTCAAGAAATCCAGTGTATCAATTTTGGTCTTTGTTGTCAGTGTCGTACGGGTGAGAATTGATGTTCTTTTTCTATTTGGAACGGTTACGGTTAGTGATAACAGACAAAAGTGGTGTAGTGACCCTTTTATGGGTGGAACTAATTTTTAACTATCTTTCATATTTTGCAAGCGAAAAACATTCGAAGAAAATATATCGTTTCAATATGTTTGGAGGTTGAAATATTGTAATGAAAAACAAACATGTTCGATTTGTCATGAAAGTGCTGTAATAAAAAAATCCAATAAACAGGAATCATTCAATGACACTTCTCGTTGAAGATATCTCTCAAGATGTGATAAATAGGCTTTCTTAAATAATGGTGGCAACAGCAATGAAGTGTTTTGTCGGTGGTAATACCACAGTGGTAACAAAGACATCCTATGAAGTTTGTTATATTATTGGTCCGCATATGAAACCGTTTACTAATTATAGAGAATGTGGTGTTTCTTAAATGTTTCTAATTTAGTGTTAGCGACAAAAATAAAATAAATAAATAAATAAAGCAAATAGGAGTTATAATATTTTAATCAATTTTCCACATTTTAAATTTCCAATGTTATCTTGGTCTTAAAGCATTTTTCCCCCACCCCATTTACCCCCATGTTGTGGCTTGCGTACGTGAAGTAACTGACATATATATGCGGCCCGCGCGAAATAGCTGACATATGTATGCGGCTCAGCAGAAAAGAAGGTTGAGTACCCTTGGTATAAAGGTTCGATAATGGTGTGTGTTGAAGTTAAACTAGAAAAAAAAAAGATGATATATGGTAGAAAGCGGTGAAAAAAAGTCTAGAAAATGTACTATCTATACAAAGAGAATATACGCAATTGTCCAAATTATTTGACCTTTTATTGGCCAATAATTTTTAGTAGATTTTAACCGATTCCAAACTAGACATTTTTTTGTCAGTCTTTCAGGAACAATTACATGAAATTGAAATTTAGCACAAATCATCCCTCACATATGATTTAAATGAACGTTTTGATACCTCCTTATCTGTGAAATGTATCGTTCTACAATTGTTTTTTTTTATTATTTATTTAAATAAGGGTATATGTAATCTCTGAGGCGAAACATACGGAAGGATAAAATGACATATAGTCCCCATACAATAGTTTCTTATTGGAAGAATGTGTGTTGTAGAATGAGAGTATATTTAGTTTGTTTTAATTTGCAACTAATTAGTTAAATAGATATTTTAACTTTCGGCAATAGTTTAATAATAGATATTACAGCTTGTCATCAACGACCAGCCACCACAAAAAATAATGGCGTATTCGAGTTAGTAAAAAATATTTCTGTTGAAAAATGAATGGAATGCATTATATTCTAATTTTCGGAATGGATGTATGATAATAAATAAATTAAAATGTAATTTTTCTGTAATATAAATACGTTTAAATGTAACAAAAGTAGTATAATTTTTTTTGAACTGATTGAGTTATATTTTTAAATAATTCAGAACCACAGTATAACATAGGTCTTAAAATTTAACAGCTGCTTATCCGACTCATTTCGAGGAATTGTACTACAGATGTTATCAACTTAGGGTGTCCGACTAGATTAAAAGAGTGATTTTTTTGGTGTTTGATGTTAGGGCCATTAGGAAAAAATTAAATATAAATATTGAGGAAAAAGGAAAAATACCACATAAAACTAGAGAGTTTTTAAAGTTTTCATAGCATTTACTTTATCAAACTTATGTGAATATTTTTAATGTGATTTTTGAAGAAATTTTTACGATGATTTTGGCGCGAACGATGGGTTACCTCTAAAGCAATCCAAACAGATTTATTGAAGTTTATAACGTATATGTTATGAGCCCTTTAGAGTGTCACAAACCGTAGTTTTTAAAATAGTTTCATTTAATCCCGTTTTAGAGCCATTTTTAGCTTGGAACATACAATAATTTTGATGAAAAATCCTTAAAATAAAATTTAGAAAAATGCTTATAAAACTTGTATTTCTTAAACTATTTTTACCATGCGGTTAATGACACTTCAGATGGACCATGGAGTATATCAAAGAAATTAAAATTGCGTTATGTCCAATGCATTTTTATTTATCGCGTTTTTTTAACTTTGTAAATTTTGCAAAAGTTTCATACAAAAAATATATATCTTTTTCAAAAAACCAAAGGTAAGATATATTATACTTATCTAATAATCATGACTCTTTAAGCCTATTTATGTTCTTTAAAACAGTAAAATTCTTTTGAAAATCAACTTTTGAAAACCCAACAAGTCGGATGACTTGTGTGTGATCACTGTAGGTGAGTAGTCATGGTTATGATGTTGTTGCTTCTTTTGAGTTGTGGATTCATGTCCTAGTGGTTCATGTAAAGGGGTTGGGGCACACGAAATCGAGCAAAGCGCAAAGTACTCCCCCGTCATGGTGTGGAAGTTTGAAGAGTAGAATGACGGCTCAATGTAGTTTTTGTAATTTGACCGAAATTCATATTACGAGGTAAATTCCAATAGAGAATTTGTGTGTTACCTCAGAGGGCGATGTTGATAAATAATCAATCACACCAGACTGGTGAAAAATGAGAGAAGTTGGCGCTACTCGTTGAAGTGTGGAAGTTAGGAGAGTAAAAAAAAATCATTTAAAGCAAACAAATGCCTCAATTGACGTCATGGTTCAAAAAATCCATCTCACAAAGTTTCGACTGAAATGTTAATTCAAAATAAGTTGATGTTTGGCTGTGACTAGACAGGAAAAATACATTCATTCATTTTATCTTGAAATTAAATAACTATTAAAATAGATTTAATTAAAGGAAAAGTAATTCACAAGTTTTACTATGTAATCTATACATACATTAGAAATTAATATTGTAAAGTGTTTGGAATAATAAATGCTTAATGGATACACAAAATATACAATAAGGAGTTTAATACATTTTTATTCGCCCAGCAAGTATGGTGGCTATGACCCTCGGCTTATAACCGAGTGGGCTCGTGTTCGAATCCCGAGTAAGACATGGTTGTATCTTCTTCGGGAAAGAAATCGGTCCTTCGCCTATAATGGATTCCCGTCTTGAAAGGAAAGCAGCGCACCCCCTTTCTTGTTATATATAGGGATCATCATCTGTAATGAATGTGTATATTCTTCTGTTGTATATTGTATGCTTTCTGTTCTTCGTCACTCGTATTTCCCACATTCTCAGAATAAAAAACACACGTCAACAACAATACATTTTTAAAAAAGCCTTTTAATAATGCATTGAACGTTTGTTTCTATGAAGCGTCAATTTTTTGATGAAATGATAAACGGGGCAAGATATATTTATTTCTCTGTATGGGGAGTGTAATATATTATGACTTATTTCAAAAAACAAAACTTTTTTCAATGTAATTAAATTCATGTATGGAAGTTTAGATGCTAATACCAAGATAAGAACTTTACACAAAATTAAATTCCTTGTATATTCGTACCTTATCTTTCTGTATAGCAAATTTTTCAAAAAAAAGATAAAAACTATCAAGATCTTAGTAACATTTATCATTAGTTAACATTTCATTTATATTTTACGAACATTACCCTTCCCTAAAGTGTTTAATATTAAATATTAATACACATATTAAAATGATGTGTAAAAGGCTTTCTCATGAATATTTCATATCAAAGAGTTACAATGTATAAAATATATTGGTTGGAAATTACATCATTAAATACACTGCTGGACAATTGCTAAGGACGGATAACACTATCATCCATAGCAACCACAAAATGAAAGGAAGCAAAATGTGGAAAATTAGAATAAGTGCGGGATATTAGTAAGAAGAAGTATGAGTATGCAAATTTTTTTTCCACGTCTGTTCATCACGTGATAGCGCTCATAAGAGCTTTAAAGGTTTTGACGCGTGTGGACAGTTGTTGTTTCAAGTCAAAGTTTTACAGGAAAGATTTAATAGACGAACTTAAAATTTTTGGTATGACTTCCCGACATCACATAGATGATTTTATGCGTGGCCGAATTATTGGAAAGATCGAAGAAGGGCGAAAAATAACAGATGTTGCCAGGGAGTTCGACATCGCTCACAGCGTTGTTTCACGGCTGTGGAAGTCATTTAAAACTACTGGAATGTGTAGTAGACAGCACGGGAAAGGTCGTGTTAGAAGTACGACGCCTGCAGAAGACAGATATATCGTCCTATCAGCAAAAAGGAACAGGCGCACCACAGCTCAGCAGGTGGCAAATCAGTTTCTTTCTGCCTCAGGAAAACAGATCTCCCGAAAAACTGTTGCCAGACGTTTGAGGGGAGGAGGACTATACGCACGCAGACCTGTTGTGTGTGTCCCATTGACCAGACAGCACCGTACTGCCCGTTTGCAATGGTGTCGTGAGCATCACAATTGGACTGAACAGGATTGGGCAGGCGTACTATTCTCAGATGAGAGTAGGTTCTGTCTGCCATCGGATTGTAGACGCCAACTGATCTGGCGCGAGAGTGGTACTGCTTATCGTCCATAAAATATCCAGGAAAAGGACCGATATCCGACATGCTGTATCATGGTGTGGGCCGGCATCATGATCAATGGCCGCACGCGCCTACATGTGGTTGCGAATGGGAGTATGACGGGCCAACGATAGTCATCATGTTCTCCTTTTCCTTGGTGCTGTCGGTGATAAATTTGTTTTTATGGACGACAAAGCAACATGTCATCGAACACTCGCTGTTCAGGATTGTCTAGACAGCGAGGGTATTCAACGTCTCGTATGGTCAGCGCGTTCTCCAGATCTAAACCCCATTGAAAATGTGTGGGATGCTTTGGGGAGGCAAGTTGCTCGTCGAAACTATCCTCCGACAAACAAGAACACCCTCATCCGTGCACTCACAGAGGAATGGGATAAATTGCCTCAACAGCTGCTGGATAATGTTGTGCAAAATATGGTACGACGTGTGGAATGTTGCATCACACTCCACGGTGGACATATCCCGTACTGATACCTTTCTTTAAGGTGCCTGCTGACTTTTAGATGCATTGTTCCATTTCTCCGTACGCAGATCAAATGAACATTTTTTTTCTTTCAGATGTTTCACAGCTTTTGTACTTTCCAGAACAATAAATATTCTTTATTGTAATGTCTGAACAGTGTGGCAACTATATTTTATCCTACTAAGCCTCATGTCTCGCTTAATGTTATGCTACATAGCAATTTGTGATCCGTCCTTAGCATTTGTCCAGCAGTGTATTATATTATACGTCCTTTTCTGCATTTGAGAAGAGATTACATCTGTGATTCATTACATTCAACTGTAGTGCACAAATTTGTTCGAGATCTTTTCAGTATATTACAGCTGTTGTGCAGATTACTATGCAGAAGAAATAAAGGGCATTATATTTAACTGCATGGAATGCTAAAACAAATCAAAGAAATAAAATGCATTTTATTTTTATATTAAAGAATAATTTCCTTCATATTTTTTTACGTTTGAATATTTGTACGCTATGTGAAAAGGCTTCCTCATGAATAACTCATACCACAATACTACTATACATATACTAATACTTCGTTTTGAATATTATATTACCAAGTTACAAATTATACACATTTTTCTGTAGTAAAATCTTTTCATAAGGAATGGTTACATTTGAGCTTCTTTTTATGTGTTTTAAAATGCTCACTTAATCATACTAGTCTGGAAAAGCAGATTAGTATGCAGTACGAAAATATATCAAATGATGTATTGCAATGCGTTGCTTGGATGCAAAATAGCGAATGAGAGCAAAATTGATGTAGAGATATTTTGAGGAAAAATATTTAAAGTTATTTAAATTAAATTTGCATTCCTTATCGTTACGAAATAGTAATTTTTTTCTTTATCTCAAGGACGATGTAGTGCTAAGTAATTTTTTAAAATTCTATTTTTAATATAGGGAATGCTTGTAAATGGTTCATTATGTTATAAATTATCTTGAAGTCTCGAAGAATAAATCAGCTAACCTTACTTTTACTTTTTTACTTATCATACTACTATTATCTAGATTATCAATGTTCAAAAGTTCCTCTTAAGACAAATTAAAATATATTTTAATATAATAATCCACTTTATACGCATACAACTGTTTTCCACTGTTTTATTTAAGAAAAAACTCTTATTTCAGAAATAAAACATTCAGATTGTGTATTTAATACAAAAACCAGGTGTAATATTCAAGCTTCTTGTTAGGAACTTTTCTATAAAAAAAAACAAAAAATCACACACATATGAAGCAATCATCATGGCACAAACACAGACAAAGACAAACATAGAACGCGTTGCAGCCGGCTGAGTACATGATGAAGGCAGGTAGACAAAAGAGAGCGATTACACCAGATTTTTGCTTTTATACCAGCAGTGCAAGCGCGTCATGATTACGTAATAGTAGTTCTGATTGGATAGAATGGACGGGATAGGGATTTTGGACTAGCCGATTACGATTAAGATTACAATGTTAATTTTAAAACAAAGAGTTAAAGTTATTTCAGATATTAGAACAAAGGGTTAATAAAAAAGATACTAGAGGAAATTATTGCATATATATATATACCAGGTGGGCTGAAAAATTCGTAGGCTAGCATAGTAAAAAAATTTTTTTTTGATAGAACTTGATTTTATTATTCAATATACTTCCCTTGGAGGGCGATACAACGATTAAAGTGGCCATAAAAATTTTCGATACCATTTTTATAATACGATTTGTCTTTAGCCTCAAAATAGGCTTCAGTTTCGGCGATTACGTCTTCATCGGCGAGAAATTTCTGTCCAGCGAGCATCCTCTTGAGATCTGAGAACAGAAAAAAGTCGCTGGGGCCAGATCTGGAGAGTACGGTGGATGCAGAAGCAATTCAAAGCCCAATTCATGCAATTTTGCCATCGATTTCATTAATTTGTGACACGCTGCATTGTCTTGATGAAACAACAATGTCTTTTTCTTCAAATGAGGCCGCTTTCCCGCGATTTCGTCTTTTAAACGCTCCAATAACGCTACGTAATAGTCACTGTTTATGGTTTTCCCTTTTTAAGATAGTCAATGAATATTTTACTATGAGTATCCGAGAATATTGATGCCATAACCTTTCCAGTAGACTTTTGCGTCTTTCCACACTTTGGAGTCGGTTCATCACGTGCAGTCCACTCGGCTGACTGTCGATTGGACTCCGGTGTGAAATGATGAAGCCATGTTTCATCCATCGTCCCATATCGACGCAAAAATTCGGATTTATTACGATTGAACCGGTCCAAACACTGCTTAGAATCATCGATTCGTTGTTGTTTTTGGTCGATTGTGAGCTCGCGCGGCACCCACCTTGAACAGAGTTTTTGCATATCCAAATATTCATTCACGATATGACCAACACGTTCCTTTGATATCTTTAGGGTCTCAGCAATCTCCATCAACTTTACTTTACGGTTATCAAAAGTTATTTTGTGGACTTTTTTGATGTTTTCGTCGGTAATAGCCTCTTGGGGCGTCCACTGCGTGCATCGTCCTCGGTGCTCATTTCGCCTCGTTTAAATTTAGCGAACCACTTCTGTACGGTTGATTTTCCAGGTGAAAAGTCCAAATAATGTTTATCAAGCCAAGCCTTGGTTTCAACATTACTTTTTTTCGACCAAAAGCAATGCTTTATTAACACACGAAATTCCTTTTTATCCATTTTTTCAAAGTAACAGAACTTCTTTCACTAAAAATGCTATAACTCACATACTAATGGTGCAACAGCTGTCAAATTTATACACGCCTCTTTTGAAGGTTAGGGCTAACTAAAAATCATATGGTATTGATTCTATTAGCGCCATCTATGTGTCAGCCTACGCGAATTCTTTTCAGCCCGCCTGTTATATATATATATATATATATTGCTCTCTCTCATTTTATTTCATTCAAATTGATGGACTAGGCTAGGCTTAAGAAGAATATAGAGTATCCATTGATTAACTAAATATTCAAGGATTCAAAATATCAATAAACGGATTTTTTTTGTTTATCTAATGGTTTAAATTTAAATTTATTGCAAAATTCTAAAATAAAATTCTCGGCAATACTAAAAAAAATAACGGGATTGAAATCACATTTTACAGACGAAAAGAAAAATGCTTACTTGATGAGGAGAATGATTCAGCAGTTAACACATTTTCTAGAGTTTTTCTTTATTTAAAATTAGTAAAATTAGAAGTGCAGTAAAATCTGCTTTTGTGCGGTACATAGGGACCGCATACAAGAAATCGCACAAAACATATTCGAAAATATTTCATAAATACATATAACAAACAATTTTGCCGACATGCGGTGGAGAGGTACCGCATAAAACAAGTCACACTTAAACAATATGTTAATTATTTACGAAATTTATGAGAAAGTACTTCCAAACAAAATAACTAATTAAATTAAACACGAAAACATTTTAAAAACATCTAATTTCTCATTGTATACACGGAGAAATTTTCAAAATGCTCGTACACAATTCATTGCTACTCCTCGCAATCCAAAACGCGCATCTTCCAGCAATTAATTAGTTCAAAATCTCTTTCGTCACTTGTAGACACAATTTTAATAGATTTATTTTTTGACACCATAACGTAAGTGATAAGTTTTTCTGACGACGGTCATTTGCTTGTAAAGGTCAAGATAACCAAATATGAGTGATTGAAGCTCATTTTGGAATTTCAAACTCCTTTCGGAGTAGTATCTATTTTAAGAAAATGCTTTTCTGATTTGTTGGAAAGCTGGATCCCAGCATATATTGTATCCTCTGTCAAAGAGAGCGGTTCTTCATGTAGGTCTCTCTTCATAATCTATCAAATTATTCATAACGTTACAGTCATTGAAAGTTTCATCTTCAATCAAATGCGTGCTGCTAGTGCGTTGAGAGAAAACAATGGAACGCACATTGTCAAGATGACGTTTATAACCAATGAACAAAGAGCATATATTTAATAGATAGAAAACATTACAGGGGCGCCAAAACCATTGAAATTCATATCCGCATAAAAAAAAAAGATCGCACAAAACAAATCGCATAAAAAAAGGACCGCACAAAATCAGATTCTACTGTAATCATAAAATGAAAAAAATTCTACGATTGTTTTATTCAGTTTCTAATGTTTGTAAGCACATTCAGCTACTTTTACTAAGATATTTGAATACAGATTATTTAAAACTAAAATCAGATGATGCAGTGTATTATTTTCTATGTGCCTCTTTGATGTTCATAGAGAAAAAACCGACTACCACCTGTATATCCTCATCTGTAACTCGGTGATATTACAAAATTAGTACAGATAACAGCATTTACTAAAAACAATAACACGATTAGAATTTTGTTGCAGAATATTCTGTTACGAGCGAAAGAGGAAAAAGTACATTTTTCATAAAGTATTAAAATAAATTAATAACACTTAAAACAAGTAATATAAAAACAATACGTCAATTCCTACTTTGAATGGATGGAAAGAAAATATTTTATTAACGATTGAAAATTTAAACAATATATATATATATGGAGAGAGTGAACTAATAGTAGGAATTGAGGAAAGAGCATGATTTGTCTGCATTGTTTTTTGTAACAATGCACTCCCAGTTTGGCTAGTTTGGCAGAAAAACAGGTTTTCGACGCCCCTTTTGTCACTGTTTTCACAGTTACAACAATGGATACGAATCTAAGTTGGCGTCGAAAACCGGTATATTAAGTTATTTAATTTAATTAATGAATTAATATTTGAAGAAAACTGTAACAACATCAAATGTCATCCACTACAAGTTTAAAAAAATTTATTTGAACTTGATTGGATGAATAGAAAGTATTTTATTAACGATTGAAAATTTGAACAAGATAAATATATATATATAAAGAGAGAGAGAGATATTAGTAGGAATTGAAAAAAGAGGTCACAGACACATTAAAATTGAGTATAATAAAGTTAAAAAAAAGGATTCTCGTGTTTCATAGGCTAAAAATTTAGTTAGTTGTAAATTATGAGAATAACATCTAAGAGAATTTTTGCTTATTTTTTTCGCCAACAAGAATAATTCATTCCAGAATCTTGCTGGCAATAATAAACGCTTGTTAAGAGAAACTATGTTTCATTTATAATTAATAAAAAATAAGATAATGCGTTATATGCTTTAGATGTACGTTAAAAGTACGCTAATCACACTCATATAATCTGGAATACTAATTCTGTCTGCAAGGAAAAATAATAATGATGATAATAAAATCGAAATAATTAGTTTATTTTTCATAACACAATAAATACATCCCCACCCATACACCCAATTCTTTTTAATAAAAGCTTTCTACAGACATTTGTCCTTGACAAAGCGAAAAACTTTGATGAAAATGGAGCGCAGCAATATCGTTAAATAAATTGTAGCAGGCTTAGCGACTGCCTTTTTAGGGATAAGTTTCTCAATGTACGACACAACAGTTTCCCAGACTTTCATTACTTCTTTAATAGCGACAGACTGGTTACTGTTTGGTATTACTGTTACCATCCCTTCTCCTCAATTTTTTGGGGTGAAACATATTGCTAATCTACAAGATCTTTGGTGGCCAGCTCTTGGCTATGCTCTTCCACAAGCCCACATATATCATTTTTGTGTAACTCTAGAAGAGAAGATAATAAGAACCAAAGATAATATTTCATTTTCAAATCTACAAGGTCTTTGGTGACCAGCTCTTGACCATGCTCTTCCACAAGCCCACAGATATCATTTTTGTGTAACTCTAGTCCCATGTCAAGAACCAAAGATAATATTTCGTTTTCAAATCTACAACACCATTGGTGGCCAGATCTTGGCTATACTCTTCCACAAGCCCACAGATATAATTTTTGTGTAACTCTAGTCCCCTGTCAAGAACTAAAGATAATATTTCATTTTTAATATGCGTCAGTCAAACCCCCCAATATCCCATTCGACAACGCTCTCTGATCAAAGCTTCATCCAAGCAGATGTCAGTGCGCTCCAAGTTACCCCTTCCCACGCATTTACAATCATTTTGAGACAGTAGAGGGTAGGTTCACGAAAAAGGATATGTATCTCAGTAATGTTAAAAATGGGTATTTTTAAGGGACATTTATTCACATTCTATCAAAAAAAATCTCCAATTTTCTTACTGAATATTCTTTGAACTATAATATATACTTTAATCAGAGTTTTTATGGATATGATCTCTTGTTATTTTTTAAAAAAATATTTTCTGCATAATTTTTTTTAAAAGCAGTGGAATTTAAGGATGTTTAATGCTCTAAATTAAGTCAGAATATTTCTTTGAAAAATCCCCTTGATTAAAGTATGTATTAGAGAAGTGATCCGCAATCCCCGGTACGTGGATCAAATGGTGCAGGGCCGCCTAAAGAACATTAAACTCTTGCCACTTTTTTTAAAGAGGTGCATTTCTCTCGGATTTGCGCAACTTTCCACGGAAATCACTTTTATTCATTTTTGATATAACTGTATTTTATTCTGAAGGCATATTTAAATGTAACTAAATTAAAATTGTTAAATCAAAACAATCTAAAATATAAACAATCAACGTGTCCTACCCTCAGCGGGCCGCGGTAAAATTATCAAACGTTGACCGATCCGCAGCGATAAAAACGTTGCGGAGCACTATATTAGAGTGTAATTATTAATTATAGAAATTATAAGCTGTTAAATGCAGTAGTTTAGAAACAAATGTTTCTTATATGGTAAAAATGTTAGTTTTGAGCAAAATGGATTTTATAGTGGACGTGATAGAGGTAGACTCTGACAGGTGGTGAAACTTTTTCAAAAAATTATTAAAAATATTTCTACTGCACGTAGAAAGATAATGTGTGCACCATTAGTAGCGTAAAAGTTCATATTTTATAAAAATGAGAAAAGTGAAAAATGTGTTTTGGGGTCGAAATTCATGAATCTCGCCCTTAACGATGTAGGTAGAATATTTCCAACACTTTCTGGTGGCCGTGGTAGCCGAGTGGTATAGGTATCGGATCGTGACTGTCTTTGTCACGAGTTCGAGCCCAGTACCACTAAAGACCCTCCGTGTAGGGAAGCGATGCACACTATAACTGTCGAGAGCTGAAACGTCCTCCCGTTGGTGTGGTAGTTAGAAGAGGGGGTGCCAGCTCAGGTGTCGTCCACGTCACTTGACCATGGTTCAAAATTACGTGGTCCGTCACCAAAAGCCCTCGTGTAGCTGAACAGTGCGACGCTAATATTCACTCACTCCAACACTTTCCGAGAGTACGATTTGCTCCTTCGGATATCTAAACACAACAGTGGTTCAACGAAGAGCTTTTAATAGTTAGAAATAACGTTTTGGTCCATAGGATGAATTAAAGGAATACTGCTGGGAGACGGAAACTGGATCTTAATGATTTGTAGTACTTCAGGGAGGTCATTTTGTAGGTCTGGATGATTTGCAAGAGCATTGACTATAACCAGTAAAACGTAAAAGATGCAGATTCAACTCAAGCAAATATTTTCCACCGAGTGAACTTCGCTGAGATCCGAAGAGTACACAAAGGTCAAATTTCTCTCAATATTTGTATTCAGACTTGCACATTGCATTAGCTTTCACTTCTGAACTGTACACCTTTTAAAAAGTCGAGGAATTTCTAAAAGGTAAAAACAAGCTCTAATTTAAATTTTAAATCTCTGCTTGCATTGGCACAAAAGACTAGCGTGACATGGTCTTGCATTAGCTCTTGACCGTGTAATATATTCTTTTCTACTGTTGAATAGGTTCGTTTCAAAAACTTTTTGGTGACCACGGTGGCTAAGTATTAATGATCGCAAACTCGTAGTCGGTATTGTCGAATCAAGGGTTTGAAACTTAGTATCACCGAAGAAACTCTTGTAAATGGGCTGATTCATGTTAAATTTGTCGAAGCTCAAAGGTTTTACACTGGTGTGGAAGTTAGAAAGGTGCCAGTTCAAGTACCATCCTCATCACTTGACCGAGGCTCAAAATTACGAAGTCCACATCCATCAGTTAACTCATAGAGTGAAGCAAATTAAAATTAATCAATCAATACGCATCGTTTTCTACAAGAGATATATTTCTTCAGTATTAAAAACCAGTTGTTATAAATAACGCTCAGATTCTACAAGCTTCTTCAATTCACCGATGGAACTATCTACTACACTTTTTTATGTAAGCTCGTTGGGCTCGCTGTGGATGGCGGTTCTTTTCTTAAAGTTCTCGAATAGTTGTTCTGTTGATGTGAATGATTTGGCTGTTGATTGGATGGTGATCTTGGTATCTTCTAAATCAGGTCGGAGAAAATTACAAGAAATACTTGTGCACTTCTCATAAATAATTTTCTCGTTTAAAGAAATAGGCCAAGAGATGGATTGCAATTCATTGATCCGTTTAAAAAGATACACGGTGCTCCCAAAATAATAGAAATATCATTTTGGGCATTGTTCTGTTCACCCTAAATTCGGAAACTTGGTTTCTGGATTTTCCGAGGCTTATTAGTCTCAAAATTGGTCAACTTGAGGAAGTGGAATTAGTTCGGTTTAATTTTGAAGCATTTTCTTATTCTTAATTTGACAGCCGTAATAGATTGGCAGGAATGGTCACGGATTCGTGCTCAGCGTGTCATGATTACGAGACCTAATGTCATTGAAGACCCACCGTGTAGAGAGGCTGATGCGCGTCAAACCTGTCGAGTCTCATTTCTCTTATTGACGGGGTGTGGAAATTCGGAGAAGTGTACCAACTCGCGTGGCGTCCTCGTCACTTGACTGAGGTTCAAAATTACGAGGTATGGCACTTATAGCCCTCATGTTCCTTTATAGAATGAGGTTGATAAACACTCAATCCTTTACTGGCTTACTTTTCTTAAAATTTATTTATCAAAAATATTTCAAATAAATTAATTACTTCAGGGAAATGTTTGCGAACTTCAACTTTTATTTCTAATATCGTTTCGGTTTGTTTACATTGAATGTTTTTTGAATTCTCATGTTTGCTACACTAAAATCGATAAAGTATTTCCAAGTTTACTATTTGTTTTTTTATCTATTCACAAACTTTATATAACTTAGAGGGTTTGCACTTTGTTATAATTAATTTTTCTTTGCTGAGAAAATTCCACGGCTAAAACATTCTCGAGTTGCTAAGAGACAAAGTTTCGAAGAGATGGTACTCTAGTGAAAGTAAATCCGAAAAAGTCCTTTCCTGATACTTCTATGATATTTTAGGGTAGAAGTGTTCTGATTACAAGCATTGCAGACAAAATTGAAGATTTCCACGAGATATCAAAATACGCAATGTTGGGTAATAAAAACTTTTTGATTACAGATTCCCCCTATGTAGCTCTTGTTATAGAGCGTCTATAAACCCTGTTTCGGCAAAAAAAAATGGATTTGCATATAAATTTAATATTCTATGCGTTAATTGTGAGCCCCAAAAGCGAAAAAGTCTCTTCAAAAAGTTAGTTGATACGAAATCGTATCAAGGAATTTAACCAACATTAACTTTCTAGAGCACTATTTGATGTAAACATGAGATTAATGTAAAAGACGTTGAGTTTGGACGAGGAGTTTACATACTATGCCTAGTAAAGTTTAAATATCTGCAAGGAAAAAATATAAACACACAGACATCTCCTTGCAAAATAAATCAGCTGTTGCATGGTATTCAAAAATAATAGAGAGGCATATGGCTCAAGGAACTACAATGATATTCTTGACGTAGGAATGTCATATGACGAGAGTTGGTTGACGAGAGGACATTCATCAAACATCGAAATCGGATGTGTTATCGACTTGATTGATTACTGATTTTGTGATGAACTAATATCAAAGCACTGTAAGAAATGCCAGTAAACTAAACTTTCCATAGGAGAAAACAATGCTGTTTTATATTTCGTATGAAGACCGTCAAAATGTTTGCTGTGGGATACATGTCGGATCATCTGGCTCAATACAGGTAAGTGTTGCTGTCAAAGTTCATATTTTCAATTCCATACCTACTTTTGTTTTCTATGATTTAAGAAACATATACATAAATCGGTTAAAGTGTAAAATAGGGGCCCTCTTAGATTTGGCGAAGTTTATCTAGATCAGGCATGTTCAACTCATTTGATATTAAGGGCTGCAAGTTTTATTTTATATTAAGTTGAGAGATGTCAGTTTTTATGCTCAAAAATATTAATAAACGTATTCGAAATAAATTTTACACCTTTGGTTTATTAATAGCTAAAATAGAGTATAATTTAAAAAATTCAGCGCATTTTATGTATTTTATTTTTATTCTGTGACGGTTTGTAACATGATTTGTAACACGATTTATTGGCCGAGCCACAAAAATGTTCGTCGTACGCAGCATGTAGCCCGCGGGCCTCGAGTTTGACACCCCTTATATAGATGTAAGAATTTCGGTTCTTCATTACGTTGGCTTTGCTTCATTAAACTCGGAACATCTGTTGCTACATATAGGTACCTATCACTACATATTTGGTGACTGATTCTGGTCATCAAAAAATGACCTTGCCATGGGGCCACCTATTCGGCACTTTTACCCATAAATAACTCAAAATACCTAATATTTTTTTTAAATAATGGCTTTTTTATTGGATTTTTTATTTTCAGAATCATTTTAATGATGCAATTAGAATACAAATAATTAAATACTTTGTATATTACCGCCTCCTAAAACTTTGTTTCTATAAAGGGTATTGTGTACGCTTAAATAATTTATCAAATTCACCGAGATTAAGTGATCGTTGCCTAGGTATTCTTGTCGCTCCCATTGAAACATATATTACCTTAATCGTATCTATATTTTTCAGAATAGTGCAAATTATTGATGTAGGTGTGATTTACAACTTTAAGAAAATTAAACAGATCTATTGGAACATGCTGTTCATGAAAATGCATCAAAATCGAATCATTTTGTAAAAAAAAATATGCAAAAAAGCAAGACAAATATTTTTTAAAAAATACTCATTATCCCCTCGAAATAAACGGTCTACCCGATTCCGGCATTATATTTTGCCTGATTTCGGATAGCAGGAAAAAAGAATGACAGTGTATGTCATACCCCCCGTCTAACTTTTTTCAACGCTCCTTCTAAACCTTTTTTGAAAAATGGATAGTTTCTCATGTAGCTGACTTTAAGCTCATATTCTTTGACTAGCCTTAGCTTGTAGGCGAATTCCAAATATAAATTTTTGGATAACGCCTCTTCGGGTATGGCATACCCTGAGAGTGAATCGCCGTTACAGTTCTGAATGCATGAGCACATTTTGATTATTCCTTGTGTTACGGCGTATTATTGTAGTTATGGTGAAGAAATGTGATATTTAAGTAATTTTTAGATGCAGTATTTAATAGATATAGTACACAAGAGTATTTTCGGATGAAAAAATTCTCTTCGTGGTTATGATGAGGAAGAGTCAAATGATGAAGAGTATAACCGCAAGTATGATTCCTCCGCTGAAATCGATCCAGATTTAAAAGAGGGAGACACTATTGAAAATATAGGTTTTATATGTAGAGACACAAAAACATTTGGGAAGAATGTAATTTTAAAGGAGACAACTGGTACACATCTTATCCACTTTAAAATGAACTTTTGAAAAAAAAACTATCGCTGTAACAAAAAGAGAAAATAAAAAAGAAATTCCAATTTTTTTAAATTTAAGGAATAGAGAAGTTTACTCCTGTATGTTTAATTTTAAAAAGATACAGATTTAAAATAATTAAGATCGCATTCACTCTCGACGACATTAAAGGAGTGTATGAACAATGTAGTGAATGCCGTTACAAAAAGAACAGGAAAACTAAATTTAAGTGTGAAAAATGTAATGAACATATTGTATTTCCTACTTTTCGTCCTTTTTAACTTTTGTATGCAAATTGTATAGTAAAAACAGAATATAAACACCTTTGGGTATGAAATATCCTGCGCGAGAACTTTCGGTTATTTTTTCACGCGAGGGATGACGGGTTAAAATAGAAGGAAATGTCTTAAATCTGTCCATCTGATGTAATAGATGGTTTACAGGTGCAGACTGGTCATGCTTTTTAACGTTTTTAAGCAATAATTTTTATTCAATTGTAATTCCGGGATTTAAATGGTCAAAATGGATTCATTGGATTATTTTTCATCTTTGGGTACCTTTGGTGTGTTTCTGTATTCAGCGGCCCTTAAGATAGCCGCACATAGAGATATGAATACACGTCCTTGTTTACTTTCAAATTTTAACAGTGTAGATTTGTGAAAATAGATGTTAAAATAAATACAAATAAGTAATGGAACTCAGTCAAAAATCATAGCAAACGTGAATGTTTTCTTGTATGAAATACTTTATTTCAATAACAATATAACAAGCTATAGATAGAAGTGCAGCACTAAATACACAAAAATTTGATAGAATAAAGCTACTTTATTATAAATAAAAAATAAAATATCTTACACAGTCATCAAACAAGAATACAGTTTCAACTGTTAAATCATGATTAAGAACTTTCATAAAAAGTTCATTTCAATATTAAATAAAAAATAAATGCAATTTTAAAAAAATCTGTTTTCATATGGAAGCTCTCTGAAAATGTTTTATTAAGCTTCTATTAGTTCTTTATATCATTAGAATTTATACAAACTTCTTAATTTACTAAATGATATATACAATCAACTTCTTAAAAGTGTTACATTAACAATCTCCTTTTGTTGTACGAAGTTAAGGATAAGATAGTGGTTTTCTGCAAGGGATACAGAGTAACTCTACAATACTTCTATAATATTTAAGAAATTTAATGCTGAATCAGATTTACAATGTGTTTACAGAGTAAGACACAAAAGATAATAATGCACAATACGAAAAAAAGGCATAAATAATACTTTCAAGATAAAAGTTTATGAAGCAACGAGCACAAATGAGATCCTTTTTGGCAGATGACTCTATGGTTATTCTCTGTGATCTTTATTAGGCTGAAAGAGAAATAAAAATAAAAATAATAATAATGATGATATTCTACCTAAGACTCAAACCTGAGATCTAAAATGTGAACAGAAGAAACATAAGAATATTTTGCAACAGTACTAACTTTGGAAATATTTTTTTACAGTAAAGCCATTCTCAGAATTTTTTTATTTAATTTATTTATGATTGAATTTCCAGGAAATTTATATTAAAATTTAAAAATAATTCACCATGGGTTTTAAAATCTTCATTGTTAAGTATTTGTTAAATTGGGCAAGTATTTGTTAAAATGGAGCATTTAGTTTTTAATAAAAACTAAATGCCTATTATATATACTGATTTTTCAGTAATTCAAAAGAAAGCTATTAGTAAAATATTTTATTAATACATCACTATACTGATTTAATCCTAAAATGATGTATCATTAGTAATGCTAAGATTGCTCGGTAATATCTCCTTGGTAATATTTAATTACACAGTAAAATTGGTTGAACATTAATTTTTTGTGTACAGGAATTGATTTAAAGTGCTTAAATTTACACGTATAGATTCTTTTCTAAAATAAAACTGATCTTTTTGCAATTCCTTAAAAAATTGTAACAACAGATCTCTTTCACAATGCATATTCCAGTTCTAAGTCGAACAAAATTTTCAATCATTAATTGTCTTTAAATATATCATAAAAGGATTTGTCAGTTTTATAGTGTATATCTCTTGTCCCAAAATAAATCTGATTCATTATTAATTCTTTTAAAATATGCTGTAATGAAAATGGTTAGTTTAACAATGCATATTCCATTTCAAGGTATATTCCTAGTTCATAATCAATTTCTTTAAATAAACAATTCTGAAGGATTTTAGTTTCTTACCACAATAAAAGAAGGTACCATTCCACAACAAAAAAATTTAAAAGGTCATTAATTCTTTTAAAATATATTATAAAGAGAGTGGTTAGTTTTACTATGCATATTCCATTTCAATATAATGCTGGTTCATCATTTTACTTCCATTTAAATAAACAATTCTAAAAGAGGTGGTTAGTTTCTTGCCATAATAAAAGAAGGTGCCATTCCACAACAAAATAATCAACACATAATGCCTTTATAAAATATTAAAAGGAGAATGGTTAGTTTTACAATACACATTTCATTTCAAAATAGTACTGTAAATCCTGTTAAATAAACATATCTAAAGATGGTTAGTATTTGGTCACAATAAAAGAAGGTGCCATTCCAAAACAAAAAAGGTTCTTCGTTAATTTTTGTAAAATATATTACAAGGAGAATGGTTAATTTTACAGCAGTTATTCCATTTCGAAATAATGCGGGTTCATCATTATAATTCCAATTAAATAAACACTTCTAAAGGTAGTTAGTTTCTTACCACAACAAAAGAGGCTTTCACACGACAAAGAAATTCTTTGTTAATTTTATTTTAAGTAAATTGTTATATCTATAACTAAAGTGTATATTTCCTTATTGGTTATTTTTTTGAAGATTCTTTTAAAAAGGATTATTTCCGTTGATAAATTAGTCTCCAAGTCCTAATATCCAAAAGAAGGATTTAACTTATTATTTGGGAAAAGTTTGTTAGTTTGTGATATAGTTTCATGGGTTGTGGTTAGTTACATTATACCAATATTAATCGGGTCAAAGGGAGGAATTTTAAATCCCAATTCAACCAGTACTTGTTATAGTGCAATACTTGTTAGTTTCATCATGCGTGTTCCATTCTTCAGAAAGTATTCAAAACTCTCGTTGATTTCTTACTCACTTTCTACTCTTTGGGTTTTGATTTACAAGTTTTTTCGCATTCTTCTTCTGTCTCAAAATTATTATCGTTTCCCATACATCCCCCATACGAAAAGAGTTCGCACTTTTGTCCATTGAAGTAATATCGTTCGAACAATCCGTAACAATATCCTGGCTCTTTTGGTTGACTGCAGGCATCTACGTCATTCTCTTTTTGTTCAGTATCTTCTACTTCTTCTTCTGAAGTGTGCAGAAGGAAGAAACAAGATATTAAATTGATTGACATGAATATTTAGGTAAACCATTTATATCCCTCTTATTAAAGGAATAAAATTCAGTAAAACATTTGATCGAATTGTGGAATGTCAGTGAAATTTGAAAGACGTTCTATCTCCAATGGAATTGTCCTATTTATCTTCTTGTTTGCTAATTTTTATTATTCTTATTTTGTATTATACTACATTATGGGATATTACGTTTCTTACATTATATTTCATACTATACTTTTCATGGACATACAACTTTTTCTTTATATTAAATTTTTTTAAATCCATCGAATAATTTAAGCATATACTAGATGCAATTATGTAGCCAGACGAACTCTGAAACTATGTATTTAATACATTAGGAAATTATAGAACATTTCTATGTAATATATGCAGAAATTGTTAAATTTATTTTTATGTACATGCAATATACTTTTATCTAATTGTAAGGACAATACACTTTTTTAATATTTCCCTTTTTTAAAAGAATTTTAGTTTTTTTCAATCAATACTGAAATTTTACTTGGTATAAACTTAAAACACATAAAAAAAGTATAGAAAAAATTAAAATACTAATGAAATTTGAAATTTTATAAGTTTCTAAAATATTGATAGATTATAGTTTTCATATTGCACATAAATCTTTAAAACAACAGTATCCAAACAAAAATAAACAGAAAATCTTATTGTATCATATTTTAAACAACACAACAACAATTTTTCACTCAAATTATATAGATATTGAAATGTTCCTCAACTAATTGAGGGTATTTAATTTTTCTTTTTTTTATTCTTTTATCAAATTTTTACTCCACACACACTTGGAACTTTTTTCATAGTAATAATAATACTAAAATCTCAAAATAACATTGGTAAAAAAAGACTAAAATTAACACAAGGACACAACAGACACATATAATATTTTAATTACATGATACATTTTAAAGCACTGCTACCGTGTGAGTAAAATTATCTAAAAATTGAAAATAAGAATTTTTGATTATTTTCTAATTTAATATTCTAAAAAAAATCAAACACTTATCAAAATATTTTGAACTCATATTTTCTCTCTAATCAAATTGATAGAGGACTGAAATATTTATTTTAAGACTTATCAATAGTATAAGATAAAGAGTGCAATTTAAAATTTTCATTTTTAAAAACTTCAAGCCCTTCATTTAAATTTGTGTTTTTTCAGTAGTGATTTAAATTCATCTCTTTACAAAATAGATTAAACTTATTACTTAATATATTTCTAACTGAATTCAATTCTAACATTTCCAAACCAATATAGCCTTATTTGTCATTATCTTCAAGTTAATTGGCCTTGCATGATATGATATCATTGTGGAAGAACGAAATGATAAACAATTTTAAACATTTGACCCATTTGGTGTTTCTAGTTAACTTCATAGGTGCTTAACCTCTCACTTAACGAAATCTGAAGCTTTTCGACAAACTTTAGAGCTGTCGAAAGTTGGTTTGCCTAAGGTAAACTAGTTTCCACTGTACCTTTGAGTGAATTTATGAAAGAGATGCTAGCTCACAACCTTCAATGTTTCGTAACATGGTTGTGTGGGCAGAGTCTGAGATACTTCGACATCTCCCCTCTGATCCTCATTTAGTATTCCTCTAATGAGTCTGGTTTTTCCAGGAATCCTCGTGGCCATTCAATGACGTCGCGTTATTACGCTGTCATTCGGTTCATACGAAATTTCCCGATCTTAACCGAAGTACGTGACGTTAAATATCTTTGTTTCAACGACGCAATGAAAGACCTGTTTGAGCTCAATTGGCATTTGTCTTTTTTAGAATATTACTGCAATATTTTTTCTTTTTTCTTTTGTTTTTCGTGATTGTTTTTTTAACCTATTCAGTAGGTTGCAGGGTTTTTCTTAGAGATAGTTTCTGAGTCCCTGAACGGTTAGGAAGTATTACTTGAATTTGTATTCGCATTTTTTCATCATTTTTTATCTGTTTTCTTATGTAAATGCATAATTATATTTTAACGACATGAAGGGGGTTTCTAAGCCATTTAAAAATATTATATGCTAGTTGTATTTGATTTTTTTTGCAAGTTTTGAATAATTCTGCTGAGAGGAAACATTAGACTGGTGGTAACATTTCCTTCTTGTTCTTAATTTGATTAAATTGTTTTTCAATGAATATCTTTGCTAGGATCACAAATAACTGTGTCTACATCTGTAAAATTTAGAATTAACCCTCAAAGCTATTCCTATGTATTGCTTATTGATTTAAATCTCCCTTTTTATCTCGTTATTATTATTATTCTAAATACAGATTGATTGTAATATTTTAGAGAGCTTCAATCGCTGGAAGAAATCCTCCTATTCTTTATTGATGTTCAAATTATATATATTATTTAAAAAAACGAACAATTTTTCTGTTTTAGAATCTTGGAGAAACACCAAGGGTATATCTTCTAGGTTAACAAACGCACGAGTGTTTGAATATACTTTAAATACCTTCAAATATTGAATAAACTCACATTCAGATGAGTGGAAGTTAACAAGCTAATTTTATCCGAGGAAATAATATTTCATGTCAATTCTAAGTAATAACATAAATCCTAAATAAATTGCATTAAATTGTAGGAAATAATATTTATAACTGAGTTTTGAGCAACGATTTAGAGATTATATAGTTACTCATTGAATAAGATGAAAAATATAATTTTATGAGTACTTGGTTTGTATTGGTTAATATTATACTTGGTACATAGTCATCCCAACTTTCCATTATGAAACATACAATTTGATGTGAAATTTTTAATTCAAACCACAATACTTTTGAGAATAATATGAATATAATAGCAAATAAAGCATCATAACAAGTTCTAATGCATCAAAATATTTACAAAGTTTCCTACATAATGATCACATATATAATGATACCTAAGTCTAAGTTTCTTTGGTTCTTTTTGATCAAAAGTGTCTATTATAGATTTACTCGTAATTTTTTGACAGTATCTTCCAACCGGTTAAAGTGTAGTATTGGGGGAGGGGCACTTGGAGCAGTCCTTTTTTTGGCGTCTAAAAGCGGTCACCAAGTACTTTATCCGGAATTACTTATTATTTATTTTAAAATGAATTCGTTATCTCATCATAACATTTAGATCAAAATCGACAAATCCAAAGTGACCCTCCTATACTGCACTTGAGCGCCCCCCCTTCCAACCTTTTTATTGCCATTGATCGGTTAATGTTTGATAATTTTACCGCTAAGAGGAGGGGGACGTTGATTATTTATACATTTTAGACTGTTTTGTTATACAGTGGGTGATCGGTTAACAAACATAATCCGTTCAAAGACTATCTTCGCTATCCAAATTGTTCATTAACCGATCATCGATTCACCATAGACTTCTATGTGAAATCAATTAATTCGTTCTCGAGACCCTAAAAATTAAATTTTAAAAATGTATAATTTCTTGGTAAGTTTTTTTTAAAAAAATAATACATATATAGTCTTGCATATTAATCAGTCCTATTTCATTTTTTGCTTATGAGGCGTTGAAGAACATGTCCAATGTCGATTGATTTTCTCTCATTTTCTGGATTTTCCGGAAGTAATTAATAGCATTGTCGTTGTAAAGATCCCCAACCCTACTGACATCAGCCTGGTTTGGGTGCCATTCTAAGACCATTGCTCTGACAGGCTCCCAGTTTTTCAAAAGATCTTTAATGGCAGATGTCGGCATTGGTCCTCTTTCGTCTTCCTCTTGTTCAGAAGGAGGGACATTTCGTTGTGTTTCTTGGTGTTCTTCATTAAAAATTTCTTGGAGTTCTTCTGTCGTCAGTTCATCTTCATGTCCCATTATGAGCTCTTCTATGTCATCCTTGTTCACCTCCAATTTCAGATCTCTAGCAGTTGTCAAAATTTCATCCATAATTTAAGGGGTGTCTCCCTGATCACCTCCGAATATGTGTGCGTCTTCCAAACTCAAAAAATCTTTCTTGAAAGTGTTCGTTATCCGAACACAAAAATCTTTCGTGAAAGTGTTCGTTAACCGATCACCCACTGTAATAATTCTAATTTATATACGTATATATAGTTGTATTTAAATATGCCTTCAGAATAAAATTCAGTTACATCAAATAACTCAGAAAAGGGAATTTAGCATGGAATATAAAGTGGTTTCCATGGAAAGTCACACAAACCCGAGAGAAGTGCACCACAGTAAATAAAATGGAAATAATTTAATAATTCTTGGGCGGCCCGGTAGCAATTGATCCACGGAAGGGTACCGGTTTGCGGCCCGGGGGATGGGGACCACTGTTCTGGCATACCTGAAAGTTTTTAGGAAACTACAACTTATTTAAATAACACATGGGATTAGCAAAAATCTAAATAAGAACTACCTTATTGGTTCGGTCCTAGAAGAGCCCACACCCTTGGCACGAATTATTTTGGTTGGCGATAATTGTGCCATCTTGGTAACCCTACTTTGTTACACTAGATATGGTAAACCTAGCTATTTCTGGAATTTTCGTATTTTGTCGGCGGGCATTTCGAATTTCATTTTGTTTTGGGGAACCGGGCTGAAATGGTTGCCTATATGAAGGAATAT
Source organism: Trichonephila clavipes (assembly GCA_019973935.1). Taxonomy (NCBI): domain Eukaryota; kingdom Metazoa; phylum Arthropoda; class Arachnida; order Araneae; family Nephilidae; genus Trichonephila; species Trichonephila clavipes. Next base: position 116,761 of record BMAU01018979.1, read on the forward strand.
ATCTTAGAATTTTTTACTTCGTTGAATGCGAAAGGTTAGAAAAAATTGATTGAATAGTTTGTGAAGGAAGAATTGATTGCTTAGAGTTATGAATGTTCTAAATGTAACGATCGGCATGATGTAACATGGTCGACAATAAAACGCTTTCTTTGGATTTGCACCAGCCACGCCGAAGGTATGTTCGACTACTATGTCGCAGAATAAAAATGGCGGCGCTCCCACGATCATTCACTTAGCCATGAGACCTTCAAGACTTTTTTAAAATCTGTTACCTCCACTCGGAAAAGATCAGCAATAAGAAAGTAAGTGCTGTTTTTATATATTTTTTTTATCTTAAATGTTTAATTTCTGTATTGTTTACATATATTTTCCACCTTATCTCTCTGTATTCACTTGTCGCCATTGTGGGTTTCGCTTGGCGCTATCTCGTTCTGGCTTGGCGCTTTTTTCGTTTTGTCGCCAAGGGTGTGGGCTCTCCTAGGATTTTACCGTTATGAGATTACTATTCTGTTATTTTGAATTTGATTTGTTTACCTGCTGAATTTCCGCACTTTTGCATGCATAAATCTTCGGAAATGAATCTGTTCTTGTTTCCTTGGCAACCTCCGTAGATGAACGAATCACACTTTTTAGTAGCGGGATTGTAATAGTAACTGGGGATGTAAGCTAAGCACAAGCCAGCCTCTGGTGGTTGCATACATTGAGGAATGTTATCATAGTTAGGTCGGCCATTATATGCAGGATAATTATCGGCTAGGGAAAAAAAGCAATATAAGTCAGATATTTTCTTGTTTTTCCCATATTTTTTCTCAAAATCAATAAATGAGTTTTTCGTACAATTTCATTCAAAAACTTCTGATAAATTATATAATGGCTTAAAGGTTTATTTATGCAGTAAGGATAAATGCTTGATATTTTTCTTAGAGAAAATGTCCTGTATATCTGTATCATATTTACTTATATCAGAGAATATTACGTTATAAATTACATGAAATATTTGTAAACACACACAGATATATTTGTATACAAATAAATTTGTATACGTTATATATTTGTATTGTTAAATATTTATATCCAAAAAGCAATGCACAACCTCTAACAATAAAATAAGATGAATAGTCCTGCAACATTAATGTAGATGAAACATTAATGAAAATTATCTTACTGACCTATAAAATAGTGACCTCCCATAACTATGCATCGGTGAGATTTACAATACATGTCCTGGAAAATTAGCAAGAAGTCTTCTTTTGGGATGGAGTTCAAAAGCCTCGTCACGTTTCGTTGGATGGTAGGAATTTTATTCAAATATCTTTCTTTTCAAAGCAAGTTTTAGCCGTGGGAAAAGGAAGAAAGTTTGGAGGATTTAAATCTAACGAGTATGGTGGATGTTCAAATTGCACCTCCCCCCTTTTTGCCAGGAACTGCTTAAATATTGGCTGTGTGAGGGTGAGCAATGACGTGAACAAAAAACCTTCGGCGGTTCTGACTTCATTCACGGAACTCTTGTCAGAGGTTGTATATGTTACACGAATTGTGTTTCAATTAAATTTTTAACTGTGCTTATTAAGATGAAAAACTTAGTATTCTCACAAACTTTAAGATCACGGTATGATATGTATTATAAGCGCAGGCATTTTCATTATTTATAGGCGTTCTGTTTACCTGAAAATTTATTTTAAGTTTACATTTAGTTTCTTAACGTTACAAAAGATGATTTAAAAATATATTTTAGAGCTTTTGATTGACTGAAACAAAACTGTGATTAAAAAAAATAATTTGGAATTTTTCACTCATCAATTGATATCTTATATTAGTTTGAATAAAATATTTAATGAGGTCCATTTGATTAAACTGTTTACTAATAACGTATTTTGAAGCTGCACGAGGGAGAGGAAATATTGGGGTGACGGATTTCGTAATTTTTTTAATCTCGGTTAAGTGGCGAGGCACCTAGGCTAGCACTCTTTTTTCCAATTTTTCTCACCAAGCCAACACCATGACTTAGTCTCCACAAATTTAATGAGTTGGGTTCAAAACTTAGTTCCAATGAAAACCCACAGTGTAGAGGTGCTGAATCTGTCAAGACTCAAAGTCCTCTCGTTGGCGTGGTTTAAAAGATAGAAGATGGGAGGGGGTGGCTCAAGTATCAAACTCATGATATGATCGTGGTTCAAAATTACGAGGCTGGTCGCTAATAGCCCTTGTTTTGCTTCAGATTGTATTCAAATTAAAATCTAATCAATCGAATAATTACTACACTCTATCTAAAGTTTACTTAATACATTAAGTTTGTATTTGAATATGTAATAATAAAATGTGTGCATTTTTGATTTATTATTGTACCGTCCCCATTTGTATTATCTTAAAAGTTTATTTTTTGTTCCGTAGAATTTCATCCACACTCTCTCCTCTCTCTCTCTCTCTCTTTAAAGCCATATACTTCCCACTGATATTCACGGTACAGATAAAATATTCAAGGGATTTCCTAAATTATTTTTAGTAGATGTAGTTGATATTATTAGGATTGTTTTGGATGATTATTTAACAGCTAATATATATTAAATATTCAAATTTTCAAAAAAATACATCAATTTTAAATGCATATCTTTTGAAAAAGAAAGCGCATATGAAATGTTTGTTAATTTATTAAAATGTATGCTTTAGATTTCAAATTTAAATAAGTCTGAGTAGATTTCTTACGTGAAGAAGTATTTATTTAAAATTTGAATACAAGTAAATATTTTAAAGTAATATGATTCAATATGATAAGTACAGCCCTTTTGTAAATTCAGTTATCGCTAATATGTCAACTCACAAGTGTTCGTTGTGTTTCATTAAGAACAACACAATGTAAAAGTCAAAAAATATAAAGTACAAGTAAAATATAAGCAATAAAATAAAAAAAATAACTTTTTAAGTAATATCATAAACGTTTAAGAGAGAGAAAAAGTATAACTGGAAATAATATGACTCTGTGCGTTCCAAATTCTCTTTAGATTGCGATCTGATGTAGTACTCCTTTCGTGGGAAGTGCAACTCCAGCTGTGTTTTAAATAATTGCCTGATTATCTCGTTTGCGTCTAAATTTAAATTACCTAAACTTATAACTTAATCATAACTGAAGATATATATTCTTCCCTAATCATGGCTTAGGCATGGCCTAATAATTTTAAAAGCAATTATTCTAACAACGTTAAAAAATATTTTAATGCTGAAGTAATTACGTAGAAGCCACAAAGATTATTTTGCTTAAGGTAAAAATAGGAAATAGTTCTAAAAAACAAATTAGCAGCCAACCATACCAGAGTACCTCACTTTTGCTCAGTTCAAATGAAGTAATCGTTGATCAGTCTAAACGATAAATCTAATCTTTTAGTCAAATTTACCGGTTCACTTATGCGATAGGATTTACTTCGAGAAATTTAGTATTTCGAGAAATTTAGTTTTTTCTTTTTTCAAGAAATTTAGTTTTCATACTACCTCTAAGATTTTGTTATCCTCCTTTTCTTTCTTATTTTATCAATCATTATTGAACCAATGATTTTAAGATATTATTTATTTAGCATCCATAGTGCATACAAACTTATTTTGAAAATATGAGGACTTATAATATGTATATTTGATGAATAAACATTTTTTTCTTAGTGGAGGTGTAGTTAAGTAATTTCTTAGTAGTTATTGATTAATAAAAAAATTGTTTCGAAGTCAGAAGTTTTTTAGAGCATTTATGGATTTATATCAAAAACTTAACCTGAAAAATGAGAGAATATTTAAATTATTTTGTTCTTTATGTATTCCGATTAATCGCTGCATTTTTCACCTTTCTATCAACGGCGAAAATTAAGTTTTATTTATTTCAGTAAGTTAAACATTTATTTAATTCAGGACACAAGGATAAAAAAAATAATTTAACTAAATAGAAATATGAATAACACTTCTTAAAAAAATCCTATATTCTGCATATTTTTCCCTTAAGCATTTCTTATGGATTAAAAATAATATATATTTTTTAATGTAAGTTCTAAATATCTAAAAAAAATTAAATGGTCTCGATAGTATGTGACACATATATTCTAAGATGACGAATTTTGAATTGCAGGAGTTACATTCCTTTTACAGTAATGTGCAAATGGAGAGACCGCTTTTAAATCTTTTACTTTTAAATATATCAGCAAAAATCTATATATGACAAGCAATGGTTTTTAATGAGGCTTTTTCTTACAAGACAGGAATTTGAAAAATTCTTGTTTTCTTGTTCAAATTCTTTCTTGTTTTTTTCTTATTTTTTTGTATAAAAATTGTGATTACTATTTGAATATATGTATTTATATATATATATATACTATAAAAATAAAAACCAGACTGTAAAGAATTAGAAATATAATTATTCAAAAATTTATAAAATGCTTCAACTTAAAAAGTTTCCGAATTTTCATTTTTCATTTCCCAGTATTTCATCAAGACAATAATTTAAGATAAATACAAACAGGACGTCCGCATTCTTTTTGTCTCAGTATTCTTAGAATTTTCTGTTTCAAGCAATCCTTTGATAACGAATACCTAAAAATCAGTCTGAAGGATATAAAGAACGGGAAGTGATGTTTATAAACACCTTGGGACAATCATAAAATAGTAAAGTTGTAAAGCACTGTCTGCTTGGTCTTAAAATTTTTATCTTTCTGCATACTTTTATCTTAATAAAACACATTAGAACTATTAAGAAAATAACAATATTTTTGAAATATAACAAAGACATTTTTACCTGCTAAAGCGTAGCTGAAACAAGTTATCACCAGCAAAACAATAATTCCTGAATTCATTTTGAAACTGTTATTGAAAGTCGAAGAGCAAAATTTCGATTAAAACTGAAAATAAAATGAAAGTGTTCAGTTAAACGTGGTTAAAACATACAGAACATGTTTTGTTATTTTAATCTAGTGGTTATCTAGAAAATTAATCCTAGAAACATTGTTCCTTATCGTGGCACCGTCATTTCTGACAACTAGGCTAATGACACGATTTTTGCAGATGAAAAAAAAACATTTTCGCGATAAAGATAGTGAGTAAAATATTGATAAAAAATATTGTAATAAATGCATAATTCTACAATTAAAATATGGGATCTTTAGAAATATGGGAATTTTCCTTATCATAGTCTATTCAGAAAATTTAGAAATAATTTAAACTAAAAATGCTTTTAAAATAAGGATAGGTTATTTATTTATTTTACTGATTGTTTGACTATTTGTATGGTAATTTTTGGACTCGAAACAATTATTTTATTTACTATATTACATTAATAACATTTTTTATTTGGATCACACATTATTATAATTTAATAAAATAAGGAAAATTGACATTATTATAAACGAAAATTTTCTTATGTTAGAAATGACTTAGAACACTGAGTTACTATTACCATCAACCGTTTATGTGCATGTTTTAAGCTCTAATACTTTGATTTTAAGTATCTGAATCTTTTACAAATAAAATTAAAAGAATCCAAGTCACGAATTTATATAAGTTTCGCCTTATTTTTCTATATTTATTAAAAAATTAAATTTAAATATACATTTAATAGAAACGAGCATTGATTTTTTTATTTAATAATTCATTAAAATGAGATGAAAAGTAATTTTGAAATCAAATGCGTAATTCTAATAAAAAATGTGATATGCGTGTAAATTTTTCTTATCGTAATTTTTCACTAAAATTCTTTCTCAATTTAATAATAATTCACTGTATTTGAATGGCATTTTGGTTGATGAGAAATTATTTCCTTTTTACTGGTTTTTAGAGGGCTACTTATAAATTTATGTTTCATTTTTCGATTTGGCAGAATTATTTTATAAATTAGATTACAAAAAAATAAATTTTCTTGTTTTAGATCACCTTTCTGTACTTAAAAAAATTGTGAAAACTGACATTATTAAAAAGAATTTATATTAGAAATAAGTTTTAAAAAAGAACTGAATTATTAGAATCATTAACAATTTATAATTTTTAACCACGCTATCACTATATGATTTAAATGTTTAAAACACTTTTACAAAAAAAAGCCATTTATCCAAAACTCTTAATTTTATCAATTAAAGGATTTTGCAAGAAACAACTCACCTGTATTTTTAAGAGCAGTCAGTTGCGGTAAAGCTTTCAACTACAATGATGCTTCCCATGTGCAACAGTTTATATAGTATTTTAAAAGAACCCAGACAATCGAGGGTTGCCAAACTCCTCCCAAGGTCGTACGTTTATCGCCTTTTTGGCATGACCTCGCAGTCGCAAAATGAAATATATGCTCATGACTCAAAATTTCGTTGTTTACAATATCTGTTGACGGATGAAAAGATATTTTCATTATCTGTGATTCATTCATGGTCTTTACAATCACGTTAAAGAAAATAAAAAAATGAAACTTTACGATACTCGTAAATGAATTTACATCTAAGGAATGTGTGCGTAAGAATGGTTTCGCGCGTATACACCAGATAGCAACACATTTCACACATTCTTGTATTTAGATTCATCAGTTGTTTTTGGTTCTTTAACAGTGTCGTATAAATTCAAACAATAAAACTGAAAATTCTGAATTTTTTTCAAGGTATTTAATACTTTTATTATTCCTATTATATCAACTTACATAATTTTAGTCGAATTTCTATTTATGCGTCAATCAAATAAAATGACTAGGGAATATTAAAAACAAAAATGATTGGGAAAGTTTTATATAAATGTTTAGTTCTTTTTATATTTATAACATTTGATTACAATTATACATTATTTATTTATTAGAACTATACGCTATTAGCAAATTTCAATAGTATTAAAATTACAGACAATTTTTTAAAAAATATTATGAGTAATCCCAACTGGATATTTTAAAGGTTCCTTGGTACATTTAGATGGAAATTTTTCAGATTTACGCCTTTAATATGTAGTAACAAAAAGTTTCCAAGTACTTCTGGACCACTTTTCTGAATGTTAATAGAATGTTTGAAATAAATATCCTCAGCATTAGCCTTTTTTAAAAATATTAAAGGTTGACAAAAACTGAACAAATGAAATCATTATCTCTTTTATTTAGAAATCTAAGAAAATCCACAGTTATCCTTCCCCATTATGTTCTTAAATTTGACCTTTCAAAAAAATTCTAATTAATTAAAATTCAATTTTATTTTATTCCCTGCAGTTGTAATACCAACATTTTGATTAGAACAAAAATTTTGTTTTGTTAAAATTTTTAGTATCCATTTTTCATAGAATCACTTATACCCTTCCTCCTTTTAATACAACTGCTGAACATAATGAAATAGGATTTAAAAGTAAACAGAAGTAATCAAAATAATTTAACAAATGCATGCCTCAATTTTTTAAAATTTAAATCAAATCGATTGAGAATTTTCTGAAAGCATGGAAAGATAATCCCTCTTGTATACTAGGAAATGAAAAGTAATAATTCAATATTAAATATTTTTGAAAGTAAAATTCAAAAGATCGAATAAATCATTAAATAATTATTACTGAACTTGTGATGTTCTTCCCCTTGGAAGTACATCTCTCGAAGTATCAGCGTGAGCTAGAGGTGTAGGATTAGCGAAAGAACTAGGATCAAACATTATCTTAATATGACTTTATTAAGATATTCAACTTAAACCTTTAATAAATGCAATTATAATAATTAATATGAGAGAATCTACGATGACGCAATAGGCAACACACAATATATATATTTATAATAAGACCTAATCCAATTCAGATCAATCTCAATAAGCGAACCACCTAATCCTCGATTTTAATATTAAGTAATCAATCCTACCTTATTATATCTTGTAATAGCACTTGTCTTTATCTGCAATGAGATGCAGCTTTACGGCTACCTTCCAGTCGAGCACCAATATATGTATCAACGTCACACAGAATTTATCCAATCTTGAAACATGAACTGTAATAATCATCACCTGCCACAACGCACATCAATTGTCTAACATTCATTTACATTGCCATCGCGCTTACTCTAAGATCCGATATTAAAGTCCGTTTATTTGCATTTTTATTTCACATCTCATTTCTTGGATTTGGTTTGAAAAGAGTTGGCATTAATTCTGGCGCAAAGAACCCAAAGGACTTGTTAAAGAAAAGACGCGTAAGACGTCACTGTCCCTCCAAGAAATAAAACGTGATTTATTCGAGGGTCTTAATGGCCCTTAAGAAATTACGTGCCTAAATTTTATTCTTCGACTTCTAACTTTCCACGCTTTAAAAATTTTAAATTTAAATATTCATTCTAACCGTTAATTTCTAATGCTCCACTTAAATTTTAATTTTCACTATTCATCTTAAGTTTAATTTTTAATATTTCTCCTTAATTTGAATTTTCAACAGCCTCAATAAATTTTATTCAATTAACTAAACCAACATTCATAGTTATGCATTTTAATCACGGTAGATTCTCACATGTACAAAATGAATAGACGTGTCCCATCTGGGTTACAGGGCCGGGGAAAAACCAAATATGACTTAAATGGTTGAAAAAACGAGGCCCACACGTCTCTTAACTAGCTTAATTCTACTTAAATGTTTACTTAAATTCCAACAATTTTTCTTCTTTATAGCTTCTCATTTGCTCTGTTCTTTGTATAAAGAAAGATTAACCATTCATTAATTTCCTATAGACTTCAGGGTCTGTCACCCTGAAACAAAAATCTCTTAAGGCAATTGAAAAAACAAAGCTTTACACATTATGATTACATTTCACAATTTTTATACAGTACATATCACTTTTAAAATGCAACTAATTTCTATACATATATTTCATCTGGCTCTTTCAAAAACTTCCCCTCAAATCGCGTAGCGATGGTTAAATGTTATGTTAGTATGCTATCTACGCCACGTTTCCCAAAACCATATGTTCATTTTAATATGAAACAATATAACAACAAATATATTACATTATACAATTACAAACATTTTTCAATAAACAATTAAAACAAACAACCAAAGGAATTTCGCATCTTAGCGAAGTCATAACAGAAGTAAACAAATGCCTTTTTACAATTGTTTTCTCCATAATTATACAAAAAATTTACAAGACAAAAGTTTATTTTTCTTTTCTAGAAAAACACACTCATTTTAGTGTCCACTTTTGCTTGGCTTCTTAAATTTTAAATATCCGACCGTGACTTGCTTCATTGCAATAATTCTTCCGACCACTTGTTCGAAGGAATATGAAAAGAAACGATACACAATCTGGTTTTAACGACTTGTAGTTGGCGTTTCCTACCAAGACCTCCAGGGACAAAGACTTTTTCGTACACGCTCCTCTCCTTTCCTGGTCTTGCCGTTGTTGATCACCTCCTCGTCTGGCATTCTTGTTGCTTGATCTTGTTCGCTCTTCGATGTAGGGGCTATTGTTCGTTCCTCTGCCTTTTTTGGATCGAACTGGTCCTCCTTGTTGTGTCTTCCTCTCTATGGTCGGTCTAGACTCCACTCCCTTTCCATTTCTCGATCTAAGGTTGTATCCGCTTGTGGTGGGCGTTGCTGTTTTTTCTGTTCGGCTTTTCTTTCTATGTTTTGTCAAAACACTATTAGTATCATTTGACGACAAATTTCTTTTATTCACTATGTGTTCTGAACTCTTCTGAACCTTCCTATCTGGTTCTCCCGTCCTAGATTCATTTGATCTTTATAGCCTATCCTTTCCTTTTTGCTTTTTTTAATCATTCTACCTTTCTCAGACCAAGAACTAGGTATTGATCTGATAAGTGGTCCACGCTTATTGGTCTTATTTGTGTGTTTCTCACCTTGATCATTTCTAAAACTTAACCCTTTTATCCTCCAACTCACGCTTTACTTCTGACCCTTTCTTTTTACCATCTCGCGACTCATTTGATCTCCGTTGCATTCTGTCAAAACCACTCGATTCATCGCGCAAACTACCGTTATCCGAACTACCAGTTCCTATCTCCGTCTCGTCACATTTCCTATGACGATATATTCGAACCTGATCTACATTAATCGTTAACCTTTTTTCCGCCTTCTATACCACTACGTTGTTATTCTTTACATCTAATACTCTATACGAACCTTCAAATTTTGGTTTAAACTTAGCTACCACTTTTCTTGTTGCCGAACTTAAAAGGATGTGTTGCTACCAAAACCCAATCATTCACCTTAATTTGCACATCACGCATACGTCTATTATAATATTTCTCCCATTTTTCATGCTTAGTTTTTGTGTTTCGTCTAGCCTCCTCAAACAATCTCTCAATATCTCCTACTGCAAATTCCGTTCCGTCTGATACCATCACTAATTTCTGAAAAGGCGTAATCAACTTTCGACCTAAAAATAATTCCGCAGGGGTTTTTCCCTTTGTTTCGTTTACAGCCGTTCAAATAGCATAAGCAAACTCACGTAAGAATTAGTCCTATGTGTCATGTTGCTCATTGACATAATTTGCAATCATTTGCACCAGATCGCGATTTACGCGTTCTGTTCTATTTGCTTGAGGTCTATAAACAAAAGTCTTCACATGCCTTATGCCTAATCTTTCACTTAAATTCTCAAAAAAATCGGAAATAAATTGGGGACCGTTATCACTAATTAATTTTATTGGAGCTCCAAAACGCGATATATAATTATCAAAAAAATTATCTGCTATAACTCTAGCAGAGGCTTTTTTAAGGGGTATGATTTCAGCCAAATTGCTGAAATGATCCGTAATTACTAATACATATCGGTTGCGTCTTACTCTCGACGCGGGATAAGGACCTAACAAATCTAACGTAACTATTTCATTTGGATAATTTGATACAATTGGTATTAACCGACCAGCTGGTAACGCGTTTTTATAATTAATTTGGCACGTATGGCATGTGGAGACATATTGATCAATAAATTTTCTTATATACGGGAAATAACAAACATCCCTTATTTTATGATAAGTTTTAAAACGTCTGAAATGACCTGCTAATTGCTTGTTATGAAATTCTCTCATAATTTCATTCCTCAAATATTTTGGAATGTATACTCGCATTTCTCCTAATGACGTTGCATATTTCGCATAAAATAACAAGCCTTCTACTAGCCTAAAATCCCGGGACCAATTCTCACATATTGCCGCATTAACCGAGCTATCTTCTGGGTTTTCCAGATATCTTTAAATATGACCTAATTCTGGGTCTGTTCTTTGTTCTTCTATTAACTGATCTCGTGACGAAAGTGTTCCAAATCCTTGATTATTGCACAATTAACTTTCTCTCCTATTATACTTTCAATTGGGTTTCTCGACAAAACGTCAGCTACTGTATTTTGAGTACCAAAACGATGCTACCTTTCTATATTAAATTCTGCTAATTTTAATGCCCATCTGATCATTCTATTTGACAAATTTTTACCAGTCGTTAAATGTGTTAACGCAGCGTGTGTGTGTGTGTGATCTTTAATAACCTTAATCGGCAAAGAACCTAAATACGTTCTGAATTTATTCAGAGCTCAAAACACTGCTAAACATTCCCTCTCTCTGTTACCGTGTAATTCCTCTCCGCAGCACTAAGCGTTCGAGAAACAAATAATATTGGTCTCTGCTCTTGGTTTAGAACTGCTCCTACCCCTATTGAGCTTGCATCCATAAATAATTCAAAAGGATTTTTGAAATCTGGGAATTTTAAAACTGGCGCTTTTGTTATAGCCGCCTTGACCACGTCGAATGCTTTCTGCGCCTCAATCGACCATGTAAACTTTAATTTTCGCTTAAGATTATAAAGAGGTTCGCAAATATCGGCATAATTTTTAATAAATTTTGCGTACCATTGGGACATTCCTAAAAATTTCGACACCTCTTTGGAGTTACGCGAGTTTTCATTTCAACTATAGCTTGGACTTTTTTTTCCATCAGTTTTAATTCCCTCTTTATTAATTATTAAACCCAAATATTTTAATTCTTCACAATCAAATTTACACTTGTCCTTATTCAGAGTTAACCCCGCCTCATGTAATAATCGAAAAACTTCTCTCAAATGCTTAAAATGTTGAGTGAATGATGGAGATGATATAATCACATCGTCCATATAGACATTCACAAACTTGCCTATCACGGGTTTGAGTATTATATCTATTGTTTCCTGAAAATTGGGAGCCGCCCCTGATAAGCCAAATGGCATTCTGCGAAAGGCGTAGGTACCATTTTTCGTGACAAACGCGGTTTTAACTATATCACTAGGGTTCATAGCCATTTTAAAATATCCTGACCTAAGGTCGAGGGCTGACATTATTCCTGTATGGGATATGTTCATTATTAAATCGTCTATTAAGGGTAAATGATACCGAGGGTACTTTGTGATCGTATTCAGTTTCCGATAATCAACAGCAAATCTATACGCATCAGGATTATCCGGCGGTTACCAATTATTCTTTCTACATAACACAACTGGTGACGCGTACGGGGATTGAATGGGAATTATAGTTCCTTCTTTCAACATTTTGTCAACGTGATAATCGAGAATCTCTTGTTTAACCCTATCATATCTGTACGGTCTGGTAGCAACCGGTGGGTTATCTCCCGTGTCAATCTCATGATATAAAACATGTGTAAGCACTGGTTTATCCGAAAACAATCGTTGAAAACTATCAAACAAATCTTATAATTCCCGTTTCTGTTTTCTTCTAATTTTGTCTTAGAAAGATCTATTTCTACTTTTTCTATTTCAACCGTTTTAACCCACCTTATTAGTCTGCGAATCTGGAATCGCCAAAGATTTTCGATCAAAGTGTAAAATAATCTTTGATCCACCTATGAAGTCTATCCCAATAATACAGGGGTATTCCAAATCTGCTAACACATGGAACAACCGAGGCTTTTCAAAATCCCGTATTCGAATATTTAATTCCACAACGCCCATATTTCGACATTTAGCTCCCTGTTGCCGTGATCACCTGAGTATTCGATTTCTTTACTTGGTTAATATTTTTGGTATGTCTCCTCCGATATAAATGACTTCTCCGCTCCAGTGTCCCATAACGCTTTCGTAAAAGTCTCGTCTAATAAAATATTAACATACGGAAGTTCTACCGGAGACATACATATTGCTGAAAGTTTAATTGGTGACTGATTTATCGACTGTGTCTGATCAACTTTAACATCCATCACTTTCAAAACATTTAATCGTCCCATTTGTTTTCTACTGCCTCGACTAAAATTTTCACTCGAACCCCTTTTTCTTTGGTCCCCTCTACTAAAATCGTCATTTTGACTTCGATTTCTTAATTGATATCCCCTATCGTTAAATCTGCGATCATCGTTTTGGAACCTATTCCTGCTCTCGAACCACTGATTTCCTTGACGGCTATTCTGATAGTTACCCCTATAATCATTTCTACTATTATTCGGTCAACGCACCACTTCAGAATTTCTCCAATTTCCTCGATTATTACCAACATTAGACATCCTACGCTCATTCCAACCTCGTCCTTCCACATTATCACTATTTCTCGAACCCAGTGTTGCCTTGCACGAATATCTTTCCTCAAACCTAGCTAAGACTTTCAATTATTGGATCGCGTTTTGTGGATTACGCACTTCAACATAGTCCTGGACTTGCGGTTCAAGTCTAACAAAAATATGATCTACAAGGGCTTTCTCTGACATCCCCAATTCTAGTTCCTTTTGCAACTTTAATAAATCGTAAACAAAATCCGTCGGCTCCTGTTCTGTCTTTGCTGTGACGCGTAAAAACGTGTTTCTAAATCTTTCCTATTTTGGATGGCAGGGAATGCTTTCAACAATGCTGCTTTCAGCTGTGCGAAGTCCGTGGCGGTATTTTGCACTAACGCCGATCCGAATATTTGGTACCAATCCAGGGCTCTCCCCAGGAGATGACCTTTCAAATAAGCACACGATAAGTCACTTGGTATTTCAAGTAATTTGATTTGATTGTCAATACCCTCTAAAAATTCGGTGACGTTCTCTGACCCAGAAAAGTACACTTCTGGCCAAACATTAAATCCTCTCGCGTTTCTCATCTCGGGATCATATAGGTTAAACCTAGTTGGGCGCCATTGTGATGTACCTCCCCTTGGAGATACATCTCTCGACGCATCAGCGTGAGCTAGAGGTGTAGGATCAGCGAAAGAACTAGGATCAAACATTATCTTAATATGACTTTATTAAGATATTCAACATAAACCTTTAACAAATTTAATTATAATAATTAATATGAGGGAATCTACGATGACTCAAAACGCAACACACAATATATATATATATATATATATATATATATATATATATATATATATATATATAACGTCATATCTAATCCAATTCAATCATCAACTGCCACAACGCAATATCAATAAGCAAACCGCCTAATCTTCAATTCTAATATTAAATAATCAATCCTACCTTATTATTTGGTTGTAGAAGTGACCACTTTGGTCTTTTTATGCGATGGGACGCAAAAAGACGCTTTACTAATAACATGAATCACGTCACGCAGAACTCATTCAAACTTGAATACGAACTGTAATAATCATCAGACCATTGCCACACGCACATCAATTGTATAACATTCCTTTACATTTCTTGCCATCAATATAACTCTAGATCCGATATTTAAAAGTCCGTTTATTTGCATCTCATTATTCACATCTCGTTTCTTATATTTGTTCACTTAAATTGAGAAGGACAGGTCGATCCTTATGTTCTGGTGCATCGATCTACGATGTACCTGCTGGTAAGATGGTTGAAATAAGGAAATATGGTACGCCTGTGCTTACTATCGATACGCGTCTAGAGAGATATTCAATTGCGTAGGATGTATGGTCGATGGATGTACCGAAAAGCGACGGAGGTCTTTTGCAGCATGTGCAAGCAACCATTGTTACTCTTTTGCCCATCAGAACCCTCCCCAGTGAATAATAACTGGTGGCAAGGGGGCGAAAGTTCTAGCGTCCTTCACGAAGACTGCTATTGACAGACTATTCCTTCAGACGATCACACAGACTATTCCTTTCGCAGTAGTTCTAGGCTATAATAATATATTCGACAAAATGATACAAAGTTGTGTTCTTTTATGTTTCTAGCTTCTGTTTGTTCAATGCCCGAACGAGCCGTAAAAGCTGTCAAGATCCTTCTTTGACCTACATTCTCTTCTGACTTCTCACAATCTAACATATCTGAGACGTGATTGGACACCCTTCTACCTCTACATTTAAAAGACGAACTGTGAAAAATAGTTGGCAGGAAATCTACAGCCATCCCTCAAAGACACACACGAACTCTCATTGACACTGTACGTAGATATATTGCTTCGTGTATCGCTGTCCGTTATGATTCTACAATTTAAAGAACTGACATTGTTCTCATTTTGTGTTACGAAAATTATTTGAAAAGAAATATCATAGAAGCACTTACTAACAATGAAGTATAATT
This sequence comes from Trichonephila clavipes, assembly GCA_019973935.1. Classification (NCBI taxonomy): domain Eukaryota; kingdom Metazoa; phylum Arthropoda; class Arachnida; order Araneae; family Nephilidae; genus Trichonephila; species Trichonephila clavipes. The sequence goes on from BMAU01018979.1 coordinate 132,192, forward strand.
TACTTTTAAAACTAATGATGAAACATTGCTAATTTTGTTCACTGAAATTAAAAATTTTCTTATTTAGGTGTGCATTTTTTTTTTTGTTTAATCTAATTACAAAAGTTGATTTTAAAAAAAGTATATTGCAATTCATTTTGAGTAAGTTTTTTTTTTTAAGTTTCATCATCAGATGGATCTTGATTAGCTCATAGATAATTAAAGATCACTTATTAAGTAATACTTTCTCCTACTTTATATATTACTAAACACAATCTTAATTTTATTGAAAGGATCAAATTAAAAGTAATTTAATCTTAGTTAAACTTTCCTTGAAAATGTTTTACGAGGAGTGTCCGGAAACTAAGTATCACTTTGGAAAAACTCTGATAAAATTTTTTTTTAAAAAATGTATTTTTACATGAAAGAATATGTCCGAAACTATTTTTCTGCATAGTTACCACCATTGTTCAGGCATTGTTTCATATCATGATGACATGTCTATATTCTCCTTAAATGGTTTAATGCGAGTGAGTAGTTTTAGAAAAATGTGGAATAAAAATATAGCAATCTTATTGTGAACCATCGTCTGTTTTCACAATTTTTTTTTCTTATTCAACCAAGCCATCATTAACAACAGAATGCCCTTCACTCCCGTGCTTCTTCAATAACATTGGTGCACATATCATTGAATTGTCAAACCAACTTTCTTACCATTCTATCACTCATTATATTTACACCATAAATCTCTACAAGTTGACGATGTTTTTCATCTTGGTTAACATCCCTTGCGTTACAAAAAAAAAAAAAAAAAAAAAAAAATGGATTACAGAACGCACTTCACAATCGGTGGAATCGGCAATCGTCTTACACATTTTGAACACTCACTAACACGAAAAAAAACACAATCAGACTATAATATCGCACTGGACTGGTAATCAACTAGATACTTGTTGTTGTTTCTAATGCCACCTGTCTGACGTAGTCAGATCGAAGCCCACGAAATTCATCGTGGCAAGGGGCTAAAAGTAAGCCTGCCATTGGCCTTGAGCACCATATAGGTGACAGTACGATTAAGCTCGGTGAAATTCCCCGAAGGGATGATAGATGGCTACACCACCTATCTCCACCTCCACAATTTCTGCATGGAACTGAAGGGGAGAGAAATATTCTACAGTCCCCTGCACTCGTGACTCAGCCCACAAGACTTCGGACCCACTGATTTAACGTGCACGTACTCCGTGTGTACTCGGAGGGTATTTGGTGGCATCGGGCATCGAACCCAAGCCTTCTGGTCTGTAGTCCGATGCTCTAACCATTAGGCTACCCATGGCTATGTGGCTACTTCTATGCGCAAGTGTTGAACTGCAAAATTGCCACTATAGTTGCGATAGAATGAAAGGGTAATTATTTTCAGAACACGCCATGTATTTAAATTAAAAATGTGTTTCATGGAATTTCTGTGTTTTCATGGGAACGCACAATTTGAGATTTATTTCAAACGGTGCATTTTATTTATTTATTAAACTTTTCATAAATATCTTATACTCAGTAAGGATAACATGAAATTAATGAAATTTAATCGCCAAATTTCTCTTTAGATGATAAATGATGTTTTTACTTTACGCCATGAATCATTAGAAATTCATCTTCTAAACAATTATTTTTTCCTGGTATGTTTTTTAAGGTGGATAAGTCCATCAATTTTAACTTGAGACAATCTACATTCTTGCGTCATGATATGAAGAACATAAAGACAGGAAGGATTTTCTTTTTCTATGGTTTTCATTGCACCTACTTTACGATAATTTGACAAGAACATCTTAAATAAAATTTGTTTTTCAGTAATATTACCTTTAAAGATTTGTAGACATGCCGTCTCATGACAAGAAATTGTTTGTCAGTTTTGCTATTTCTATCAGTTGCTTCCTTTTTTCCCCTCTTATAAAAGTGTTTATATTTACAAGTCATACATCAAAATATAGCAAATTCTTTGAGATGGAACGGAATATTTATATTAGAATTTTGAGCATTTAATTTATTTTTGAGTAATTGATAATGATTGATACTTTATAATTTTACACTAGAGCATGCATTTGTCAGTTTAGTTATAATAAAAGTAAAAATCAATAATGATTGCATACGAATGAAATTCAACTTCACGGAAAACTTTGTGAAAATTTATTTAAATGCATTTGATACCAGAGTCACACACAATAAAAACGTATTTTATTTAAGATATCCAACTACTTGTGACAGCTTTTTTTTAATAAAAGGAGATCTGGATTTTTTTTTGTGGTTTTTAGATTTTAGTATATTTTAAGAAAAATAAGCTAAAATAAAGGAGAGAAAAATAAAATATTATTACTTAACTGGGAAAAACAGTGGGAACAATTTACAACAAATTACATGAACGGAGCCAATTCTGTACAAAAAGTTTATGAACCAATTTTTAATTTTTCAATTTGATGCGTTGCTTATCTATTCCTTTTTGAAATGACCCTCAGGATAAGGGATATTTTAATTTTCAAAAACTAGATAACTTGGTGATATGAAATTTCTTAAAAGGGGGATTTATATTCACATATAAGGCACTGTAAATTTTGTAATAAAACAGTGATTGATAAATTGGAAGGTTAAAACATTTCTACTATTATGCCAAACATACACAAAAAATTTCAGTTAATCATTTTCAAGCCCGTTTGAGTAATCACTATCCCCGTTTGAGGATTTTCAAAAAAATACATTTCGAGAAAAACGCATTTTAAAGTTTGACTTAAAATAGTGTCATCTGCCTTTACTAAAACACGTGCAGTTTTTGTTCTAGTGCATAGAAAATAATAAACTTGGTATTTTTTTTTAAAAGCTAATAAGATGGCCTATAAAATGAAATCATAGAACAAAATGTTAATCGCGCCGCAGTCGTGATGCCATCTATCCACCGCAAAAGCAACAAAGTCATCTCTCTCACACAAATGACGAAATTCTCAAGCCTTCACGCACGAATGACGTAACTGTTCACATGCTCATCATGCATATGATATCGTTCGTTCGCCTATTCCCCGAATCCCTAACATGGGGGTATGTGGTGGTGTGATATCTTTATAAACTAGTACCAAACATTATGCGGAGACTATCGTTTTGGCGTGGTCGATAAAGTACTCGCGTTCGGAACGGAAGGTACCCAGATCGAATCCTTCCTCCTACATATAGTTCATTAATAAATTTTCCGTTACTCCCAATAAAATACAATGCTTAAATATAACTAGTTGTATGGCCCGGCGTTTCACGGGCTTTCTGCAATTATATAAGTAAAAACTTCAGTAAAACATACTTTTTCGAAATTTCTTTGCGTTACAGGTTTAAGAAGTATTGCGTTTTTCTTAGAATAAAAAAATGCTAATACTTATATGTGCCTTGATAAAATAAACGTAAAACATGACAGATGAAATTGATAAAAGTGTTGCATTTTTTTTTTCTTAACATTTTTAAGCAACCTTTTTTTTTTTAAAAAAAAATTAAAAAGGCATTAGTTTTCTTATATTTTTCAAAAATAATATATGGCTAATTATGCTGTGCTAATTACTTTAAATATGTGTGTAAAATAAATTTCATTAATATGGGCATTGTATTTCTTGGTGAGGTACGGGTTATACGGCACGATCCACCTATTATCCAAAACATTGCCATTTATCACAATATGGTTTACGTTGTCACGACGCCTATACATATCATAACCATCGATGTTTTCAGCAGTTGTATCTCTAAGTTGCTTGAGGTATCCCTTTGTGCAAACACCATCAACGATACAGGGAGCATTGGGGTTCAACACACCACAAGGTCCATGAATCATTGTAGATTTGACAATTTCATGCAATTTAAAATCTACTGTCTGGAAGTTCTACCGAAACTATAAGATCGATGCTCTCCGGGTCTCTTATTTTATCATCTTCTGCTAATATCAGCAATAGATGCATGTGTGGTAGTCCTCTCTTCTGAAACTTTATGACATGAATGCCTGCCACTATGCGACCAAAAATACCATTCTTTTTCAAATCTTGTAAAATAGCTTTTTTCTTGATGTAGAAAATTCAGGCAACTAAGTCGGGACGATCATGAGGATTTTGTTTTGGAAAACGGTTGTCTTTGATCTCTTTCCACGTCGGGTTGCAAGTGAAAGTCACAAACAAGACGGGCTTACCAAAATCTCTAACAGCCAACATGGCACCCTGAAAGTTTTCTTGCATTGTTCTAGGATTTCCAATGAAGCTTGATGGCAAAATGAGGGTAACAACTGCCCTCATGCCAGCTTCGGTAGCCAGAGCATTAACATGGTCAGCAAGACCCAAATATGATTCAACTCGCAGTGTCCTCTGATTGTGCCGAATGAAATTCAAAAGTTACCTTCAACCTTAACATAAGAATCCACAACATAGTGCTGCATAAGCTTAGCTCCATACAAAATAGAATTGAAAATATTTCTTCTAACTGGTAAATGGGGCACATAAAACTGTAGCTCGGTAAAACATTGATTAACGCGAAAACCCTTTTCATTACGATGGAAAAAACAAAACGTAAGTCATTGGATCACAGTTAGGATTGAGAGTACTAATCCTGCACAGTTGGCGTTGTTTTGGATAAATGCAGATATCCCGGTTATTCGGTGGAATGCCGTCAGAGCTTAAATACCATTGCAACCTCATTTGTTTTGGGAGCATTATATCTTCCTCTGTGCTGGTCAGAACCAACCCTCTCGTCACTTATGTACATGGTCACGTTTTCCGATGCCTCATGTCTTTCTTCAAGAAGGACCTGCTGCTCCAGTTCCCACATCATTGTCTACGTGGCTACGAAAGGGTTGACTCGTCTAACGACCTCGTCAATGCTTCGCATCAGTTCCGGATTGCATTCGGAATTTTCCCAATGCTCCATTCGTCGACAAATAGCAAGCAATTCATCGACAAATGAGTCCAAAACGCATAAACGAGCAAATTTTTCATTTTTCTTCTGCTTGAACTGGATGTAAATGAAAAGTCCTGTGATAAATTTGGCCATGAATTCTGAAACAATATGCTCCTCTACCGGCAGGTGGTACAATCTGCGCGCCCATTGAAGCAAGGGACAGAGCACTGTTGTATGATCTTATGCTCTTCTTAAAATGCTCAGATAAAACATGACTACTATCAATCAATCTTTTCATTTCTACTGGATAAGTTGAAGAAAAGCTTCAATTATCTTCCCATTATGGCAGCAATGGGTGTAAGCTCCTCTGGCATTCTTTTCTGCCCCAAAATACAAATTCTCACATTTAAGACAAATATTGTCCATTTTACCGCAGTTATGTTCTTCAACAACAGGGTAAGGAAAAGTTCTGGCTGCATAAAAAGTTTGTATCTGAAGGCAATTTTGTTCTTCAGCAACATTTAAACGGCGTCCTTTTGCATGCTGCACCATGGTTGACAATCGCCTGTTTCTTTCTTCTTCAGTTTCAGCTGCTCTGTTTTCACGTTGTCTAATTGCCTGCCGTCTACGGGAAGCAGCATCACCTATAACGCTTATTTTCAGTTTAGGCATTGCAGATGAAAATAATTAAACAAAGCAAAAAGAAGTAATTATAACTGTGTAGCTAAAACCTGCTTTCTGTTGTTAAAATCAAATACAGCAAATAAAAAAATTAGAATAATATAAAGATTTAACTATTATAAAATACAACCACACAGTTTTAACCTGTATGCTATATCTAAAAGAACAAAATTTCCTTCAAACATCAATTTAGGATATTAATGATGTACAAAAAGCAATGCTACTTTATTTAAAATAGCTGAAATGGAAATTCTTATTATGCTAATATGATAGCAAAATAAAGAATTCTAATTTTAACAATTTTTTATTTAGAACCTAAAATAGTAAAATGAACTTAGTTCATACAGCATAGAAATGATAAAGTATTTTATAAATAATACTATGTGGAGAAAACAAAATAATCAATGCAAAAGGAATAGACATAATAACAATATTGATTAATAAGCAATGAAATAATCAGTTAAAAAATCTAAAATAGGAGTTCTTATTATATTAATGAATAATTTAAGCTATGAAACAACAAGTTAAAAAAATTTGAAATAGGAATTCTTATTATATTAATGAATAATTTAAGCTATGAAATAACCAGTTAAAAAAAGCTGAAATAGAAATTCTTAAGATATTAATGTGATAGTAAAAGAAGTAATTTTTGAATAACACAATGTGATGTTATTTTATAAATACTATTAATACTAAAAATAATTAATGCAAAACGAATAAAAGTAATAACAATACTGATTAAAATAACCAGTTAAAAATCAGAAATAGAAATTCGGATTATAAGGAATTTTTGAATAATAGAACGTGATGTTAATTTATGAATACTATCAATGCTAAAAAATAATCAAAGCAAAATTAATAAAAATAACATAATAGTAAACTAAGCAATTTTATAAAACTTGAAGAAGGCCACGTTATCTGTCAAGAAAAGACAAAATTTCAAATAGACAGGAAATAAAATGTAAAGTGTTGCCACAGCTACCATTGCAAGTAATTAATTACTAAGCAACCAGACATTAAATAAAATTACATCGTGTGGAATTTTTTCAGCCCCTGGAAAAAGAAAGGTACGTTTTTTTTAAAATAATAGTTTATGTATGAAAATAAACAGAAAAATAAAAATTTTCAAAATTACAAAAGACATAAATATTTTAAAGGAATTCGTTTCATCTTAAAAGTCATAAACAATTGATTTGAGCCTTAACTATCGATATGTTTCTTCACACATGTACCAGCTCCACTTTCATTCGTAAGCTGAAACCTCGAAAAGAGTGACATGTTGCGCATGCGCAAAATTTTCAGCCATCCTCTTACGTAAAATCCAGTTTTTTATTAAAGTTTCTAATTGTTTGAAGACTTAATTTTTAAGTTAATGCGCTTTAAAGCTTCACACATCGATTACAAATAACGGTAATTTTTTAACAAAAATTATAACAGAAATAATGCTTAAATATTTCTCGCAAAAAGAAGAAAAAAAACGAAAACATAATTTTTTTTAAAAAAAACCGTAATTTTTAAGATATTTTATCAATCTTTGTACAGATTACGGATAATATTGTTCTAAACACAAAAAAAAGTTTTGTGAGATTATTTTTAATAAATAAAGAAGTTATTAAGTATTTAAGTAAAATTATGAGTATTATTTAAAAAGTCGTAAAAAAATATTTGACATTTAATTTTTTAAATGACTGATTCTAAAAGAGATAAGCATGAACTTTTTTAGTGTGAAATATCTTTTCATTAACGTGAAAAAAATGCAAGAGTAACGATTTAGAAAGTCATACTCATGAAAACGTTATCGATTTTGCCTCATTTTAAAAAAATCGTAAAAATAGAAAATATAATTGTTTTGTAAAATAAATTATACGGTATATAGAGCCAAAATAAATGATATTTCCGATTGTGTAATTGTTTTTTCTCTGAGTCTGATAGAAAAAATTAGATCGTGTTTTAAATATGTCGGGGACAAAAAAAAAATCACCTCCCTGTTTTTCATTCTGTTTGGCGGAAGAAACAACACGCAGGAGTAAAACAAAGGTTTTTAATAAATATCTTTTTAACTAATTGCAATATCGGAATATTAATGGTAAAAATAGTTTCCTCGGGTCATTCCCGATCTTTTGGTACCTTTGGCGAGTTTCCGCGTCGTGTGGTTCGTGAGAAGATAGACGTACATATGTTTGTTTACCTATGAATTTTAATAGTGTAGATGGAAACTATCTATATTCACTGAGATAAAAGTACTTTTGCATTACATGTATAAAAACATTAATTTTTTTTCATATTTTTGTAGCTGATTAGGCAGGGTAAACGAATAATCATAAAACTTTAGGTCAATATATACCAGTGGTTCCCAAAGGAGTCTCTGTGGACCTCCAGGGGCTCCGGTATTATTCAGGCGGTCCATGGAAAATTAAAATTGGTTTGGGGGTCCCTGAAGAGAATTTCAGAGGTCCGCGCAAGGTTTAATATAAAATAAAAATAATTTGGATCCCTTTTTATTTTTATGTATATTTAAATAAATAACAATAATTCCCTTGGATATTCCCGACTGGTTGTTGAACCCTTTTGAGCGTGGACTAAATCAGATCCCAAACACAGATGAGTCCATACTAATACAGGAACATCTTATTGAAATGTCTACAAATAAGGAACTTAAACCAAAATGTTTGAACCAGGATACCACAAATTCTGGTTACGAAAACAGATCCTAATTTTTTAGAAGACTAGCGCTCGTGAGGAATTGTGGTTACTGCTAAAAGACAATGAGACGGACATAAATACACTCGTAAAATATCATCAAGTTTACCCAAAAGTCAAAAAATTTTCTTATAATTTCATTTTAAACAAAAGTTATAATTTCAGTAAATAATTCTTCAATAAAATGTGTTTTTTTTAAATTTATAATTTTTATACAATGCATTTATGTAGCTTTTTCACTTGGGAGGTCCCTGAGAAAGTTTTGAATTTTAAAAGGGTTCCGTGGGATAAAAATGTCTGGGAATCGCTGATATGGCAGATATAGACAATAAAGAGAACTGTATTTCTGTATTAATTTCTGAAAGTCACTCGATCATAAAATATACACATAAGAAGGCATCTTTATTCAAGTGATAAGGCATATTTCTACATTTAACTGAACAAGATTTACTAATGCATTAAATACACTGTAGTGTACGTCTATGGAAAAATGGAATATATTCACTTTTGAGTAGAGAATATGAAATTATATGAGTTAAGGTATCCGAATACGTTTGGATCCGCGATTTTGCAAAAACAAAAAAATGGATAATAATTAAGATGTTTAGTGTCACTTAGATTAGAAAATGTACATAAAATTGTTTTAAGAATAGTATTACAATAAAAAGTCATAAAAGTCAATAAAAGTCAAAGTACAATATTTTGACAAGAAATTAACATAGAAAGAACCATTTTCAAAATATTTTCCTTTTGTGAAAAATGCTTTTATTATAATAATATTTTGCATGTATATCAGTGCTTCTCAAACTTTCAATTCTCTCGACCCAATTTTCCATCATAAATTTCGTCATGCCCCCTTCATATAATAACAATGTATTGATTTCAAAATTGACGCACTAAAAGAGCTACATGCTTAAACTGCAATATTAATTTAATTATAAGCCACCCAAATTATTAAGATAAGTATTAAATTTTGTGTATAATTTTGTATATGACAAGCCCATAGGAGTCACTAGTAACTATAAATTTTGTTCTTAACTTAGTTCTTAAATTAATTATCAAACACATTATGGAGTACTGATACATTTATAAGTGTATTATATCAGTGTATACGTGTATTTTACTTTTTTATTATGTCAGTATGTATTTTTTGTTTGGTTTCCCTTCAGTAAATTTGCAATTTTTAAATTTTTTTTTGTGACTTTTTGATATGCTCGCGCCCCCCCCCCTTGTAAGGTTATCACGCCCCCAAGGGGGGGCGTTCTCCACAGTTTGAGAAACGCTGCTGCATATAGCTCAGACCGCCGTACAGAGGATCAACTAGAATATTTGAAATATATAACTTAGAAGTGGGTTTATCCATGTTTTACAACAACAGAGGGGAGAAATTTTAAGAAAAAAAAAAAACGCCAACAATTATTTTAAATGGTTTTAACTCTGAAAATAATGTGAATTTTTTAAAAATCTTAGTTAAACCTCTGTACAGAGGTCTGAGCTATATGCATGCAAAATATTATTGTAATAGAAGCATTTTTCACAAAAGAACATTTTGAAAAAAGGTTATTTTAAGTTAATTTTTTGCCGAAATATCGTATTTGAATATTTTTTTTTATCAAAATGTCCTTAAAACAATTTTATAAATGTATTCTAATCTAAGTGACACTAAATATCATGAAAATGATCCATTGATGCGCTCTTTTAAAATCACGGTTTCGAACGTAGTCGCGCGCGGATACCTTAAGGATAAATTGTTTTCTACTCGGTGGCTTTGAAGTAGAGTGCCCGCTTCGTGAGCCCTAAATTGCGGATTCGACCCCGGCTGGAGTAGATAGATTTTTCTGATGTGAAAATACTGGGCACGCAAGTTATATTATTATGTGACATGTAAAATACGTCCTGGGTATTAGTTTGTCAAATACTCTTCACAAAACAATTGACGGCAATATTTAGCATCCAGCGAGAGCTCGAGTTGAATAAATTCAAGTGTCTAAAATTTTGTTGTGGGAGCCGCCACTAGATGGTGCCACCTATGTTATGACTCTCATTATTGGGGACTTGTTGTGTCTGTAAAAATTTGGCTAGCAAAAAGTAGCACATTTGGGGGGAAATAAATTAATATTACATCCACAAAATGGCTTCGAGAAATATAGAATTCATTTGAAGTGTAAATAATTATCATCTTTGTGGAATTCTTAAAATAATAAATTTATATTATGTGTACTTTAACGAGTCGAATTCTTATAGTTCTGAGTCTGAGAAATTTAATTAAAGTAAAGAAAGCGTTATACTCTTTTGACGTGTATATCACTCATCGATTTTTTTATTTTATTCAGATAATTACTTTTTGGATTTTATGTTATACAGTATAATGATGATAATTCATTATAGCTTTTAGAAAAGAACATCAGTATGAAACAAAAAAGTTGAACCTCTTGTCAATTAAATCTTTGAGAGTCAGAATATGAACGTATATAGAATGCACTCTTCTTGAAAAATCAGCATAAAAACACTATTAAAAGATTTCTCAGCATATATCGAAATTTTTAAGCATGAAATAGCACTTATTTTTAAAATTAGCTTAGGTAGTAGAAATTACTTAACATCACATAATAAGCTATCCATTATTGTTTACGTATTCACATTGATTCCCGTGTGTTATTGTACAATATTAGTTCACTTCAATAATAATATACCACAAGAAATTTGTTTTATCCAAGTCTTGTTAAGGAATTTCCTTTCAATAACGGAATATGTAATATAATACGCGATACGTTTACAATAACGTAACATTTTTGCAACAGTGAAAACAATATCATACTTTGATAAATGAATATTCATCTTGAAGCGTTGTTTTTATCGCCAATATTCCTTAGATTGCTTCAAAGTGTCACGTGTTAATAAACAATCAATCATTATTGGGAAATTCTTATTTTAGGATACAATAGATCTTTAATCATCAGCAAGAGAGTAAAACAAACCAGAAAATGCGAGAATCTCATTTCCGAAGCATTATCAAACTTAACGTAGGATTACTTTATTAAATAACAAAGGTAAACTGTTCCCGTGCTGTTGAAATAGTTTATTAAAATAAATTATATTGTTATGTATTAGATAATGCTGCAATTGTTAATTGCTATAAAAATGTTTTAAATAATAATGAAATTGCGGCTTATTTTTCATATTTCAGCCACTCAAAATAACAATGTAATTGTGCAAATCTGGAAGATTGATTTTTCTCAATAATTAAATAATTTCTTACTGCTTTTAACTAATTTAATCGAATTTCTAATATTTTTACAATTTCATGGTGTCCTTCATCTTATCGAAATTGAAATTTGTTTTCTTGAATATTCATTATGCTTTATATGCATTTTTATATTTTAGTAAAAATAAAGATCAATCTCCTAAATGTAAAATTAATTGAACCACAATTCAATTAACCAAATATAATGAAAGGTATACATCTTATAGAATTTAATTTTCATTAAAGGTACAGTGTGTTTCTCTTTTTCTTTAATTTTCACATTCTAGTGAATATGAAGAATGATTCCGCAAATGTATGATTAATAGATTTAAAAATTTTTGAAATCTTTAAGACCATGCATCATGCCCAAGATGTGTGAACAGTTATGTTCATTACATTTAATTCTAAGTTCAAAGCAGTTCACAAATCAATGTTTAAAAATGTCCCATTTAATTTCTTTAAAACCTTTTTTTTATACAATTCTCATAATATCCTTTGAAAATAATGCTATGCGGATATGTTGAAAGGGACTCGCTACAGAACTTCCATTACATAATTCTAACTTAATATACTTCAATACCCCAGCTTAAAAGCATTGCGTTGGGGATTTCCATCGTGTCATGAAATCTGCATGTAGTTATTGGATATTGAAGAAATTTTCATTATTAGTGAACATTTCAAAATCTTTCATGGAACCATTACATATTAATGAAATCTTCAAGCGATTTGTATCTATTTATATAAAACAGGTATAAAGAATATGTGTAATTTGAAATCTAGAATGAACATAGAGAAATCGACATTAAACCATACATCGAAACAGTGTAGGAAAAAAAGTGGTACTTGCGTAATAATCCCATGTTACTGGCGACCTTTTTCGAAATATAGATTGAAAAATATATCCACAAAACTGACTAGAGACTCAAAATGACACACGCACGCACACAATGAACTCTTTGATGATTAATGTCTGGTGATTTTCATGATGCAGAAAATCGACAGCGGACATATCGTATGATTATACGGCATGTAAAAGATCCCTATAGTTGCTCTAGGCAAAATTAAATCCTAGTACAGGTTCTCATCGTCAGAGCTCAGGTGCTCCCTCTAGGGAGGAAACTGGGCGTCAAAATTACCTGCAGTGATTGGTATCTACCAATATGGCACCGCGCTAAAAAGAGATACTGGCTTTCGGTGAAGTACTAGGTGGATTGATGAGCTCTATTAACAACTGTTCATGGTCTGTCATTAGAAATAAAAAAAATGTCTAGGGATAAATCGTGGGTGCAGGTGCACAAAAATATCAACAGAAAAAAAAATCATTGTTTGATGTATAATTTGAATTCTTAAATCTTTTTTGCATTGCAATTTCAAGTATTTCAAACCTTTTCCATTCATATATACATAGTAAGGGCTTTTCTCTTCTCTTTTCTTTTTTTATTTACTTATTTTTTCTGACTTCATTGAAATCTAGCGCAATGTAATTTAGGAAACTTTGATGTAAAATTACCTTAAAAAACGCTTTCAGGCAAGCACATGTCTTAAGTACTTCTATATATAGATCATTTTACAGCTAAACTTTATATTACTTGTACTTCCTAATTCTTAAATATTTTTTCTATCTTTTCTCTCACACACATTTTTTGATTTTTTTTATGCGAAACTATTAATTTTTGATATTATTTTTTTTATAAATAAAAATCCATTGTATTAAAAATATGTTAATATATATATATGTCATGTTTTTTTAATATGCTGAAAATTATTTCCTTTCTCATAATCTTTTCAATTGTGTTTTTCTCTTTTAAGTTTACCGAATTAAATTTCCAGTTAATGAATCCTGTCGTTAGAATGTAAAACACATAATTATCTCTTTAAATTTTTTTCAAATGCCCGGATTATCTTCATTATTATTCTTGAATAAGGCATAGATTTGCATTTTTGTATAGGCTCTTACTACAAAAGATAATTATCTCCTTATTATGCGAATCCCACTTGTTATGCCTGAAATCTAAAATCATACGTTCATTTTAATTCATAAACAATCGTAGAAAAGGTCTCAAACCTATTTCATAGGATTTTCCATACCTTACACTTGAAAATTATCCAGAAAAATTATCATTATTTTTTTAATTCTTATTTTATTAATTTAAAAGTAAGTAAGGTGAGAAGGAAAATTGCAATATTATTGTTTAAATTTTATTTTTGCTTTTAATTTCCTGAATGCATCTATTCAAATCTTTTAATTCTTTAAGGTAGACGAGCATGTTGAATTGACCAAGTTTGATGAAAAAACACAATTTATTTTATTGAGCAAATCAATCGTTTGGCTTTACAAAACATATTTTATTTTGTTTCTATGCTATCTAGAGGGAGAACTATAATAAATTATGTAAAATTAGGGGGAAAAATGAAAAAGAGTCTTTATATATAATGTATCAAAAAATAGGATTTTTTTAAATGGCTCAAAATCTATCATGGTGTATCTGATAACTCAAAATGTACTACAAACGTATTTTTATGAAACTTTTAGGTCCTGATATTTATATTTTTTTTTCTAGAAAATACACGAAAATAATACTTATTGTATGAAAATTTTTAAGTAATGGTTTGCTATTTCAATAATAGCCTCGTAAATATCACATTTCTTATAATATTTATTCGATATAAGCTCCAAAATGTTTATATTTTAATAAAACATAAATAATTTAGTGCTTTAGTTAAATAAATGCATGGTCAGTAACACTTTTTATGTATATGCTTATTACTTTTTTTATTGTTGTTTAAAGAATATTTTAAAAATTGCTGAAATTTAAATTATAATTGTGATTTTTGTAAAAAGTAAACAATTAACTTTAAATATTGCTATATATATATATAAACTCCTGTTTGTGAAAATTGCAACACCATGAAGGAAGCATCATAGTTGGATGAAATTTAATGCACATTTGAGTGGTAATGGTACAAATAAATGATTACATTTTCAAACCAAACAAACAATTAAAAGAGACAGAAATTAGTATTTTGTGTGGCCACCACGTGCCTCAATAAGAGCTGCTACACGACGCGGCATGGAGTTAAACAAATTTTTAATATCTGTCTGCGGAAGAGTATTCCATATTGTTTGTATGCGCAACCAAAGTTCGTCTGTCGAAGCAACAGGACGAAGATCACGAGCGATACGCCGCCCAACGATATCCCACTCATGTTCAATCGGTGACATATCCGGCGAATACGCAGGCCAAGGAAGAAGCTGTACCTGCTGCGAATCAAGATAGGATTTGACAGTCTGGGCGACATGTGGACGTGCATTATCCTGCTGGAATACAGCCCCTGGCAATCCTTGCAGGAAAGGAATATCTTAGGGCTGTAAAACTTCGTTTATGTATCGAGTACTGCTCAAATTTCCCACAATTCGTAGCAATTGTGATCATCCATGATATGCTATGGCACCCCAGACCATAACTCCGGGTGTTCGTCCACTGTGGCGTTCGATAATGCACTCCGGAATGCGCCGTTCACCGGCATAGAGCCTGACTCGAATTCGGCCATCATGGTGCCACAAATTGAAGCGGGATTTGTCAGAAAAGACGACCTGCTGCCAATCAGCACGCCAGCTCCTATGCACATTGGCCCAGTGTAGTCGCAGTCGGCGATGGTTTTGCGTAAGAGGAATCCTGTATAAGGGAATCCTTGCGCGCAGCTCACGCTGCAGCAGACGTCTCCGAATTGATGAAGCACACAATGAAACACGTGTAGCTGTTGACCACTGTGCTGCCAGTTGTCTAGAAAAGGCTGTGCGGTCCGTCTGAGCCATTCGTACCAGGCGTCTGTCTTCGCGAGCTGACGTCGCATTTCGGGGTCCACTCACGGATTTCCGAGCGGTCCGACCCTCGTCCGTCCACTGTTTCGAAACACGCATGATTGTGCTGCTGTTACGCTGCACACGAGCGGCTACTGCACGATAAGACAATCCAGCTTCACGAAGGCCGACGATTCTGCCCCGTTCAAACACCGAAATTTGCTCAAATTTCACTCTCTTTCATCGACGAGGCATAGTAAAGATTCAGTTAACGTTTACACTAGCATATAACCACCGATAATAATACACGCCTCGCTACAGCTGTCTATTTATATTCGGTTTGATCTACCCTTCAGAGGGCGCTGCTCAGCATACGCATGCGCTACCGGTCTGCAATTCTAATCATTTGCATATCATGCCCTACTTTACATTTCCTGAAAATTTCAGCTCACTCGCGTAGGTCCTTCGTGGTGTTGCAATTTTCACAAACAGGAGTACAGTCAGGTCTCCTTTTATGCGGATTTTTTTAATGCGATTTTGAATTTGTGCGGTTTGTATTTCAAACATTAGCGGTTTGTATTAAATATGAGCTAAGTGTGTGTTGTGGTACATAGATACTGGAGTCCAAGTTTGTCTTTCTCTTGATTTATTCATAACATTTCGACAAACTTCAATAAGACAAAAACTTATATATATAATAATTTTACAAATATTAAATCCTCAATTTAACTATTAGACTGAAATTATTCTAGAAAACAACGGCCCTTCTAGAAGCCGAAGCCAAGATCAAGATTTTAAATAAAAATAACCGTGATAAACAACAGCGACCAAACGCGCTGAAGCCAAGTTTTCGATTCTTTTTCATCTACTACATTTCATTTTCGTCGGGAAGCACCCCACGTGGGTCTGAGCGCATTGACCGATACGCTCCGCCCACGCAGGGGACGATAATTCACAACAGTTTGTTTTCCACACATTTCTAGATTTTTGTTACTATTTTTTTTTATACTGAGACGTAGATCGTAGTATTCCGAGAATTTCCGTATCTTTTTGGTGCTTACGTCTGCGGCTCGGCTGCGACAGTCTTAGATTCGCACTTGTTATTTCAGTAGTATACCGATACGATATCATTATTTCGAAATTATATTTTCTCTTGGCGGTGCCTGGTTCATTTTATAAAAGTTTCACTTTAATAAGTGGCGAATTTAAGTTGCAATATAATAAGCAACAAATTTTGATGTCTGGATTTAAAGTGAGTGTCGTAAAAAGTTTTATTTTTCATTAGAAAATCGTAAGTGTAATTTTTAAAATTTCTTTTCTAAGATTTTATTTGGTCCAATGGAGAAAAAAAAACATCAAAGACAGTCAATTTCGTTGAAAACGAAAATTGCAATTTTAGATCGCTTAGGAAAAGGAGAAGGATCTACGGCTATTGGAAAACATTTTAATTTAGGCGAATCTACTGTCAGAGCAATTAAAAAGAATGAAGCTGCAATAAGAAAATCGGTCATTTCTGGTACAAAATTAAGCACCAAATTTGCATCGTACACAAGAGATGTATTATTAGAAAGAACGGAAAGAGCCATCGTAATTTGGATTGAGGAACAAGTTCAAAGAAGGATTCCTGTAAGTGGTTATTTAATCCAAGAAAAAGCTCTTCAGTTTTATAAGTCAATGAAACAGTCAGAACCATCAACTTCCACTTCCCAAGCTGGAAAAGAATTTTCAGCTAGCAAAGGATGGCTAACCAGGTTCTTAAAAAGAAATGCACTTCATAATATTAAGATAACAGGGGAGAGAGTGCGACAGCAGACGAAGGAGCAGCAAAAATTTTTCCAGAGGAGCTAGCGAAAATAATTGAAGATGGGGACTATTCTGCCGATCAAGTATTTAACGCTGATGAAACAGGACTTTATTGGAAAAAAATGCCTAACCGTACTTACATCGCAAAGGAGGAAAAAACTGCAAGTGGACATAAAGCAAGTAAAGATCGAGTCACCTTATTACTTTGTAGCAATGCATCAGGAGATCGGATGTTGAAGCTTCTCTTAATAAATAAATCTCTTAGACCACGCGCCCTTAAATGTAAAGATTTAAAACAACCGCCCTTGCATTGGATGGCTAACCCGAAATCCTGGATGACAACAGCTATTTTTACAGAATGGTTCAATAATTGTTTCGTACCAGAAGTGGAAGCCTATATGAAGGAAAAATCTCTCGATTTTAAAGTTTTATTAATTGTTGACAATGCAGCAAGTCATCCACAATTAGAACATCCAAATGTTCAACTAGTATTTCTTCCACCCAATACAACAAGCCTTATTCAGCCATTAGATCAAGGCATAATTGCAACTTTTAAAAAATATTATATTAAGACAACGTACAAATTCATCTTGAATAAACTAGAAAATGAGTCCTTAACAGTAAAAGATGTGTGGAAACAATTTTCTATTTTTGATTGTTTAATTCATGTTGCATCTGCTTCCGCTCAAATAAGACCAAGAACTTTAAATGCCTGTTGGAAAAAGATTTGGCCAGCATGTGGGACAGACAATACATACAACCACTGAAACATCGACACTATCAGATGAAATAATTAATTTGGCACATGAAATTGGAGGAGATGGTTTTAATACCTTCAGCCACGATGATATAGATGAATTGCTTGTGGATGATGCATTAAGTGACAATGATATTATTGATTTAACTTTAGATCTAACTGTAGACAGCGTCGTAGGTCTAGAAGGTGATAATGACGAGGAAGAAAAATCAACTCCCCTCACTGGAAAATTAATTCAAGAAGGTCTTCAACTTTGCAGTAAATTAGAAAATCATTTTCTTATTAATGACCCCAATTCTGAACGAGCCTCTAAATTACAACGTGAGCTGCAGAACTGCATGTCTGGATATCGTGAACTATATAAAAAATAAAAGAATCCTCGTCGCAAAAGTTAATTACTGATTACATTGTCAGAAAAGGAAGAGCTACACAGAACGAGAATGAAGTTTGTGAAGATCGGTGGCTTTTACCGCAAATATCTATTGCAGAGACAGTATCTTCTGATGATGAAGATGATTTGGAACCACTTCGCAAACGGTGCAAACCATTATCAGATAGCGATAATGAATAAAAATGTAAAACTATTTGTATTACTTTTCCATAAAATAAAATGAATTAGGGTTTGAATACAAGTTGTTGTTTTTTTTGCTTTTATATGAATTTCTTTCAGACATTCGAACTAATTTATCAAGCATCCTATTTCTTTTCATTTCTGCAATTTTTTTTATGCGGTTTTAAGTTAATTTTAACTAGTTGTTTTGGTTTTATGCGATTTTAGAAAACTAAGGAACGTATCCCTACTTTTTCCATTCAAGTAATGTCTTTTTTAATGCGAATTTTTTATATGCGTTTTCGGTAGAACGTATCTACCGCATAAAACGAGACCTGACTGTATATATATATATATATATATATATATATATATATATATATATATATATAGCAATATTTAAAGTTAATTAAAAATTAATACTTAATTATATATATATATATATATATATATATAATTAAGTACAGTAATATTTATTGGTATTCACCTCTAAAGCGGATTTATGTTGTTATTTATAAAAAAAATTACTCCAAATGTGTTCGGTTACTTTAAGTCATGCAAACGGCTATAAATGTATTATCCATGTCATAAAATTATCCAGAAAATATGAGAAAATATATATGAAATTTGGTTAGGTAAAACCTGGTCTGGTATATTTGACAAACAATATTTATGAAACAGTTAAATTGTATTTGACATATTTTACAGAAACAGTTTTCTGATGATCGCCAAACTTCTTCATATGCACATGAAAATAAGCTCAACGATTAGCACACTTATATGACGTCAGAAGCCATCGGGGAGTTTAACCGCCAAATGACACGGAATTAACATTCTGTTCCGATTGCATATATCTTTATTATTATTACTTGAAATGCAATATTTCTTATTCTTCTGGAAATAAAATTTAATGAGAAATGATTTAAATATAAAAACGCAAATGAATAAAATATTAAATGTAGCTTTGTTTTATTCTTTTAAGAAATTAGGTTTTCATAATAGAGAGAAATATTCATGTTCTAATCGGTCATTGAAGTATTATTTGGGATAAATATCTTCTAATTTTTGGAGAATAATATTTAAATTAGGTCAGCGAAATTATTATTTATGCATTTTTCTCTTTCCATTTTATGCAGATATTTATCAAATAGTCAATCCTTTTATGACACCGGAAGAGGATGCTTCTAGTTATCAATTAATGCAGATGATTTTTTTCGTTCCACAAAGGGAAATTC
Organism: Trichonephila clavipes; assembly: GCA_019973935.1. Classification (NCBI taxonomy): domain Eukaryota; kingdom Metazoa; phylum Arthropoda; class Arachnida; order Araneae; family Nephilidae; genus Trichonephila; species Trichonephila clavipes. Next base: position 151,845 of record BMAU01018979.1, read on the forward strand.
TTATCGTATTTTTGTCGATAGCATAAAATGTAAACATTGTATCTCTAGAAATGATATTCAATTTAACAAAAAATATCTATATTTACATTATTCCTTTCAATTTATTTTTAACTGAGTAATTTTGAATGATCGGACTGACTACTTTAGGAAATAATTAAATTAATGTTTTAATTATTCTTTTCAGATTTATATTATGAGTAGACAAATCATTCCTTATTTTATGTCTCTTTCGATAAAAATAGACATCTTTTTGAAATACAAATACAATTGTAATAATTTATTTTAATACAGTTATACACTCTATAACAAAAAAAAACACGACGCACTAAGAACGAGTTGTCCGATAGAGATAAAAATTGGTGGGTAAAAAGATTATGTATCGAATAGAAAATTAAAATTTCAGAAATATTGAATGATTTTTTTCAGAGTTACATAGTCACAAAGTAACGAGCTCCATAAGAAGTTGACCCACCTCTAGCCTGGATGCAAGCTGCCGCACGACGAGACATAGAGTAATAAAGCATCCTGATGGTCTCCTGCGGGTATTTATTGCTCCAATTGTCGGGCCAGGTCATTAACATTCCCTTGTAGATGCAGTCGCCTTCTCATCATATCTCAGACATGCTCGATTGGAGAGGGATCTGGCGATGTGGCTGGCCAAGGAAGTGTTTAAAAAGCTGTAAGATAGCTCATAGCAACACGTGTGGTATGTGGTTTGGCATTATCTTGCTGAAAAATAAGGCCAGGGTACTTCCAAAGGAATGGTAGCAAAACAGTTCTCAGAATCTCGTCGACGTACCGATGTGCTGTAAGTGTGCCTCTAATGACGACCAAAGAAGTTTAACTTCAAAAGAAATGGCAGCCCAGGCCATAACTCCTTGTTGAGGGCCTGTGGGGTGTGCCATAGTGAAAGCAGATTCGGCACGTTGCCCTGACCGTCTCCAGACACGTCTTCGATGATCGTCAGGACACAGATGAAAGCGGGATTCGTCGCTAAACACTATACTTCCCCAGTCAGCAGGATTTCAACCTGATCGATTCAAGCACCACTGTAATCTAGCTCGATAGTGTGGAGGTTTGAATTGCAGGTGACGTAGCGGTCGGTATGAACGTAAATTTTGCTCCATCAGCCGTCTGTGAATGTTCATGGTGGACACTCGTATGCAAGTCATACGTCTGATGGTTAATAACGATGAATCAATCACTATGACAACTGATCTGACAATTAATATGTCCTCCTGATATTCTGTGGCTCTAGGTCGACCGCTACCATCATGACGCTGAAATCTGCCATTCTCCACCCACTACTGTCAGCATCTCCTAATAGCCGCATCGCTTCGGCCCGTATGACCAGCGATTCTCCAATTTGCCTAACTTTTCTCTTTCAGTCCAATGATACGACATCTTTCAAACTCTGACAGTTGCGCGTTATTAGCTTGAATCCTGCGGCGAGGCATTTGTTCAGTTATTAAAAGGTACCTAAACAACAATGCAATAGAAATTTTCACCATCAGATTCAGAATCCCTTATAGACATCTGCTGAGTGCGCTGTTCCAATACACTGTTGCTCCTGCTATTCATTCTTTGGACACCAAATTTTAATCATTTGCATGTTCGGTTGAAATGTCTTTGCATACGAAATTCCATTACGATCGGGCAAATCCCTCTTGGTGCGTCGTGGTTTTTTTTTTGTTATAGAGTGTATAGAACTTATAATAGAAAAAAAATATGTCTGCTTTTAAATTAAAATGTATTTTCCTCATTTATTTTATTTTCATTAACATTTATTATTTTAATCTTTTAAAACCATTTTAGTACTGGAGCTGTTTCCTTTTTCTTCTTTTTATCGCTTATTGATATTTTTTTTCTCTCTTAAAATTTAAGCTATACACACGTGTTACCTTTTCTTTGATTAACTTTTTTCTTTTTGAAAAAAAAGTGTAGTTTTCTTGTTTAGCTTATTTTAACTCCATTCTTAATTTACTTGCATTGCGCTGATAACACTTTTTTCTTTATATACTTTGAAGGTAAAAAAAAGTGTTTCGCTTACATTTGCAATTCTCGTCATATGATTTATGACGCTTAAAAGGCTTTGGGAATTATTTCTGAATTATAATTAAAGTATTATATTATTAAGTGTTTCTCTGGAGAGTTAATTACTATCATTTGTTAAAATAACTAGAAATGGGATAACTGCAGTTGTCTTTACTTGTAGAATTGCATCATTAATTCTATAACAGTAGAAAAAATATTGAGAAATCGGATAGTATATACTTTTTCCACATTTTTGCTATTTAACATATTTTAATTCTAAATATTATAAATAATCCAGTATTTCATTTAAATGATAATTTTTCTTACTGTAACAACTAAGCCATCAGAACTTTTTTCTACGTATCAATATACCAAGTTACAATATTTTACCATCTCCATATTTTTCCTTCTAAATTCTAGATTTAAAATAATAGTTTTAGTGTTGCAAAACTAGACACATATTTCTTTCTGTATAGTTATTGATTTCTTAAATTTTATGGAGGAGAGAATTAAAAATTATATTTTTTTAGTTGACCTTTAGCCACCTTTAACAAATTATTAATTCCCGTGATAAAAAAGTAGTAAATTCTTTTAAAAAATTAATATAAACTCATTGAATTTGCGTATAGGATATATAATATATTAAAATGGTGAGCATGTGGACAAAAAAATTACGATGAAAATAACTATATTCTGATTGAACTTTGAGTGTTTTATGCGCAGTTCTATACAGTTTTTATACATTTCTTTAAACGTGGTTACCTTGCGTGTATTTTCAATTAACTCTATTTTTTCATATTTTTTAAACCATTTTTTTTCATTGAATACCCTCCATGTGCATGTTAAATATTTCGTGGTTAAAAGTTCTCATACGTCTCATCTAGGGATTGCAATATCGGACCAAATGTTCAATACCGGTGTTCAGTATTTTTTAGATCTTAATACCGGGATACCGGTTTTAATACCGGTAGTAGAAAATTAGTAAAAATTTTAGATAAGGAAAGAGAAAACACAGAGGTGTTTCTTTGTGTTTTATTTACCAGTTTTATTAGAGAGTGTAAATATCGCACAAAATAATTTGTAACTTATAAATTATGAGAGTATATAAATAATCACAAAAAAGTAAAGGAACTTATTTATTTAAACCACTTAAAATTCTAAATATCACTGTTTAGTCTGTGGTACTATTAAAAATTTTTGAAATGTGATCTTAAAAAACATAATGCATCAAATGTACTGTCACTAAGCCGGGAACGTAATTTTGTGCAGAAATTATCAGCTGTCGAAAACGCTCTTTAGGGATCTACTCTAATTGGGGTAATATTGTTAGCAATGTGCGCGATATACTTTTTCCAAGTCCCTCATCTTCAAAAAAATCGGTTTCTCGTCGGATGGTTTTGGATATAGCTAAATTCTGTACTGTATTTTGGTTTTGTTGCAATTTTTTTAGTTACCTCTAATTCTATTTTTTTTCAAGAGACAATTCATTTTCACTATCGACATTAGAGTCATCATCTTCAATAACTGTACCAGAATCTTCTGATTGTGAATAGGTCTGCTGGCAAAACATTTTAAGAAAATTTATTATAAACTTAAACAAATTTGAATTGAGCTGTCTATTTTCTATTTCATTTTCATTTTTATATTTATAATTATCTTATGTATTATAAAGTATGTATGGTAGAGAAGTTGGCGATCCCTGAACATATAGTGGAGACAGTTTAAAAAATTTCTAGTAAATTTGTGACAAATCTATACGGAACTTTATCACTAACCTTCTGAGACGTCTTTTTTAGGGAAATTTAATTCCCTACCTATTTCCAATCAGCTCCAAAAAGAGGACAGGGATTCCTTGTCATGCATATTAGATAAAGTATTTAAGTTAAACGGAATAGTAAAGTGAGAGGCAGTAGGAGAGAGAGATTGAAGCAGGAAGTTATAATAGTGAAGTTAGAGATTTATTATTGAAGATTTCTAGGTGGATAAATTAGGCTCAGGAAGAGCTGAGATTAAGTGGGGTAAATATTGATTTATAATTAAAGTATCATTAAAGTTTTATATTAGGAGTGAGATTAAAGTTAAATGTTCAATAGGAACATTATTGAATATAATTCTGAGATATCTTATTGCGGTAATTTCTGCGTGATCGATATTCTAATTGTTAATTAATTGGATGATTAAATATTTAAGTTAATATAAAGGAAAGTCCCTTTTAAACCTCATAAAGCTATTTTGATTTATTTATTATTAAAAGTCTTTGATTCTATTTGGGAAATATAACCCAATAAAGAAAGTTATTTATAAAAATGGCTACTGGTTCTTCTTTGACTCAAAATTATTCTCGTTCTCAAAGTGAGATCCAAGGGGATCTTCACAAATTCCAAAAACCGGTATTTAAACTTGTAAATACAAGTATCACAAAATTGAAGAAATGGCTCAAAATACCAGTATTCGGTATCCCAGTATACCGGTATTGCAATCCCTAGTCTCATCGTGCGAGTCAGTTGGTTCCGGTTCAGGTTTTTTTCTCATCACCTGACCATGGTTCAAAATTACGAGGTCCGTTGTCAATAGTCCTGGTGTTGCTTTTAGTCCAACTTTAACAAAAAAAAAACAAAAAAACTCTCACTCACTTCTAAAAACTTACTATTTCCTAAAGGTGAAGGAACTTTTCGAAAGCATGAAATAATACTGAAACGCGGACCAAAGATTTATCAATAGAGATAGAGAGACAAAAGAAAGTAAAAGTAAATCGATAAAGCGGTTACTTAGATAATTCATAAGATTTTTAAGGCTGAGCAAAGTTGATAAATCTATGATATGAAGGCGAGAGTTCTCAATCTGTTCTATCTTTCAGCATGAGCAAATTTACCGTGAATATTTACATTGAATGAGTAAATTAAAAGAATTTAAATTACATGAAAGATTATTTATGTGTCTTCGTGACAATTTTTCTAAAGAGGACATGAGCACGAGATTAAATTTGAAAATCAAAGCATTGATAAGTGCTTTGACACGAGATCTTAATCAAATAAAGGCGTATCAATATATCTGTGTTTTAATAAAAATTTTAGCATGTGTAAAAAAGAAATAAAAACTTAATGTTATCTTTTATTATAAATATTAAATAGTATTTCCGAAAATGTAAACTTGATAAACTGTTGACCTGATTGGTTACAATTGTTTTATTTAAAATGTTTTATGTAAGAAAAATGTTTTATCCTTTTTGAAATTATTCCATTCATTTAAAGAGAATATTGATCATATTTAAGAATCTGTTGCAATTTTTTAAAATTCATATCAATAATTTTATTAATCTAAATTTTCGTAAATTAATTTTTTTTCTGTTAAACTATTTCGTGAGAATAATTACAATTTATAGGAATAATTAGATGTAATAGTTAATTCATTTAACTCTAAACTTTTTAATCCCTAACAATAGTTAAGAGTTTTATCAATCTAAATTTTTGTAATTCTTTCGTATTTAATTATTCCACAAGTAAAAGTACAATTTGTAGGAACTCTTATATACCAGCAAATATTAATTCAATTAAATTCTTCTCCTTTTTACTAAATGCATTTATTTTTTTAAAAGAAGAATATATACCTACTATTTTTTTAAATCTGAATTAGGTTAAATGTAATAATTTAAAGGAATATTTTCCATTTTGTTTAAATGCTATAGTGGAAATAAGCACCTGAAAACAAAGTAGTGCGAAAAAAGTAGAGGATGACGAACTACAATGTTTAAGAAAAATATACAGAAACTATTTGACGGCAAGTAAGAGAAACAAAGGTCATTTCTCTTCTCTTGGTGCCTTTAAGGTATCCGACTACGTTCGGAACCGTGATTTGCAAAAGCGCATAAATGGATAGTTTTCATGATATTTAGTGTCCCTTAGATTAGAATATATGCATATAAAATTGTTTTAAGGATATTTTGACAAAAAAAGTATTTAAATATAATATTTTGGCAAAAAATTAACTTAGAATAATCTTTTTTCCAAATGTTCTCCTTTTGTGAAAAATGCTTCTATTATAATAATATTTAGTCTGTATATAGCTTAGACCTCTCTACAGATGCTCAACTAGAATTTTTGAAATATATAACTTAGAAGTAGGTTTATTCATATTTTATGACAATAGAGGGGAGAAAGTTTAAGAAAAAAACGCCAATAATTATTTCAATTGGTGGTAACTCTGAAAATAATGCGAATTTTTCAAAAATTCTAGTTGAGCCTCTGTAGAGAGGTCTGGGCTATATACAGGCAAAATATTATTATAATAGAACTATTTTTTCCCAAAGGAGAACATTTGGAATAAAGATTATTCTAAGTTAATTTTTTGCCAAAATAGTATATTTAAATAAACTTTTTTTTTGTCAAAATATCCTTAAAACAATTTTATGCATGTATTTTGTTCTGAGTGACACTAAATATCATGAAAATTATCCATTTATGCGCTTTTTTTAAAATCACGGTTCCGAACGTAGTCGGATAACTTAAGTTCTTCTCTTTCGTATAAAAAAAATGTATAACTTTTCAAGGCATGAAAAAGCTAATGTAAGATACATCGTTCCTTTTATCTCTCTAAAATAAAAAATAATAATAATAAATCTTGCGTTGCTTTGAAATGTGACTTTAATGAACAATCAACCAAAATAAAATACAGGTTGAGCCATTGTTTTACTTACGTTGCAGTTTTATGCTACTTGTTGTCTTTTGAAGAAAAAACATCGTAATTTTGCACCAAGGTCAACTGATGAGGACGACCTCTTGAATGGAACCTCACTCTTTAAGGGGTCACATAGAACACTCAGAGAGAGAACACACTTCTTTTAGAACACTCAGAAAGGTTTACTCTATAAATAAAAATAATAATAAAAAAATCGATTTTCAGGAAATTTTAAAAGGTATATGACCCCTTAAACTCATACCACACCTCCATGAGGAGTTTTAGCCTCGACGGGTTGAACGAGCAAAAAACTGTTGCGCACGGTGGATCTTCGGACCAGGATCCGAACCCGCGACACGTCAGAAATCACGTGGGTCACAAGTTCGTAGCTATGACCTCTCGGGTATCACGTTTACTATAAAATACAAGATAAATGTTCAAAATGGCTGTATAAATGGGAAGAGGTGACATTTTGTTTTAAGCATCATTTTAAATTACTTTTGTTTATAATAGATATACAAAATAAGGAAAGTAATTAGTAATACAAGAAAACAACGTACAACTTTCAGGAATAATACAATTTGGAATTAGTTTCAGAAAAGTTCACGAAAATTAGTACTAACAATGAACCATTAACGTTTTGATAATCCGAAAAAGAAGTAAATATTCTCGTAAATAGAATTGATCTTACTTTTATCTTTTAAATTTGTTAAGTATTTTACAGTTTTTATTTCGGTTTACCCAAAGCTAGGCTTGTGGTAGTGTGGTAATTCATTTATCGGCTATTTCGTCGTAAACTGTTATGAAATGTAACCATTAACAGTGGTCATGTGCAGATAATTAACATTTTCACGTTATTCTTCTACCATAATTATAAGCGTCATATATAAATACAGTAAATTGACGATTTATACCTCAAGTATGAGAAAAGAATTGGTTTTTATAAACAGCATTAAAGAATTACACTTGATTGAAAATAACTGAAACGTTTTTATAACATATTTGTTTATAATTTGTTTTTACAAATTGAATTTTCAACCATAAATCATGATTTAATGTAGCAATTATTAGTAATAAAAAATTTATAGTCTGACTACTTTCAGCCATAAGTATACACATTTTTATTTTTTTCAAGTAATTTATGTACTTTTTTGAAGTTGTTTCGTGATGATGTCGCAAAATTTATGAATGAGAATATCCTGCGCGATTCTGCGAACCTTAGTTCCTGTTTTGTATGTGATAGGAAAAATTGCCTCATTTTGGATTTCAATTTACTCTTTTTTCCCACGTTATTATTTACCAATGTGGTAAGCAGTGCCCTTTGGGTTAATGCTGAAGTTTGGGTCAATGGCTAAGCTTACTATGGGATTTTTACGCATATAATGCATTTTTAACGCAAGACTATAAAGGCGAAATTTAAAAATAATAGAACAAACAAGGTGAAAGTACAAACTTTAGTTTACTTGTTAGTGAACTTTTTACAAGTTCAATAAATTAGGTTAAGTATGAAATAAAAATGAGTAACTTGAATCGCCTTTAATTCAAAATAATTATTAAACGCTCAGTATGTACTTTATGTGGCTACTTAATTACTACTTGTTTTAATAAGTCTTCTATATTTGGATTTTCTCTTACAGATGCTAATAAAATTAGGTTATTACAGGTGCACACATTAACTAGTTTTGAGTGATATTTATTTTATCATGTTCATAGCAGAAAACATTTTATCACACACAAACATATTTTGATCCAAATTTTGAGGTTTTTTTAATATCTGAGACAACCCCACTTCAATAAAATTGCAAAGAATGGTTATTTTTATTATCTTTTCAAAGTTTTTAAAATTTTTCTGTAAGTCCCCGCGTGCCACTGCTACAACTCCATCGTGCCGCGGGTTGGCCACCCCTGTTATACAATAATCATTAATAGTTTTACAAAGTATTTAAGATAAATGCCATGTAATTTTATATCAACATTCCCGAATATTCGTTTTAAAAAAAATTCTTCCATAGTGCAATAAGTAAATTTGAAAATATCTTTAGCAGCGCGCGCTCATTGAGAAACCGATGTTTCTCAAAATCTTTAATAACATTTATGAGTAAATTGGAGAGGTGTTATAGACCTTCTATTGCACAATGATTAAAAAAATGAAATAGGAACATATTTCAATTAAACATATCATAGGTATTTATTTCCTTTCGATTAAACATCAATTGTCTTATGCAACATGCGGGAGCCATTGGAAACAAGAAGAAACAAAACTACATTTTAACCTATCAATTTTCCCTTATTATTCACTATTAATGTTCTCTATCCATGAATAACTTTAAAATGCATACACTTATAATAAATGAAGAATTTAAAACAGAAATAAGAAATGACTTTGATAAACTGTCTTTTGATTAGAATCCTTGATATTTCAATTTTAATCGATCGTTTATGGATAATTGGTAAAGTTTCCTACTACAACAAAAACATCCATCATATAAAAAAGGCTCCTAGAGTTCTTTGTGGCTATGCACAGAGTTCCAGTCAATTGACCATCTGCAATCTCATTCGTGAAGTATCCCCAGACTCTGTTGACAGGTAGATAAGAGAAAATGATGTATGACCCATTACCGTGTATGTGACGCAAACCATTTCGAAGGGTATTAACACTGGTTTCCGTGAGATGCTCCATGTCGCCACAGTTAATCCTAAATGTATTGGTTCTGATCTGTAGGACTACAATGTGATCACAACATGTTGTTCGATATCACACACATGTACTTCATTCCTTGTATGATAGGGTTTTATTTGTAAGCCATTTAATAGGGTTGAAAAGGTATTTAGGAGCTGAGATATTGTTCACATGGTGTTTTAATAATAGAAGTATTAATATAAAAATATTATTGTGAAATATAAAAATTTTAAAATAATATTGTGTTTGAATCAGTAGCGCACACAGGAATTTTTCAAGGGAGGGGGGTTCCAGGGTCAATATCATGCTCCTTTTGATTTTGTCGATTTTCGGGAACAAAGAAAACAGTAAAAAACTAATTATTGAATAAATAATTAGCATTAGTTAATATAATTAATCATTAATAACAAATACTTGATTAAATTTTACGTACTATATAATTAAAATTATAATCAATCGGTAAAAAAATCAAAGGATTTGGGGAGGGGATTCCGGACCCCTTGAACCCCCTTGTGTGCGCCTCTGGTTTGAATTGAGAATTCTTAAGGTACTGAAGAATTCTGACTACGTTCGGAACCGTGATTTTGCAAAAGGATATAAATGGATAATATTTATGATATTTACTGTCACTTATATTAGAAAACGTATATAAAATTGTTTTAAGAATATTATTACAATAAAAATTATTTAAGTACAACATTTTGACAAAAAATGAACATAGAATGACCTATTTTCAAAATATTCTCTTTCTATGAAAAATGCTTCAATTATAACAATGTTTTGCCTGTATATATCTCAGACCTCTGTACAGATACTGAACTAGAATTTCTGAGATACATAACTTAAAAGTGGATTTATCCATATTTTACTACAACAGAGGGGAGAAATTTTAAGAAAAAAGCGCCGATAAATATTTTAATTGGTTGTAACTCTAAAAATAATGTGACTTTTCAAAAATTCTAGTTCAGACTCTCCGGAGAAGTCTTTATATAAGCAAAATATTTATTATTACAGAATCATTTTTTATAAAAGGAGAACGTTTTGAAAAAAGGTTATTTATTCTAAGTTAATATTTTGTCAAAATATTGTATTTGAATATTTTTTTTCTTCATAATGTCCTTAAAACTATTTTATACATGTATTTTAATCTAAGTGACACTAAATATCATGAAAATTACCCATATATGCGCTTTTTTAAAATACGGTTCCGAATGTAAACGGGATACCTTAAGTAATAATAATTTATTTTTCTCTTCCTTATTTTAGCATATTTTTCTTAAAATATACTAAATAAATCTAAAAACCTATATTGACTAAAGTGATTACATTAGCTTAATTTTTAATCCTTCATCTCACATTAGTTTTGAATACAACATGGAAAAAATATTAAAAAGTAAAAAAAAATCACATAATGTTATTTAATTGTGCAAGTTGTCTTCATTCGCATATACCCACGCACAGATTGAGTTTAAAAAAATAGGTCTCACAATAGGTTTCATTTCAGGCGTTATATCGTTATTGCTATATTAACTATTCATTGTGGAGAAAAATAATCCCTAAAACCTTCGATTTGATACTCAGTCGATTTAAATCGAAGATCTTTAATAATTTTCCAGTAAGTAAAATAACCAGAGCTTTTAAATTAATTGCGATTTTAATTTTCAGATCCCACTTTAGGTGAATATATTTCAAGTATCCCTACACAAAGGGAGTATTTATGAATAACTTAAGTGAAAATATTAACATCAGTTAAACTTGATTTTATGTAAACTCATTACCAGCTCTTGTAACGAATTTTTTCTGATTGAAAATCAGAATTATTTGATAGTTGTAATGTCTAATATCCTTGTTTGGCTTTATAACTGATGGTTTAGTTAAATACTATTACTGAATGTCAATACAATACTACTGACCAAGCCTTCCAATTTAGATTTCTTTTATCACCAGCTCATTTTATAATTAATTCGAATTTTCTATTCATTTTAAAATACATTTTATGCTGTGTGGTGTAACTGAACTCGAGAGTGAAAAGAAAAGAATTAGATTTCATTAAGTTGGTATTCTATTTTTCCGTTTCCGCTGCATTTTATTTATATCAGTTTCAACAGAACGTTCAAGCACTGATGACCCGTACATGATTTGAAGAAGCAACCTTCTGATTTGGAATCAGCCATTCTGTGTTATTCCAATATCCAACCTTGACTCATTCTTACGTATTATAATCCAGGAAACGCGCACAGTTAGCTTGAAGATTCCCAATTTACATCGACGGAGTTACTATAAGGTGAAAATATCCAAATTTCATTTGATTTGCTACAAAAAGCCAACAGTGGTACCTCAATCAGAATTTCTTTAATATCTCAGAATCATTTTTCAAGATCTTTGAACAGGTAATTAAAAATAATTTGTTTTCAAAAGCTTGAGTAATTGTTCTCATGTCTTCCTTGTAATAGGCGAGAGGTCATGGTCACGAATTTGTGACCAAAGAGTCATGAGTTCGAGTCCTGGTGCAACTGAATACCCGTTGTGCAGAGGGCTGATGTTCGTTAAATCTGTTGATGCTCAAAATCCTCCTTTTGGTGTGTGTGGAAGTTTGGAGGAGAGGGAGCTCGTCAATTGACCGTAGCTCCAAATTATGAGGTCACCAACAGCAACAGCAGCCCTTGTTTTGTTTTACAGTGCAAAGTTAATAAACACTCCCTCACTCATTCGCTTACATTTCATTTCATGCTTTATATTTTAATGAAAAGATTAAACTCGAATCTAAGCTTTACAGAGAGTAAGCAGTACTCAATATTTTAATATTATACATTGCTCTGTCTTTTTGGTACGAAGCTTGCATTTAGCTCATAAACAGCAATGTAAGTTAATCACTTCTTAAATTTAGATTACAGCATTTGGAAAAAGAAATTAAAATGCAGATTTATTTATTTGTTATTATTCTATCATGTCAATAAATTTTTTCCGTTAAATAAAAATGGAAAAATTTGTAACATCAAATAAATAAAATCAGGAAATTACTTTACATATTATTACTATCTATCGACCAGCACGAAGTATGAACAACTAATCCTTTGAATCCTTAACAACGGATACTATTCAAGAAGAAATGGCTGCAATTGCTATACAACAAGCAAAATTATTTGAAAGCTTTTCCCTGAATTTTAAATAACGTGGGAATAACAGCAAGTACCAAAAATACTTATTTAATTTTCTTTTCCTTTTATCTTTCAACATAAACTATTAACATGAATAATTCTAGTCAACATGTCAAAAAGAAGAGTGTGAATTACGAAAACTTGATGTATGTAAATGTTAATTGCCCTTTCCACTTTGCGAAAGGTTAAAAAAAGTGACACGTCATTCAGTTAGTTTCAAAGAGTACGATACTTTAAAATTGACTTTTAATCCTAAAAGTGGTTGTCCATGACTTTGTCGACCTTCAGGTTCCTCTGTTTCATCATAAGGACAATGAAGGGATTTCCCAGAAAATGGAATGATAATGTATCGAATGGAACGCCTTTCCATCTGAATATACAAATTTCGCAAGTGAAGCAACGAAGGAATTAGAAAGGAGTATTTTTTGCATTTAATTTTAGAACACGTTTCTCAGATAATTTTATTTTGGTTGATTAAATTACAAGTCCAGATTTCCTCGAAATTTAAATTTTGATGTGTGTGATAAAAGGTACTAATTTCAAAATAGAACAAAGTAATAAGTATAGCTTGAGATTAAACATTGTCTGGTATACAATGAGTTTGATTTTTGACCTTTTGAAATTTTATACATATTTCAAAAATACAGTTTTTGTGATTTTCCATCAGTATGAAACTTCCTGGAACTATGCATATTGACAGATACTGCTTTTGCTTTATTATTCTAAGAACTATATTTCATGATTTAACTTATTATATATCATTATTTCCACGAAATCTAAATATGATAATCACGAATTTGAATTGCCTTCTGATGGTGTAAATTAAAAAAAACTCAATTTCTTCCAAAATATTATTTTTTGTTTTCTAAACTGGTTCGTGTGGGGAATATTTAATGTAGAGAAGCTGTTAAAAACATTTAAGTTGATAAATTTGTTAAAAATCAATATTAGGTGTGCAGGGGTTTACCCAAAACTAAAAAAAAGAGGTTATCTGACAAAAAGTTTAGGAGGGTCTGATACCCAATGAATCTGTCGAAGTCCAAAATTCTCGCGTTGGCATGGTGTCGAAGTTTGAAGAGGGAATATTAGCTCAGGAATCATGATCGTCAATTGACCGGGGTTCAAAATGGTCTCAATTCATGACGGTCTCATGATAAAGACAAACACTTGTTCGTCTCATGATAAAGACAAACACTTGTTCGTCTTATGATAAAGACAAACACGTATTCGTCTCATGATAAAACACGTGTTCTCCATTGAATTAAAAACAGGCATTTAACTAATTGTACTTGTTGTTCCATTTGTAAAACTTAGATAAAGTTTCAAATTTCATAATTGGATAAAGATGTTTAAATGTTATGTAAAAAAGTTCTTCAAAAAGATTTTTTTTTAAATTAAAAAAAATATTTTATGCATACATGTTTAAATAAAATGCATTTTGTATACATATGTACTTTTTAAGAGAAAGTTTCTGCAAAGAGCTAAAGTTGCCAACAACAAAATGCATGAACTGATTATTGCTGGATATTTTTTATTGTGTGATTATGACCTCCCATGAGACTTTGAGCTGATGCGCTAAAATCCGGTGGTTATCATGTGACTATGCTGTCCCATGAGACTCAACTGATTGGCTAGAATCACGTGATTATTATTATCATGTGACTACGACGTCACATGAATTGAACCCATTACGAATTCAGTATTCGATAACCTCTTGTTATTCCAAATAAATAAATAATTTGAATTATTATTAATCTAAAATCAAAGTACAAGGATAGGGGTTGATGGGATGTAGGTATGAATATTTGCTTTGCACAGATACACTTAGCGACAAATTGTTTATTAAATCACACAAATAAAATAAAATACCATTGGAAATATACTGTATAAGAAATAAATTATTTTAGGTTATATTTAAACATGAGTAATTTCAAGTATGCTGTTTCATATTGCGTTACGTAATTGTGAACTTAATAAAAACCTCAAAGTTATAAAATTAGTTAAGTTATCAAATTAAGGTTCAATTCACACCACACGAGATAACTTGATTTATGAATTGATTTCACTTGAATCATTAAGTTGGATTACATGGATTTTTTTAAATAATTCATAATTATTAAATAGAAACTAAAATATTTTTAAGTGTTTAACATGATAAAAAGTAATTTAAATTATTCTTTTAAATTAATCTGAACAATTTTATCAATTTTTTAGTGAGATTCGTAATTATATTCTTTTCATTTTTATACCAGTGTTGAGCTTTAAAATTTGTTTTAACTTTAGCAGCTTCTTGCAAAAGAAAACCGTCAAGTAGGATGCACATTTGAAATTTGAATACATTAATTGATATTTTCAGCAATTAATTAATGTTTAATGATGTTCAAAAGCTTTTCTACATATTACTCAAAATATAAATAATAAACTTGTGAAAATGTTATAGCTTCAAATTTATGCTCGTTCTCAACAATGTCATAGTAATTAGATTTAGTTATATTAGTCTAAGAGTTTGATAGCGGATGTAATATTCTTTACAATCGTTAAAACAAATATTATGGCCAATAATTGAAGAGAAAAGGGATTGTTCACAGTGTTGAAATTCTAGTCATAATAAAACACGGCTGCTTCTCTTGACATTTGTGAGGAGAAAGACGGTATTTTCTATACAAAAAAAAGTATTGAAGCTTTTGTTACCAAACTAATGTTACATCCTTGAAATATATCACTGAAAAATGAACATGGTGCTCAATTGTTATTTGCACCTGTTATGCGGCAAACACAGGAAATTGTTTTTATCTTTCAGCAGGATATTTTTGAAAAATAACGATATATTTTAGTATTGCATTTCCAGACAACATACTTGACCAGAAGTAATTCATTACCATCATTTGTGTTAGAAATGCCGAAAATTTTTAAGTATCTCATTAGTATTTTTAAGTTCTTGACATCACAAAGGAAACTTTTTATTATTTGAAACCTTGAAATTGACCTCACTGTTCCATTTATTTACAAATATTTAGCTATTTAAATTCTGGATTCATGTCATCAGAAACAAATTATATCAACAGAAAACGATATAATGAATTGTGAAAAGAATAATTTTAGCTTAAATGTACTAATTTTTTTTATGTAAAAGATTTTCCATGAACACACACACATAATCTTATATGAATAATACAAAACACGTATTTTTGTGTAAGATGTCTGAGTATTTTTGCTTTCCATATTCTGAAACTTATTTTTGAATTTTATCTGCTTAACCCGGGGTCACTCGCACCTGTTTTTGCTACCGTGGTTACTCGCGGGGTGTTGAAAACACTCCGAACTTTTAACACTTGTATTTAAGTATAAAAAAAATTAAAGTCAATTATGATACACACATATTTATAAAGTACAAGTTGTTTTTTTGTATTATACAAATACAATTATTAGATTTATTGCATACAAATAAGACTAACATTAATTTAAACTAAACATACAAAATTTTCATCTTAAAATGCATAATTTTATATTTTTTCATAAACCACAAGTAAAACGTATATACCAGTGATAAACATACATTATAATTAGTGATAAGGATAGTAGAAAATAAAAAAAACATTTTAATTATTTTCCAAACATTATGAGCTGACTGTATCCTTATGCTCAACTGCTCGCAGGGAGTTCTCAGCACCCCAGATAAACTTTTGAAGGTCGTTACGTTCCAATCATCCGAATAACAGTGATTGCATCAGACCTGAAGGTTCCGTGACCTAAAATGTGAAGCTACAGAAAAAAATAGTGGTTCTGCGCATTCGTTTTGGAATCTTAAGATGCTTTTCTTGTTGCTGGGATGTATAGAACACCCCGGGCGAGTGATCGCGGGTTAAGAGATTCATTTCTTTGTTCAAATACTCTAAAAAAGCATACAATGTGTGTTCATATGTATTCTATGTTCCTATTAAAACATGACTATTAATATATACTAATAATTCTATGCTATATACTCTTATTACGAAAATAGGTAGAACAATATGTATAATTAAGAAAATTATAGAAACTAACATATCTTCTAATCTACAAAAATATTGAGCTATCACGGGTCCTCATAAGTGTAAGAATGAGAATAATTTGCATGGAAATGACATATCACTTTTTTATGAATTAATATTTATTTTCCTTTAATATATGAATATTCAATTTCAATTATCATCTATAATTTTAGACATATTTAGAAACTCTCGATATTCAGTTCGATTTGCCTGAACTTCTATCTATTCAACCATTTTGGTTAAGCTTATCTCAACAATTTTTTATTAAAGTAACTGACCATTCTGGTTAACCAGTCGCAGAAGCTTTTCTTGACACCAAAGTAAACTCAATTTCCCATCCGAAATTGTTTCATTTCTTCACACTGATAACGCTGCACTTGGATTGGTGAAGACTCGCTCCACGTATTTTTTACATTATACAAATTTCCTCAAAATTTAGATTTGAATGTTAATGGTATACTAAATTTTAATAATTATAAAATACTTTTAAACTTTTCATAAAGTGCAGTAAAACTTTTTTACATTTAATTATTTTATGTCAGCTTCTAGACCAGGGGTTCGTAATCAATGCTACGCATGCCAAATCTGGCACTTGATACACATCTTAATAGCACTCTATACTGTACTACAAACTTGTGCATTTTTGAGTGGATGGAAGCTCAGAATTTTGAAGTATAGCTTATTGAAATGATATCTGCAAAGTTACGAAAAGTACAGTTTAAGGAACTTACGAAGGAATCTGGGAGATAACTCCAATGATAAATCGAAAGCTATTTTAAAATTTTCAATGGTTTAATGGAAATTTAACGGTTTGGAAAAAATTCCGTGAACTCTGTTTTCCACATCCGGTTCTACATTTCAATGTGAAAAAAAGGCTCTCATACAAAGATATTTTTAGTCTGTAAAGTTGTTTAACGTTCAGAGTCGTGTTAAATAGTAAGTCACAAATTATACCCCTGATATTGCGATATGAAGTAGAGAGGTGCCGGGACAAGGTTCACATTAAAATATTAGGTTGGGGAAAAAGAAATCCATTATTTTTTAATGAAACTCAAGAGTTTATTTAACATGCTTTGGATTGTACAATTTAGGTCACATATACACCGTTTTGTTGTACAATTTGTTGCCATTTTAAAGGTATATTCATAATGCCTCTCTCATAGAAATCTTGGTCCTGATTGGCGAAAAACTCTAGCAATCGATTTTCACAGTCTTCTCTTGATCCCCATTTCTTATCACTCAGATAGTTTTGCAATGCGAAAAAAAGGTGGTAATCACTTGGTGCCAGGTTTGGACTATATGGGGGATGCATTAACACTTCCCAACCAAGGTTCCAGAGTTTCTGGAGAGTCACTACAGACGTGTATGGCCTGGCATTGTCCTGATGGAATACACCACATCTTCTGTTGGCCGTTTCTGGTCAATCGCTAGCTTCAAATGGTCCAGTTGTTGACAGTAGACATCTGAATTTAGTGTTTGACCATACAGAAGTAACTCATAATAACTTATTCTTTTTCCAATCTCACCAAATACACAGTAAAACCTTCCTGGCCGTTAGTCCTGGTTTGGCCACCGTTTGAGCTGCTTCACTGCTCTTTGACCTGATTCACTGCTCTTTGACCATGATCATTTTGTCGTATTGTCGTATGGGATGAATTTCTTTTCCACAGTCACCATCCGCTTAAGAAATGGGTCGATTTCATTCCGTTTGGTCAAGGTTTCGCAGATGGAAATTCGGTCCATCATGTTTTTTGGTGTTAATTGGTGTTGCACCCAAACATCGAGCTTTTTTTTGAATCCAACTTTGCGCAAATGGTTTAAAACTGTTTTATGGTCGATCTTTAGCGACTGGGCGATGCTACGATCACTAACATACGGGTCAATTTTGATTATTTTTGTGGTTTTATTGACAATTTCGACAACGAGCCTTCCTGTGCGAGGTGCTTCTTTAACATTCAAAAATACCTGAACGGAATCGACGATACCAAAATTGCACGTAATTAGCTGTTACAGTATCGGCACCATGAACACCATTGACAATTTCCGCCACCTAGCTTGCATTTTCGCCTTTATCAAGGAAAAACTGTAAAATGTACGAAATTTTCTCTTTGACTTCCATTTTTAACATCCGGTAACTCACAATTGATTAGCCTTAACAAAAAACAGCTAAACACTTTTTTTGTGTGAAATGTCAGCTTCACAACGAGCATAAATTTTAAATTGATTGATCAGTACTTCACGAGATATCGATACTACAGCCATTTATCGAAAAAAGAACGGATTTCTTTTTCCTCAACATAATATTTATTTTTTATTTAACTATATTCAGGGTATTCTTATATTTTTTTCTTATTTATTATTCATCTCCTTAAAGAGGTAATAAATAGGCTTTCTTGAATAATCTTTCCAACAGCAACAAAGTGTATTGTTAGTGGTAATATCCCAGCGGTAACAAAGACATTCTATGAAGTTTGTTATATTATTGGTAATCATATGAAACCGTTTACTAATATGCAGAAATTTTGGAGGAGTGTTTTTTAAATGCTTCTAATTTAGTGTCCATGACAAAAATAAAAAACAATAATTTAAAAAAAAGCAAAACAGGAGCTATAATATTTTAAGTAATATTCCACATTTTAAATTTCTAATGTTATCTTGGTCGTAAAGCATTTTTCCTTTCTCTCCCATTTATCGTTATGTTGCGGCCCGCGTAAAATAACTAACATATGTATACGGCCAGGGTGATATAACTAATATATGTATGCGTCCCGCGTGAAATAGCTGACATATGTATGCAACCCAACAGAAAAAAAGTTTGGGTACTAGACCCATTAATAGATCCCAATTTATCATCATAATAATACAAAAAAAAACAATACTGCTGTCTGTGTTTAAAACTAAGGAAAATTTTCTTCATTCACTTTATATCTCGATATCATACACAAAACAAAGTCAAAACATTGACTAGATGCACACATCTTTTATACGTTTATATTTTATACAAGTTATTGCAGTTAGCGGTAAGATTCCGTTCATATTTAAATTTGCAAAGACGGCCGCATCCACGATTAGCCCGACTTCCATTGTGCAAACGTGTGAGATTACATGTGTTTCATGTAAAGGGTGTTTTTTTAGAGGTATAGAACTTTAAATTGCTATAAAACACCGATGTATTATTCGATTGACGTGAATTTTTTTTATTCGAAAGATAATCTCGTGGCATTACATTTTAAATATGATTTCTGGCATATGACTGACACGGCTGGCTCGGATGTAGTCCAATATGGACGTCCAAATTTTGATGACTTTTTCCTAAATTTGTGACCGTATATCGGCAATAACACGGGGCGAATGTTGTCTTCCAAATGGTCAAGCGGACTTTTACATAGCCCCACAGAAAATAGTCTAGCGGTGTTAAATCACAAGATCTTGGAGGCCAATTCACAGGTCCAAAACGTGAAACTAGGCGGTCACCAAACGTGTCTTTCAATAAATCGATTGTGGCACGAGCTGTGTGACATGTTGCGCCGTCTTGTTGGAACCACAGCTCCTGGACATCATGATTGTTCAATTCAGGAATGAAAAAGTTAGTAATCATGGCTCTATACCGATCACCATTGACTGTAACGTTGTGGCCTTCATCGGTTTTGAAGAAGGATTCCACCAGCCCATAAAGCGCACCAAACAATCAGTTTTTCTCGATGTAACGGTGTTTCGACATACACTTGTGGATTAGCTTCACTCCAATTGCGGAAGTTTTGCTTGTTGACGTAGCCATTCAACCAGAAGTGCGCTTCATCGCTAAACAAAATTCACTTTTGAAAATCGGGAACAACGGCAATTTCGTTTTGGGCCCATTCGACGAATCTACGCCTTGCTTGATGATCGTTTTGATGAATTGCCAAACCAAACTGAGAATAAATCACTTGACAGCTGTTAAATGGGTCGCCATCTTGGAAAGTAATGCCAACTTAAACTTCTATACCTGGAAAAAAAACACTCCTTATAAGTTTCTCTCAACTGATGCGTTAAATTCCCGGGACGTAAATATAAGTCTTTCCGAAATATCTTTTCTGTGCACTTATATACATAAAATTATTCCGAAGGCAATAAACGGACCTTGACAGTGTTTGCGAAGACTTATTCTTGTATCGACGAATATCTTACTTATTCATTTTCTCTCCCACCCTCCACGCCTACTTGGAAAACGGAGCCATTGGGGAGCCAATCATGTATCTTTCGATCGGCAGTTAAAATATTATCAAAACGTTCAAATGATCAAGAGAAGTGTCAATTATTGTATATTATTTTATATATGACAGGGGAGTGATAAATATTAAGCTTGTTCTTAACTTAGTATTGCCAAATTAATTGTAAAATGCATTATGCAGTAGGCACTGATATAGTGCATTTATAAGTGTATTATATCAGTGTAAACGTTAATTTCATTTTTATTATGTCAGAATGCATTAAGTTTGTTTACTTTCAGTAAATTAATAATTTTTTAAAATGATATTTTGTTTTCACCTTTTCAATATGCTCGCGCCCCCTCGTTGGTTTATCCTGCCCCCTAGGGGTGTGTCCCACTGTTTGAAAAACATCGTTTTAATGGGTTATGAACACTGCAATAAGCGAAAAGTACAGTAACAATGATTCCCCAATGTTAAGGCAAATTACCCAACATGGCACAAGTCTTTCTCTGCCTTCCGTGAGAAGAACGGAAATTGATGATACAACCTTTTTATCTACAGCATCATGCACTGCTTGATCGCAGGAGAAGCGCTGACCTTTCGGAACCTTTTTAAGGGACCAAACGTATTATAATTGCAAGTAAGTAGATCTTCCGGACTCCAGACCGGAAGGCCTGGGTTCGATGCCCGTACCGCCAAATACTCTCCGAACGTGCTCGTTAGTGGGTCCAAAAGTCATGTGGGCTAAATCACGAGTGCAGGGAACTGGAGAAAATTTCCCTCCACTTCAGTTCTATGCCTAAATTTTGGAGGTGGAGACAGATGGTAGAGCCATCTATCGTAATGTTCTATCGTCCCTTCGGGAATTTCACCGAGCTAAATCATACTGTCACTTGTATGGTGCTCAAGGCTAAGGCCAACGACAGGCGTACATCTAGCCCATTGCCACGATGAATTTCGTGGGCCTCAATCTGACTATGTCAGACAGGTGGCATGAGCAACAACAACAACAGATCACATCTTGGACTGCTCGGGACTTTCCAGAGAGGATCTTTTTTCTCTCCCCTCCTAGTATTGGATTTCTAAAGGGTCAATGGTCTTTTGGGTCTTGTCTGACTCCGTCAGACAGATTGAGGTTTAGCCACAACAACTACAGGTCTTATGAAGGCTGCAGAAGAAACTCACGGAAGCCGCGGGTTCCCCAACTCTGGACTAGACCATCCTTGGGCATTAATTTGTCACATCTTTGTACAAAAATTAAATAACGGCATACTTTGCACTTGATTAGACGCATCCATTGCATACATTTGTTGTTAAAAATGACTAATTCACGTATTATTTGATTTGATTATTTATTCAAATCGCACTTTAAAACTGATTGAAGGCTATTGGTGATGGACCTCTTAATTTTGAGCTTCAGTCATGTGAGCAGGAGGACACATGAGTCGGCATCCTATATTGCCCAAACTCTCACACGATGACCACGTGACTATTTTGAACCTCGAAAAATTTAACGCGCATCTTTGAACGGTGGATCTTCAGTTACGCCAAAGTCCAAATCCATGACTCAACAACCGTCTTAACCATTCGGCTAACATGGCCACAATTAGGACACAAAGCTGTCTTAAAATTCACATGCTATGCGTTTCTATTTTTCAATTCCTACTATTAGCTCACACTCTATATATTTATTTATTCATCTTGGTGGAATTTTCAATCGTTAATAAAATACATTTTAAAGCGCTCTATTGAGCTGAAATTTTATATACATGATTATTTTGGATGACAATACAATAACTTAATTATAATTAATAAAAAAATTATTGATTAAAATTAATTATGTAAAGAATTACAAATACAGCCACGTTGGCGACTTGTGTCAAAACATGAAAAGGTTTTTTTTTCTCACGTTTTAAAGCATTCAGTTGAACTGAAATTTTATATACACGATTGTTTTGGATGACAATGCGATACTTTAATAATAATAAAAATTAATTACCACTTAATGTTGTGATTCTGTCCTATGTATATACTTATTTATATTAATTGCAACTATTTAATAAAATGTAGGTAAAATAAAATTTTTCTTTGTTGGTCTAAGTATGGAATTGACTTGCGAAATTTTTTTATATTATTTGTTCATGTATAAATGTATCCATATTTAACGAAGTCGATAAATCCCGAAAAGAGTTCATTACATGGAAAATTCGTTATACAGAATATCATCTTTAATATACTGAGACCACATAAAACAAATTTTATAAATTTTTAAACACTACATATCATTTAAAAAAAAGTAAACTATATTCACACATTTTGAAGCAAATTCGTATCTATTCATTTTGTACGTTTTACTCATTAAAAAGAAATCTGTAAGAAAAACAAGAACGAAAAACATTGTTCGCAGTATTTTCATGTTTTAAAAAGTTTTTATAATAAAATTAAATATTTTTTATCGACATTTTCTAACTTTAAGCCTACAAGTAGCTTTAAACATACATTATTTTATGACCAGTAATTTTATGCATATATACTATACCAGATGTGTCCTTAAATCTAATTACTGATAAAATCTGTTAATTTTACTTGAATTTTTTGTTTGTTTGAAAAATTACGGCAATTCCATTGCTCTATGTCAGTTAGACACCTGGTAAAACCAGTTCAAGGTCATTTATCACCATAAAATGTGCTAAAAGAAAGAATAATTTAAAACTGTCCTGAAATATTTCCAAAATAGGGCAAAAAAAAATCGAGTCGCTGGAGAGAAAGTTCGTTAAATAGAAAATGCACTTTGCTATTTGGAGGTTATTTTGCGAAGAAAATAGTAAAGTGTTCTTTGGTTCTAGAAAAATGTTTTCAAAATAGAGTTTAGTTATACAGATGTTTGAGCGTATTTTTAAATTTTTTTTTGTGGGACAATTTTTATTTTACTTTGCGTATTTTATTTGCTTTATTGCTTTATTTTGATAACATATTTGATATAATTTAGATTACTTAAGTCACTCGAAGATAATTTAAAGAGGTTTGTGAAAGAATTACTAACTCTGGTACAAATTATGAGAATTACTAATCATTATAAAGAGTACAAATTTGAACGTTAAATTTGATTTTTATTAGGTGCGTTTATAACCGAGCATTTTAAATATATATCATATGCCAAATAGTATAAGGAATAGAACTGTTGGTAAAATTTTACGCAGAGAATACATTCGGATACAGGCTTTAAAGTATACTTGTAACATTACACAGCATCATTGTTTGAAATATTAAAATAATTTGCGTGTTAAAGTTAATAAGACTTTTTACGCATTTTTTATTTAACAAATTTGACTTTTTTAAGTAAAAAGGTAATTTGAAACATTTATTCAAGGATGAATATATGTATATATAATGTATATATAGATATTCCTACCCATTATTTTCAATAGGATTTTGTTCAGCATTATTTACATAAAGGGGGAGGGTTGGCAGGCCAAAAAACAAATGAAAAAAACCCCATTTATGTAAATTATTTTATATATTAACTGTGCAAAGTCAGCAATGTTTATAATACTGCCGCATCTTGGTTGCTCATGTGACCTTCATTGTGTGATTTTCCTTTTGTCTATGTGTTCTTCGAATGTGATTGTTGGATGTTTATCTCTTGTTTGTAGAGACTAAGACTAATAAATATATATATATAATAACGTTGGCCGGTGTTGGTGTATTTGGATATCAAGTCTCAGGAAACTCTTCAGAATTAGTGTTCATCTTGTGTAATTGCACACACATATATATATATAACGTAGATAATCAGTCACTTTTTTATTTCACATCTATTTGGTAAGAACACGAAAAACAGGCACACATAACAGAAGACACAAGCAGCATCGACATTTCCCATGACGATCACAAAGACAAAGAACAAAGAGCGCGATCACAAAAGATTTTCGCTTTGTACACCGGCAGTGACAATCGCGTGACTATTTTGGAATAAGAACTCTGATTGGTTAAAATGGCCGAGAAAGAGATATCTGATACTAGTTGAATACGATTAAAATTAAGGTGTTATTTTTGAACCAAAGAATTAAAGCTTGATTAAATATTATTAAAAAGAGTTAATTAAAAGGATGCTGGAGGGAATTATTACATACATAATCGTTTTTGTAACATCCAGTATATTCAGACTTGATAGCTTAATGGTTATGGTCACGAACTCGTAACTGGAATGTCGAAGTTTCTATGTCTAGTACCACTGAAGTCCCGCTGCGTAGAGAAGACCTGTGCTCGTTATATCTGTGGTGGCTTACTATCCTGTCGTTTGTGTGGTGTGGTAATTTTGAAATTGGTTGTAACTCAGGTATCATCCTCGTCTTTTGACAGTGGATTAGTATTACAAGGTTCGTCACCAATAGCCCTTGTGTAGCTTTATAAAGAGACGTTAATAAAACTTTCCCTCTCTCTCTCGCTCTCTCAGCTTAGATATTCATAAAATATTAGATGATATATTCTTTAATTTTAAGGAGAAAAAATATCTATTTATATACTAAATTAGGAATACTTTAATAATTCTTTCTTCATTTATTTCAAAATTAAAAAAGAAAGTCTTACTTTTTTGATTTAAAAAGAATAAAAATAAAGAAACGATAATATTTTTTCAGACAGAACAAAATGTAAAAAAAAATAGTTTTCCAATAACTGAAAGTTATTTTAACGAGAAATATCTTTTTACGTTCAAATTACTATAAAGTGCATTCAAATGCAAATTAAGACATTGAAAAAAATAGAATATCAACAACACAATCCCTTTCACTACTAAACAAAATTAGCATTTCAACACCAGTTCAGCAACCTGGAATGACCTTTAAAAAGTTTCATTATATTTCAACTCTTTTCACTATCAATAGAATTTCCATCTGCCTTTTATTCACAAAATTCATATTATTCATTCTCATTCAAAAACTTGTTTACTCCAAAGACACGAAGACAAATTACTGCCCTCATATGGAAAAGAACCACAACCTCCACTAATGACATTCATCCGCAATCAGCCTCATATCTACAGGACCTTGACTGCAACTAAATGAAATGGATTCAAAATTTCAATGTCTCTTTATATCCTTGAGGTTTTCACGCTAATCTGACATTGGACTAGGGTGACGTCCTCTCCGACAATTACACTGATGGCCCTTTCACCTGTTTATTGCCAAGTTAATAGAAATTACGATCGTGCAATACCTTTTTCCTTCTCCTGCTCTCAAACGACAATAATGCCGTAACAATACAAGTCCTAAAAAGAATCATTTTTCAGCGAAACACCTCTTAAATAAGTGACAAAGACAATGCTGGAGTTACTGTTTTGAGCATTGTTTGTTTTAAGTATATCTTCAGCGTTTTTTTTTTACGGATATGTTCGAGGAAAAATTCTATTGATGTTTATATTTGCACACGTGGGGCAAATTTTGTTTGTTCCTAAATAGAATTGTTGTATTGGTAGGAAATTCCGGAATGCTATTTTTTTCGAAAAATCCAAGGTTCTCGTAGAGTAATGTTCTGATGCTTGCTCGTGGCTATATGGAATTTTGAATCAATTTGGCGGTAAAGAAAAGTATGCCGTATTTTGGCGACAGATCTTAGTAATACATAACTTTGGCTCTTAAGATTGTATTAGACTAATAATCAAGAACTGAATTTTAAGTCAGGGGAAAAAATCAGATGCAAAATGCTCCATTAATAAAATCCTATTCTTGTTATAAAGAGGTTGTATTTTTTTTTACTTCCATGATATATTTTCGCTGAATCAATCAGTTTTTTACTTTATGTAATCTCTGCATATATTTATTTTGAATAATACCCCCCAAAGTGTTTTTTTTTGTATTTATAGTTAGTCACCAGTCGATTTCAAAATCCATCAAATTTAAACAGCTGAAAGGAATGACAAAAACAGAAATGAACATTAATTCATGAACCCTTTATCTACTGTATTCTGATTTACTGCAATTGTTTTCGTGTAATATTTTTTTTAGTCGTTTCATTGAAAATTAAGGGATATATATACATAAATAAAGTACACTCAATCTTTTTTTTCACGGTAGATATGTTCCTTAGAAAACCGTATAAAAATCGTGTAAAAAATACATTAGGCATATGGTAAATTTAGGGATATGTTCCCACAATTTTAAAAAATCGTGAAGAGTGAAAAATCTCCATGCATTTTCTCAAAATTCCGTGCAAAAAAGTAATAATGAAATCCATGTTACTTAATTATAAAACGAAATAATTTATTTTTATTACAAAAAAATTAAAAACTCACAATGTGCAGTGAAAATTTTGTCAATAAGTACATACAACATATAAAAATTCAAATTGCAATTAAGAATAAAGTTACTAACAGTCAAGTTTATTGCGAACTGGTTCAAAAATGCTACCATTAGTAGATGTATCAGTCTTTGATTCGAATGAAGAGTTTCGTTCGTTATTAAAGGACTTTGTTGGGGTTTTTTTGTTGCAAAATTTTGTTATTAGATGCTCTTTGTGGTTCCTGAAAATGCTTAGATTATTCTCGATATCCTGCTACATGAAACAAAAGAATTTGTCTAAATTTTAAAGCATGCTTTATGTCAGAATTATGAGTAAGAAAATGTTCTTCCCCCTTTTTGTAGCAAATTTAAAGCTCTAGCTAATATAATCAGCTGTTAGTAGCAGAAATTCACCTTCGAATTTGTTATTATCGACTTCTTTGTTATCATAAACTGTCATAAATTCGACCAAATCATCCTCATCCAAAGGGCATGAATCCTGAAATTTTTTGAGGATTTGTGATAGAACAAAAAATTTCGTGTAAGAAAAATAAATTCGCGTACCGTGTTATTTCCAAATCATGTAAGAAAAAAGTTAGGTATGCACAACTTTGTAGAATTTAATCCATTAGAATTAATTAATTAAATTGGTAGTTTAAAGTACCGTGAGTACACGAAGAGATAAAATATTCTCATAATACAAAACTATCTTACGAACTTTTATAAAGCAGTTTTAACTCTTGAAAATGCTAAATAACTAGAAAACCCTAATATTTTACAGCACAAAAAAATTTATTTTTGAAAATTATAAAATTTTTAAAATTCTTTTACTTTACATGCACATAAAAATAGGTTTTACACATAACCTTAAGGTATCCGACTACGTTCGGAACCGGGATTTTAAAAAAGCGCATAAATGGATAATTTTCATGATATTTAGTGTCACTTAAATTAGAATACATGTGTAAAATAGTTTTAAGAACATTATGACAAAAAAACATTTAAATACAACATTTTTGCAAAATAATAACTTAGAATAATCTTTTTTCAAAATCTGATTTTTTAAAAAATTCTTCAATAGTAATATTTTGCTTATATAAAGTAAAGACTTGTCCAGAGATTCTGAACTAGGATTTTTAAAAAATTCGCATTATTTTCAGAGTTACAACCTGCTGAAATAATTATCGGCGCTTTTTTCTTAAAATTTATTCCCTCTGTTGTCGTAAAACATGGATAAACCCACTTCTAAGTTGTATATTTCAAAAGTTCTTGTTCAGCCTCTGTACAGAGGTCCGAGATATATACAGACACAATATTATTATAAAAGAAGCATTTTTCACAAAAGGAGATTATTTTGAAAATTTGTCATTCTATGTTCATTTTTCTTCAAAATATTGTACTCAAATAATTTTTTTACTGTAATATATACTATTCTTAAAACAATTTTATATCAATTTTCTAATCTAAGTGACACTAAATATCATAACTATTATCCATTTATACGCTTTTGCAAAATCCAGGTTCCGAACGTAGTCGGGTACCTTAATTGGAATGATTTTCAAAAAACAGTTCTTCTCTTTTCATCAAAACATAAAAACACATTACACGTTTTACATTTTGAATGAGGTTTCGATTGCATGTTTTTTCAAAGCACTGCATCCTGGGATGAAATACTGTATTTTCTGAACATGAACCTCTACACCCTGGGTCTTGTTCAATCTTTTGATAGTCTTCTTAAGGATCTCACGAAAATTCCAGCAGAATTTTTGCTGCGACTTCTTCATCTGATGAATGATAGTGCATCACTACTTTTAGGTCTGGGGTTTTGTAATAAATTCAAAGCATTTTGGAGACTCAGCTTCTTTTTTTTTCAGACATTCTAAGAAGAGGAAAACTATTATAGCACCTTGAAAACCTTCAATTTTTGTTAAATCTCAGTAACACACACATAAATTAAAATGTTAATTACTGAATAAAGAATAAATAGTTCATTTAATTGCTTCGACTTCAAATTTCAAAATTTTTGAAAACGCAGAAAAAAATAGTTAAAAAAGTAAAAGAAATAAGTTAAATTAAAAAGAAATGACAAAAAAAGCCTAACCATGTAACACTTTAGTAATGACGCTACAATACTATGAAAAACAAAATTAAATTACACGGACAAAAAGTAAACATTAAATGCCTTCATTAACATTCAGTACTTTTAAGGTATCCGACTACGTTCGGAACCGTGATTTTATAAAAGCGCATAAATCGATAATTTTCATGATATTTAGTGTCACTCAGATTAGAATACATTCAAAAAATTGTTTTAAGGGTATTTTTTTGACAAAAAAATTATTTTAATATAATATTTAGGCAAAAAATTAACTTAGAATAAACTTTTTTCAAAATGTTCTCCTTTTGTGAAAAATGGTTCTATTATAATAATATTTTACCTTTATGTAGCCCAGACCTCTATACAGAGGCTCAACAAGAATTTTTGAAAAATTCGCATTATTTTTACAGTTACCACTAATTGGAATAATTATTCGCATTTTTTACTTAAAATTGCTCCCCTCGGTTATCGTAAAATATGAATAAACCCACTTCTAATTTATATATTTCAAAAATTTTATTTGAGTCTCTGAATAGAGGTCTGAGCTATATACAGGCAAAATATTATTCTAATAGAAGCATTTTTCACAAAAGGAGAACATTTGGAAAAAAAGATTATTCTAAGTTAATTTTTTGCCAAAATATTGTATTTAAATAATGTTTTTTGTCAAAATGTCCTTAAAACAATTTTATGCATATATTCTAATCTAAGTGACACTAAATATCATGAAAATTATCCATTTATGCGCTTTTGAAAATCCCGGTTACGAACACAGTCGGATACTTTAAGTAAACAAATTTACTCCCTTATTAAATCAATTACATTCGAACCTCTACATAACAAACCTCTATATTGCGAATTTTTCTATACAGCGAAGTTTTTCCTGGAACCTTGAACATTTTACGATTTTCTTCGTAAAATAACCTCTCTATAGCGAAGTGCATTTACTATGTAACGAGCTTTTTCTTTTGTGATTCAGTTTTTGTCCTCCTATTTTTAAAAGTATTTCTGAAAAAATTTCAAGTTATTCTCTCTTTAACACATTTTATGGTGGTTATAAATCTTGAACTGGTTTTATTAGATCCTAACTCGCTGAGAGCAATAGAGTTCTAGACGTTTCATCCAAAAAGTTCAACCTTTAATCCTCTCTCATTGCCCAGTTCACCAGAAAGATCTGCGATTTCCTCTTTCCCCCTCAGTGAAATTGTCTTGTGTCCCCGCGTTCTAATTATAAAATAATAAATGTTTAATATTTCTTGTATGCTTTAAATTATAAAATGTCTTTAAAATTCATTAATTTTAGTAGAAAAATATTTTCTTCATATGGAAAATACAGTGAATTCTTCACCATTCTTTTTCTTGCTTTCCTTGCAGTTTTTCTTTCTTTTTTGATGGGTAAGATATATAAAATAAACATATATAAATAATATATATATATATATATATGTTGATTTAAAAAAAGGCGGGAATAATTACTTTTTTGATGTATAGTGTTTATGAATTTAAAATTTGTTTTGTGTGGTTTATTAAGTATATTTAAAGATGAACCTCTATATAGCGAATTTTCCACATAGCAAACTTTTTTTCGGAATTTAGCGACTTCGTTATATAAAGGTTCGACTGTATACACACTGTTTACTTAAGATAAACAGTCGGTTTTCTAAGATCTTAGTTAACATAGAAAAAAAAATAAGAAACCTTTTGACATTAACTACTTTTGCGGAACAAAAATGACAATCTTGGCAATCTGATCGAAATAGTAGCTGAAAAAGCAACTTCAGTTTTAAAACTATTCGCCTTCCCCTCTAAAATACTCATCGGGGAATCTGTGCTGTCATGTATCCTTGAAAAGTGAATTAAAAGAGCGTTCCTTCTAAATATCGTCAGAATATTCGTAAAAATGATTATTATACGTAATTTTAAATTGAATGGTACTTATAAGTACTGTCGATAGATAAAGAGTTAACGATTATTCATTGGAATTCTTTATAAATGACATAAACAAATTTAAGGACTTACTATTAAAGAAGTCTAAAATATAAATGATTTTCTGATATTGAATGACTAAGTAAAGAGCAGAAAAACGGATATTCTTAAATTGTTAAAAACTTGTTAAGCTTAAACTGTCATAATATTAAATTTAACTCAATTGCAATGTGAACTTATATTTGTGTTTAACAGTATTCTCAAGGAATAATTTATATTGTTAAAAGAAAAAGAAAGTCTAAACCGTCATGGATAGCTTAACACTGGAATATCGGCTTACTTCATCTTACACGCTTAAACTACGACTAGCATAATCACTTCCCAAAAGACCACCCCGCTTACGCTAAACTTCAGCCATTTAAAATGTTCCTAATTTGCATAATCACGCTTCGCTTCTGGATTTGGTTGGAAAGAATCTGCCTTTTTTGGCCCCAAAGAACCCAAGAGGAAAATTAATAGAAAGCGTGATGAGCCCGTCACACAGCGAAAAAAAAATAGATACAAATCATACCCATACAACATTGAAAACAAAATTTATAGATTTGATTTCTTCATTGATAAAATTTTCTTCTAAAGTTTTAGTAAATTGTTCTTAAATAATTGAATTTCTTAGTGCAATGGTTACCGGTCGGGCCATTCAGAAAAGTTCATTGGGCTGCAGGTTGAGTATTGCTGCTTCAGAGGGTCGATAAATCATTACCAAGCTTGCTTGGAAACTAAACTGTGAGGATTTCGTGTCTGACTAACCTACTAACTGGAACATTTTGTTTGTGCACCTCAGTGTCCAAGGATACGAGAAAACGAGGTGGGTGCAGTAGGCCCTCGGCCCACCTTGGGCAGTTGCGTTACTGAGTTTAGTTTAGACAACGTAATGAGGATGATACTGGACAGGACAGGTGTTCCACTTTTCAAGCTTCCACATCGGGCCTACGTGAAGACTTTAAACCTTGATATTTTTAACGTGCAGCACTTCCTCTACTTTGTGGGCTCTTAGTGACATCATGATTCAAATCCACAATTCGACACCTAGAGGTATGTTTGTGAGGAGAAATAAAGGGGGAAAACTGTAATAAAAAATATATGTCAGATTTATGTCCAACAAAAGAATTATTTAAGTCGAATAATCTTTGCAGTAATTCTATTTTCTCATTTTTTTTCAAAAGCTTTGACAATCTGTAAGGGATTTTAATTAAATTCCTCCGATTTAAATGTAATCTCAAAATGTTTATTTTTATATATTTAAAAACGTTTCTTTCGGAATCAAATATACAAATGCGTGTAATATATTAGGAAAATATTGTTTAATGTAAAATAAGGAACACACGATTTAAATGAATATGAAGAAAAATGAAAAATATTTTAATAATTAAGGTATCCGACTGGGTTCGGAAACAATTTTCTAAAATATAACTTAAATAATCATTTAGTTGTTATTTTTTTATGTAAGTATGTTGCAGAGCTATGAAAATACGCAATAAGAATTTTTTGAAGGCTTATTTTTCAAAATATTGAGAAATTTTTATCAAAATATTACAAAAAATTGCTCTTTTGCAAACAACTCTAAAAATATATATCAGAGAAATAAATAAAATATTTGCAGGAATACAACTCTTTAACGTTACTATGCTTTACACTAAAAAATCTCATATCCTAATGTAAAATTATGAAATATAGGTGTTCAAGATGAAAAAACCCAGAATTTTCTTAAAAAACTTTTTTTCATATAAAATTACATAAAAAAATACCTTAATTAAAAAAACTACCCTTAGCTTTTGGTAGTAAGCATTCTTTATAATACAAAGAGCAAACTCAAAAAATTTCATAAGAATATTTCATTCACTTTAAGAAATATGACTCTTACCATTAACCATTATGTTCAAAAGTAACATTCTTCACAAAATGCAAATTAAGGTTTATATTGGCAATAAAACTTTTTAAAGATTTAGGAAGGTATTAAAACTCTTCAGATTTTTATGTTGTGCTTTCCTGAACCTCATACTTCAAACTTTTGCATTTTCGAAGGGCGTTTATTTTCTTACGAGGCCTTTTCTTATCTGGTTTAGAATGCCTCGTAGAATCAACAATTCTCGTTTTGTTGAGGTACCAAAAATATCCTTTCATTTCAGAAAATAATTTCATTACTAACTTTTGAAGTAGAGGTAATAGACCAGCAAACCCAGAATTAAAAAGTATTATTGCGATATAATTCCTTAACGGAGTGTTTGTTGCTCAATAAAGTTGTCTTTCGAGATTATACTCCAAACGACATTGTTAAGACTTTCATTGCAGTTCTGAGCTTTCCCGTGAAGACATTTTCTTAGGAGATTTGATCGCAAAGTTCCTTATAAGTCTTTTTATTAGAATTGATGACTGGATTTGGAAAATCCATTGATATTCTTATCAACGTTTCTCCAACAAATACTGCTTTCTGGAAATATCTTCTTTTTTGACCTCATTGATCTTGTTTTTGACATGGCACCTTTAATTTAATTAAAAATAACTATAACTCTATATAACAGTACTAATAAAAAGTTATAAATAGATCTAGTTTTGAACACAAATGAAAAAAAAAAAAAAGACAGCAACTCGTTGAAATCAAAACCAACATTACAATCAGTTAACTGTTGTCTATTTTAAAGTAAAATATATCTATTAAAACATTTATAAAGTGAAATAAAGTTTACTAAACATAAAAAGAATTCGTTAACATATTTTAAATGAATAAAATCTCCTTTTTGCCGGTGAAAATCAACCTAAAACTCACACTTCCGGTTTCGGTTTGCGCTTACTACCTCAAACAAAAACAGCTATAACTTTTTTTTGAACTGACTCAGAATTAAAAGTACGATAGTTTTAGAAAGCTTATTAAACAGGCTACAAACATAGACTATAAAATAACTTAAGATTTTGTTTATGAAAATAGTGATTTTAAACCAGTCGGTTACCTTAAATTGGTACACGAAATATTTTTAAAACTAAGCATTTGTTAATAAAACAAACAAGTATTAAAAATCCTTCGTGCATCAAGATCCAAAGAAAATATAATTTTTTTAGTGTTCTGAGCATTCAATTATGGATACGCTTTCACTTTTACGCAATAAGTAGTTTTTCATTTAAGTTTCCTCCTATTTTTTTTATTCAGTATTTAAAAAGAAATTTAACTTTAAAAATAAATTTAAAAAAATAGGAATAAGAATATTTTAGTACTTGTAGGTAATCAAGCTTAATGTAATTTGAATTCTGCTTAATGTTCCTACAAAAAAGTTTCAACAATTTCTTGCACAATGAACGAGATATGAATTATAATTAGTAATTTTGAATAATCATTTATAATGAATTCTGATTTATATGGTATGTGTTTCTGAAAAATGCCAGTTTTAATTATTAGTAGTATTTCATCAATAGAAGATCGTAATTCATTTGTAAAAAAATATTTTCATTAACTGACTTAGCTAAATAAATACATTCTAAGTTTCTTACTCTTTATTCTTAAGAGTCTAATGATAAATTTATTGTAATAAACAATTGATATTCAAAAGAATTTTAATTCTTTCTATTTAGAGAATTTCCTTATTCAAATAACTATTAATAAAATTAACTGGGCATTTTTGAAGTAATCAATGTATGGTAAAATGTTTATAGCTTTTTATTTTTTTCTGATTTTTTTTAAACAAGAAATATTTGCGGTATATGTAATTAATAATAATGTTTCTGACCATCGAAACATGTACATTGCTCTTCCATTAAGGTATTTTTATAATATTGAAGTTAAAATTATTCCCTTTTTTGCCATAAATATTAGTTACTTTCACATTACCCTTTAATTAAATTTCTATATGAAGAAAATTTGTTTCATAGTTGTTGCTATATGCCTGCATTAAATTAAGATGTTGTGGATAAAAACTAATGAGTTTAAAATTGCTTTGCTTGCCAAAAATGATAACATCATCATGTAAAATTAAAATTTGCTGTAATAAATCCATAATAGAAAATGTTAAATGATATCGTAGATTTGGGGGCACTATAACCTTTCAAATGAAAGGCTTTCGTACTCCTAGCCCTAATTTTTCATTTTGGCTATTGCTCCAATCTTCAGCTTCCTGAAGCCAAAAAGAAAATCCATATTCATGTGATCAATTTATTTATAACATTGTATACATAAGGACCAATTAATTTTATATAAAATAAATTTTATTCATAGATCTCGGTAATTTCGTAGTAACAACTAAAATTATATAACAACTATATAAAAATGGAAGAAGAAGAAATAATATTGTTACAAGTGACGTATCGTTATGAAACTTGAAACAAAAACATTTTATGTGTGATTTAACATAGCAATATATATATATATATATATATATATATATATATATATATATGTTATAATAAAATAAAAGTGAATAAGTACTAGAACCTACAGTGCTAAAGAAGTAAGAAATTGGAATTCAGCAGACACAACAAATTTAGATAAAAAAAAGTCATTGGACTAAGCCAGAGACCTATTATGATTTCTAAAGCTGTCGCTGAATTAGGCCATTAAAATAGGGTTAAGCAATGCTTTGTGGATCCAACTTTCCCCGTACAGCAGAAATTTTCGACATAATAGGAAAAAAATACCAAGTTGAAAAGTTAAGCCTATAATACAACACGTGGATGTAAAACCTAATAAAATCGTAAAAAGAATTTGAGAAAAGAGAACAATAATGAATCTAACAAGGAGAGGAATAATAAAAAAAAAATTATATAGAAAATATTAGGAAAAACTTACTTCTAAAACAAAAATCCTGAAATGAAAAATACAACCTATTGCGATGAGATCCTACGTGAAATGACGAAGTAGATTGAAACGCCAGCGCAGGAAGGAAAAAACCATGGCGCCATCTGGATAGTTATTTTGGAATTAAACTAACCACAAAGATAAATAATTAATTAAACAAAACATAAGAAGTTTTAAATAAAATAAAGAACAATGTTCAGAATAGATAGTATCAAATAGAAATATATTAAAGTAAATTAACTTAGATGATTATATACTAGAAAGTTATATTGCAATTAAATTAAACGCAAAAAATATTTTAAAATATTTTTAAAAAATAAACTAAAAAGAGAGAGAGAAGAAATATTAAATAAAATATCGAACTAAGATAAAAGTAGAATTAATTAGAAATAGAAATATATTTAAAAATAAATTTACTAGGATAATTTAATTCTAAACAATTATTGCAAAATTTCACAAAATTATGTATTAAAATTTTATCAGTAACTAAATCATTGTTTCTTTTTATAAAATTTAAGATAATATTTCTAAATATTGATAAGTGTAAGTTACTACCGCAGGAAGGCATTTTTGTAATGTTAAAATCAAATGAGTCTCTTTTATCAAAAATATTACATGAAAGCAAATTATTCTTAACGTTTAATTGAAGGTCCAAAAAGTTAGCTGACTCATTATTATAATTAGTTTTTAATAATTTTAAATAGTGGGGATAAATATAATTAAAGAGCTAGGATCAAAGTCTACTATATTACTAAAAATAATTAAGTCATCTATGTATCTAAAAAAGTGTAACAAGAATCCTAACTAATACTTTCATTTTCATAAAAATGCAAGTAAATATTTGCTAAGCAGTTGCTAGCTGGTCAAGCTTGTGGTAATTCTTCAATTCGCTAATAATGAGCGTTATTATGGAAAATATAATTTTCTTTTAAAACTAATTCAATAATAGAAATATATTTATAATATTTTATTATCGTATTCAAAAAATATTTGCTATATGCAATTTTAAGAATCTTAAACATGTCTTCTATATCAATAGAGTTAAAAAAATCTTCAAAATCATAGGTATAAATAGAAATAATTTTTTTACCATGCATATACTTAATAATGTCCATACTATTCTTAATTATAATAGATTTATCAATTTTGTCTAATGTAGATTGAATAATATTTTGTAACTTCTTGCACGGATGTGTAACGGCCGCGGTAGCCGAGTGGTAAAGGTATCGGACCGTGGCTTGCCTTGCCACGAGTTCGAGCCCAATACCATTAAAGACCCGCCGTGTAGGGCAGCGATGCACGTTAAATCTGTCGAGAGCTGAAACGTCCTCCCGTTGGTGTGGTGTGGGAGTTAGGAGAGGGGGGTGCCAGCTCAGGTGTCGTCCACGTCTCTTGACCATGGTTCAAAATTACGTGGTCCGTCGCCAAAAGCCCTCGTGTAGCTGAACAGTGCGACGTTAATATTCAATCAATCAATCAAGCAAGCACGGATGTGTAATATAAGTTTTAAATTCATTCGTAATAGTTCTAAATTTAACAGGATTTTTTATGAAATTTAGGAGTTAGGGAAATATGTGTGGGAATTTAATATCCAGAATATACGTAAATCTATTTTTTTATAAAAAGCAGAGATTCGATTAAAAATTTCTCTTTTGCTTGAATTAGATTTTTAAAAAGCAGAATTATTATGAAAATGTTTGTTTAGCTTATTGGTATAAAGTCACTTACAAATAATTGCATAATTACCCGGTACTTTGTCAACATAAGCGATAATAAAGTTCTTTTGTTGGTCTGCAATTTGGTGCTTAATATTATAATATGTTATATCATTATCAGTTTTATAGTTAATGTTCAGTAATTCATTTAACACTTTGCATTTAAATTCATTAAAAGCTACGATTTGAAGACTGTATTTAATAGCTAATTTTCCAGTGAAGTTACTAATATCTTTAGAAATTTGATTTTTGATAGCATAGTGTGTTATCGTTAGAGATCATTAATCTAAAACTAGGGCCTTTGGACATTATTTTTCTAAGAGTATTATCTTTAACAATATTTACATTACCAGTTACCACATGCTTGTGATGATCGTTTATAAATTCAGAATAATCTTTACAATTACAAACAATACTACTATTATTTTGCCAATCATTAATATCATTGTAATTAAAAATTGAGCTACCTATTTTTTATTATATTTAAAAGCCTTCTTGATGCAAACATTATTAATAGGCAGGCAATGAACATACTTATTAAATATATTTGAGAAATTAATGTTATTATAAGATTTATTCATGAATAGTATGGTACAATACTCAATAGAACTATTTACTTAATCTATATCTACAATATTGAATTTATAAATGAGAAAATTAATAATATCCTTAATAATATGTAAGGCATGACAGTCTTTAAAATCATACTTTTTGAGGCTATCTCTAGTATACCTAATTTCTTTTTTATTTAAACCAAACAAGAAATGCTTAATTTGTTTAATGTTAAAAGATTTTCGTTGCTGCAAAAATCCTTAATGTTAGAATCTGTCTCCACTGGAAGTCTATGCGTTCTCTTCCTTCTTTTTCCTCTTTTTATTCGTTTAACTGTGAGCATTATCACTATTATAGAAATATTTCTTGTTGTCAGACTGTTGAATGCTAAGTAAGACATTTTTTCCAAAGTGAATGGTGTTCAAACAATATGGATATATAGTGTTATAGTAATTAATAAAGTGGTTTAATCACCACAATCTATTTTTAACATGTGGAACTATTCTGAGAATAGAAATATCAATATTGTCAAAGCCACGTAAATGAAAGTGCCTAAGTTCAATTTTATTAATATTGTTATTATGCTTGTTATTTTTGGTATTTGATCTATGTAGATTAATACGAATATTTATATTATTACATGTATGGCCAATATATTTAAAATTACAAATTTTACAATTCAACATATAAATGCAATTGAAGGTTTTACATAAGAAAAATTTGGATGTATTATCATATTACTCTATATTTAACATTGGACGTGTTGATGATCATATTTTAGATGCTTTATATGATATGGATGGTATTGATGTTGTTATAGTTGCATTGATGAGGTATTCTTTTAATAGATGGTAATCCAATTTATTGAACATTTTAACACATAAGCAAACGCTAATATGCACGACACAAACACATAAAAAAATAGGACAAGAGCTAGTGGAGCAACATGACGAAGACGAGGAGCAGGCTCAATATTCCAGAGAATCTCGGTTTCTTTATGAAGCGCAACCACACACACAGAAATTATAAACTTCACATGATCTCGACGGGCGAACCTGTTCTTGTTAGAAAGACATCGTACGTCAATGTCTTACGTAAGTTTACTTTAAATATAAGCTGAAGTTTTAAATTTTAAGAGATACGGTTGCGATTATCCCGTTATGTGGGTAAATTAACAATTACTGATTTATACGCGAAAGTCCACGTTCAAAGCCATCACAAATTTAAAAAAGCTTTAAGATGAAATTGAAGTGAATTATTAAACACACACACACTTTCACATGCATAGATATATATACACGCTGGTGCTCAAAATTAGAAGAATTTTCAGATTTGATCGATTATCTCTAGGACCACTGAAAAGGTTTTAGTGAAATTTTATATGGATATTGGGTTAATGTAATGCAAAAAATAGCCATTCAACAGTTATAATACACACACAAGATCATGCGTATTACTCATCGGAGTCGGATGGTTCAAAATAGCAGTTGCTGAACAAAATTTAAAAAATTGATTTGTAGGGGGTAGGGCCCCTCTTGCATATTTCTATAAGAAATCTACATAAAACTCCAAGTATCCATACAAGTTTTGGAGGTGTCTACAAGAAGAAAAAAATACACTCATAGCAAAAAAATAAGGGCGCCAAGAAGGAGTCGTCAAAAGGAAACAAAATTTTACATACGTAATGATTATTTTGATATAAGTAAATTATTAGAAAATCAAAGAAAAAGGATAAATTATTTCAAAGAAAAAGGCAAAAGAACGGAGGATTTAATACTCTGTTTAACCCTCTCCAGCACGAATGCACGATGCGATACGGTTAGGCATTGAAGCACACAAGTTTTGTATGATGTCTTGAGACACTTCGTTCCATATTTGCTGTAACCTTGCATCTAGTTCGTTCAAACTCGTGGGATGTCCAACTCGCCATCCCAAATGATCCCAGATATGCTCGATTGGAGACAAATCTGGGAATCAGGCAGGTCAAGGAAGGTTTGTAACAGTGCGAGGACAGTCTTGTGACACCCTCGCCGTGTGAGGCTAAGCATTCTCTTGTTGAAAATGGCTCCTGGGAGCTGCTGCATGAGTGGCAACACATGTGGTTGCAGGATGTCATGAACATACAGTTGGGCTGTCATAGTTCCGCGGATCAATACTAGGGGTGACCGTATATTTTAGGCAATGACACCCCATATCATCACACCAGCTGTGGGAGCGGTGTGTCTCTGTAAAGCAAAGGTAGGATTGAGGCGTTCACCAAGGGGTCTCCACACATGAACACGATTGTCATTACTGTTGATATCGAATCTGGATTTGTCTTTAAAGACGACCTTGTTCCATTCCCTGCAGTCCAGTTTCCTCACGTGGGGCACTACTGCAAACGGACATGTTGATGTGTGAGCGTCAAGGGCAGCCCACGTAATGGGCACCACGATCCCAAATGTCCTTCAGCCAGACGGCTTCGTATGGTTCAAGAAGACACAGGGGCCCCTAATGAAGGTACCACCTGTGCTTCGATGGCGGCCGATGAAGCAGTTGGCTGTACGCATGCATTTCTTACGACGTTACGGTCTTCTCGACGACAGGTCTGTCGAGGGCGTCCTGAGCATGATCTTCGTGTAAATGACATCTCTCGGATCCACTGGTCTCAACACCTCCGCACAGCACAATCAGAGCGGCCAAATTGACGAGTTACATGCCTAGCTGACCACCCAGCTTCCATCATGCCGATGATTCTCCCCTTCAGAAACTGCGACAGATGCTCATATTGTCTTCGAAAACGGCGTAATAGCATGTCTACCTCAGCTCTTCCTTTGCAAACGATTCAGCACACTCAAACAAGCTTTGGTTAACTGTTTTATTTTCCTCGGTTAAACGCCCTCTTCCGGCTATACCAGTGTTTTTCAAACTTTCAATGTTGGCGAGCCAATTTTCAATCAAAATTTTCATCGCGCCCCCCCCTTCTACAATAACATTGAATTGAATGCAATAAAAAATGTACTTTGACGCTAGAGCTTACAATACGAATTTAATTATAAATCATAAAAATTATTAAGATAAGTATTAAATTTTGTATATGTGACAAGCTCATGTAAGTCACCACTAATTATTAAACGTGTTATTAATGTATTGATAAATTATTAAAAAAACATTGAGCAGTACTGATACATTTATAAGTATATATTTAATTTTTATTATGTCAGAATGTATTCCTTTTAATAAATTAATACTTATTTTACATCTTGCTTTTGACTTTTCAATATACTCGCTCCCTCAGATAAGGATATCACGCCTCCCAAGGGGGGCGTGCCCCATAGTTTGAGAAACGCTGGGCTATACGTAATGTGCAATCACGCTACTTTTCTAATAATTTCCATATCTGATTGACATGTACCTTCGTGCCAAGTTTCGTTACGATCCCTCAATTATTTCTTATCATATATATATATATATATATATATATATATATATGATGGCCATATAATATGAATGAGACAATAGATTCGTGATAAAATAGAATTGATATAAAAATTTTAAAGCAAATAAACTAATGTAGAAAATTTCTAGAAAAGTTTACAATGTCGTGGTTAAAAGATACTCATGTTATCTGGAATTCCTTTTCTTAAGAAATATCAGAAAATTCCTTCTGCTCTCTACCATTTACTTCTCATATGTTACGACAAAATTGTATGGTTATTTATTTCACAGCTCAAATGCATTGAAATTATGTTTATAGTGTCTATTAGATTGCATAATTTTTTTCATTTATCGTTGTTTCATTTGTTTAATTTTTTTAAAGTAATAATCATGTTCTTTGCAATAAATGTATACTGATAAGTAAGCTTAAAATGCATTGCCTGATAAAAAGTCTAGTCAATATGTTGAAATAATAGTAATAGTTATTTAGAGATTTTTTATTTTATTTTGAAACATGAAATATAAGGATAAAAATGATAAATTTTTCGCACATGTAAAACAATCATAAAAAATTTAATAACAATGGAAAAGAGAACATGAACATATTTTAATTTATATTTATAATGGTAAATAATTTAAATTATTATTTGCAATAATTGATCTCTTAAGTTTATGTAGTAGTACAAGAACAATTTCGAAATTATTTTTTATGTGTTGGATATAAAATATTGTATAAATATTAAGAATTAATATTTTATGTGTCCACTCTCTTGAGATCAGTCGTGCTGCCATCTGTTGCCGATAGTAAACACTATTTTGCTTTTGCTTTGATTGAAA
Source organism: Trichonephila clavipes (assembly GCA_019973935.1). Taxonomy (NCBI): domain Eukaryota; kingdom Metazoa; phylum Arthropoda; class Arachnida; order Araneae; family Nephilidae; genus Trichonephila; species Trichonephila clavipes. The sequence continues at coordinate 194,272 of BMAU01018979.1, forward strand.
CAAGAACCCCTTTTTAATATGTCGTGCTGCCATCTATTATGCAAAACAAGTAATAAATTTAACAGTGTTATGACACAGATTTAGAATGTTATTACTTATCACTTAAAATTAGTTTTTACGAGTTTTATGAATTCTAACTAAAGAAAATTATTGGGAGGTATGATATTTTTAAAGAATTTTATAAACGCTTTAAATATTTAATATATATTGAAGAAAAGTCTAATATTAACTGTTTCCTTTGCAGTCACTCCTGTGCAAAATTAACTTCATGCTCTTTAAGATATATATACCACCGTTGAAAAAAATTCAAAACATTGATGTTTAATTACTTCAGAAGCCTACATCAACATAATATCATACATTTTGCTTCTTTTTGCGTAGTTCCAATATTTACAACATTTTTTATAAAAAGAGTAGGTTCTAAAGATATGCAATTGAAAATCAGAAGAAGAATATACCATGTCACTTATGGCCTTTGTGACTTGATTTTGTTTGAAAAACAATGTTCCATTCGCAAAGGCAGCATATACTTCTAGATCAAAATTAATTCAAAGCAAAAAACATTTCATTTATATAAAATTTATTATAATGGAGAAAATTTCATAGTTACTTTAGAAACAATGTAGAAATATGGAACTCTTTTGAATGCAAAAATACTTGCTATTTCTGGTACACAGGCACAACTAAATATAATTAATAGTTATCGAAGCCACAATGTTTCTAATTTTATCTTACTATTTGTCTTATTAAATTTGATATAATTTCTAAACTTAAGACAAGTTATTTTATAACAAAAATAATTCAGAAAATTAAATAGTTTTCAGCATGAGGCATTCTAATATCTGCGTTTATAAAACAAAATCACTAAAAATAAATTGTTATTTAAATGTAACAAAACTAAGTGAAAAATATCCAAGACTGAACAAAACTAGAAAAGTCAGGTATGGGAAAAAAACTCATAGACGAACTTAAAAAAAAACAACGATGTATTGTATCTATGCATTATTGGAATGGCAATTTTGTAATTCAATGAACAATTTTTAAAAGTAGAATTTATTCACACTTACATAAGACGAAATTGCATTCATTTTGTATGGATTAGAGTATATTTTTTAATATTGTTTCAAATATATGCAAACCTTGGCATTAAATATCCGGGAAATGCTTATGTAAGTTTTTATACATGGTGTGTGTGCTGTCCGTTGCTTTTATTGAAGTTGGGCTGTTTCAAAAATTCTGTACGGCTGTGATTAATTGAATTTGTCGCATAGTGATCATATGATTAGAGAGGTCTTATCTTTGGATTAGGATTTGTGCGTTTCTTCCCTCTGCTTTTATTGGTGACGCAAATCATGCATATGATTTTTACACTTTTTTTATTCGTTTACAAAATTTTCAAGTTTTATTTCAATTTGGATTGCAGAGCGTTGCATTAAAAATAAAGGTTACAATAACCATATAGGTTAAGGAAATGAGCTTCTCAGAGCATCATGTATTTAATTACTTCGTTCTTTTGCCTTTTTACAAAAATGGGTGTTTTCCCCCGAGAGGTCTTTCTTCAAAAGTCTGAAATTTTTCATTTAAATTTGTATTAAATTTTTTTACAGTGATATATACTTTCATCACAAATGTTGCGAAGTTGAATTATACTAATTTTGAAAATAAATTACAACATCATTTGCTTATGATAATTAAATATCTGTTGGTAATTAAAGCTCTAGAAATTGTCAAAATCATTATTAGTATAAACTATTGTTTAAACAAATTATTAATTTGTAGTTATTTTTTATTAGTAGGTTCCATATATATATGTGTGTGTGTGTATTTATATTTATATAAATAGTAATAAATGCCTCGTGGTTTTAAACAAAATGACATCAATAAAAACAAAATACAAACTTTGAATATTGTAAGGTTTTCAGAGAATATGGATTGCGCGTCAAATAATTATTATTGTAAGGCAAAAAATAAATCATTAACTCGATCTAATAAATTAGATCGTTTCAAGGAGAAGGAATTATTCGTTATTCATTCGAAAATGCCAATCTAACTAGCGAAGAACAAAACACTATAAAAACAGAAGAATAATAAGTCTGTACTTTGAATAGAAATTCACAAATAGATTAAAATCCTATTTTGGCGCACCCTTTGGCGACAACGTTAAAATTGTGCCAAAATGGCGATAAAGCGTGTTTTTCAAATTTGATGTCGCTACATATTATACTGATTTTCTCCTTTTTTACAATAAGAGTAATTTCGCTTCACATATGAACTCATAGTAAAAGTAAGCTAAGATCTTAATTTAACTCAATGCAATCATTACAACATCAGGCCTTACACAATAATAGTGATCAATTGACAAAAGTAGTGAACATAGTCTTTGATAATGTTTCTTCCGAAATCCTAGAAAATATGTTTCTGCTACTTCTCAACGAATTATGCTGGAAGCAATAAAGGAAGATGGTAATAGTTTTCATGGATAAATTTATCACTAACCACTATTTTTACCATATCTTTTAAAGTTTATAAGTCGTTTAAAACAAAATTAACAGAACGTATAACATCTTTCAGTAATTTTGTTCTATGTATATTGTTCTCAACTTTCTATATTTAACTCTCAATTCATTAAAGTTTCACTTTCAAAATGCTTTGCACAAGAAGAGCAACTGCTCAGAAAGACTTCAAATTTGAACTGAATATACTTGAAAAGGTGGGGATGTGTTATGGCATAAGAAAACAAATATTAGGCTGTTTTCATTCTTGCTTTTTAAGTGTTCTTTTTTTTTTGCCCAAAGAAAATTAAAAACTGATTTTATCCCCATACAATGTGATACGATTTTGCCTTAGTGGCATACTGGCCAAGCATTTCACTAATAAACTTCAACTGTTGAAGGAGAAATAATTCTTTCCATAAAGAAACCAAAACAATCATGCGCATTGAGACGTATAGTTGGTTTAACGTGAAGTTCATGTCAAAGTCCTCGTAATGTGATTCAAAACATTACTTGTAGCTTAACCTATTTTCGTTTTGCGTTTATTTGCTATCTATTAATACACTTTAGAACTTCTTTTTCTTTTACAATATCGTTTCCCTTATTATCAAGTATATTCAGTTGAAATTTGAAGCCATTATGACCATTTATTTTTACATCACTTTGAAAGTGGATCTTTAATTATAATCCCCATGTATATATAATGAAAAGCACATAAATTGAAAAAAAATACTATTATTACAATGTTATTAATGAATGAAACGAGTAATGTTTTGTAATACCATTCTCAGATTTTTTTCTTTAATAATTCTGTTTTTTAGGCTTCATTTAGTAACATAAAGAGAAACACAAAGTAATTTCTTTCATTCCTAACTTGTTAAGAAAATTACACCAGAGTGTATTTTATATCTATTAATAATGAGAATGCTGTCTTAGTGTCTCTCCGAAGAAATAAAAAAGAAAATAAGAGCATACTCGCCGAAAACATTGCTTCCTCAGTAGAAAATTGCCTTTTTCACTTTAGAGGTGGCTCATTTGTCAAAACGTAAGGAGGGAGAAAAGGCAACAGTTTAGGAAGTCATTAGTTCTTAATTGCTCAAAATATCACACCCCTGGAGAAACAACAACTATTCCCAACGTAGAACGACGCGCATTCCAATACTTCGTTTCTTTCTTTCTTCTGGTGGTATAATTATATAATCCTTCCCCATTCTACAAACTCCTTCACCCCTCCATCCATTAGCATTCTTTCTTTTCTTCGAAATATCAAAAGAATATTTTTAAAAGGAAGGGGGCAAAAACACACAGGGTACCCCCATTTGTAAGAAGAAGCCGTGAGCGGAGCAGAGAAAAAAATGACTCAAGTTTCATAATGAAAAGACCAATAGATTATCGTCATTATCCCCCGCTACTGTGAATGCTGTTCTGAATATGACAAGAACAGCGTTATCGGAAAAATAATTAAGTTTCAGAGTTCGATCGCGATACAAAATAAGTTCCCTTTTATATGCCGAGCATTGTTATCGACGGAGGAGAACTTTTGCTAATTTGACACCGTCGCCCATTCAGGCGAATGTCTGCATTCGAACGAAATGGCGTAAAAATACCAATTAAGCCCTAACCTTCCGCGGGAAAAATAGGACGATTTTCGATCGGGGTAAATAATATAGCTTTGGGTCGTGTGGGGGCAGGGGTAAAACTTTTTCCTTGGTGCCTCTCCAGGGATCAGCCTTTTCTATGATAAGGGCTACTTTGGGAAATGGCGTCTTTAGGAGTTAATATTGGTTATTGCAAACTGAAATGTCTGGAAAGATTAAGAGGGGAGGGGGAGTTAAGGTTGTGAGAGAAAAAGGCTTTTCTATTCGAAAATAGAAGGGTTCAAGATGGTTACAAAAGCCGATTCTAGAAAATAGGTAGCGGTAAGTGCAGAATATTGTATAGAGGTTTTTCTTCACACTTGTACGTAGGTGTTTCAACAAGGTAACTTTGACAACTAAAATCGATTACACCTTTTAGGTTTTCATACATCATAATAACATAATGTATTGTTTTTATGTTATGTATTCATTTAATTATTTTTACAAACAGAAATAGGGAGCTTATTATGTGGTGCAAATTGTTATTTTAGTCTTACTAAAAGGGGGAAAACAATTTTTATGGGTTTATGGATTAACATATATTTTAATGCTTATATTCTAAACAAATTATTTAATTGCTCTGATTTAAAAATTTGAAATAAGAACATAATTAACACTAGAGCCGCGGTAGTTTTGATATACCCTAAACCGCGGACTGGGTCAAATTGATCCCAATTAATAAAAACCCGTGTTATGCTAAAAGTGCACTTTAATTATTTCAGAATGACATTAATTCATTTTAAACATTAAATTGTTATAATGAGGGAAAAAATAATAAGATATTACAATATGGAATATTGTATACAGTTAGTAAAATATACAGACAACTTTAATAGAAATACACTTCTGGCCACCGTAAATGCAACTCCAAGAAAGACAAGAGATAGCAGAACAAAATTTCTTTTGTAGATAACATATTGACCAATTATCAAATGATTAAATTTATACACTTCTGTGAAGTACGGTTCCTGCCAGAATCAGTAGCCAGAGAAGCCGCCATTGTTGGAGATCACCGCTGACACACGCCTCGGCATTGAATCAAAGAGACTTTGGATGTGTTCTTGGGGTACAGCAGACCAAGAAGCTTCCACACGTTGCCAAAGTTGATCTGGTGTGGCAACTGGGTGTGCAATATGGGTCAATCGTTGAGGAACCATGGACCACATGTTTTCTATCGGCGAAAGATCCGGAGAGCAATCCAGCCAGGGAAGCAATTCAATCTGGTGATTGACGAAGAACCTTTGGACAATGCGTGTCACGCGTGGTCGCTCATTATCCTGCTGAAATATGGCTGTGGCCAAACCCTGAAGGTAAGGAAGGACAACTGGTTGCAACACCTCGGAGATGTAGTGCTGGCTGTTTAACGTACCGGTAATGCGTCCTAGAGGAGTGCGAGAGTGATATCCAATACAGCCCCATACCATAATACCCGGTGCATGACCAGTGAGGCGGTAGTTGTTATGCATCCTCTCACCACGGTGTTTCCAAACTCGAATCCGAATACCGTGGGGTTTCAGACGGATGCGGGACTCGTCAGTGAAGACAACTTCATTCCATTCTGCCACCCACATCCTTCTTTCATCGCACCATTGGTGGTGGAGACGTCTGTGGTTTTGCTTCAAGGGTAGACCAAGCAATGAACGTCTTGCGGATAGACCACTCTGCTGTAAACGGCGTCGAATGGTACGCGCAGAAACTAAATGATAAGATACATACTCAATGTGCTGTGCTACGGTTAATGATGTGACTGAGTGATCCGTCACTTCCATGCGCACAATTTGCCTGTTCTCACGTGAAGTGGTGCACTGAGGTGAAGACGATCGACTACGTTGGTCCGTCGTACCCTCCTGCATCCAGCGGTCACATATCCGCATTACAATTGCTTGGTTTCGTCCAACACGACTACCGATTTCCCTGAAAGATGATCCACAATCTCAGTAGGCCACTATCCTTCCTCTTTCGAACTCGAATACGTGATCAAAAGTCGATCGCTGTTTTCTAAGATCTGGTTTCTGATCGTTTTTTGAAAAAAAAACACAAGAAAAACACAATTGCCGAACTTGAAATCGTCGAAATCTCCAAGCCTTAAATAGCGCTTTGAGGTGGCGCCACAGGCGCGCGTGATTTGTGTCTGTGCTAAAATTCTAATCAATTGCATATCGCACCTCCACTAATGCATGTTGTAAATTTCATGTTATTTGCATGCTTCCTACAGGGTGTTGCACTAATGGTGGCCAGCAGCCTATTTAGTTTCTTACATCAGTCAAGATTTCTTACACAGTTTATGCACTTTTTGGTCAACTTTTTATATATTTTGTACACTTTCCACACATCCGTATTTTACAGTCAGAACGATTATCTACAGTTTTGTTTCTACGCTTGAAAGCTTGTCAATGAATCCTTTTTTGCATCTGTTCAGATTCTTCATTAGTATCTGCTTTTGTCTGTGAGTTTGCCTTGTACTTTCTTTTGTGGATATATGCCCTACGCATCTCTTCAGTGAACTTTTGAAGATATTCTCTACTCGTAAGTTTTCTTTCCAGTAACTTCTTTGTATAAAATGCATGAGATTAATCGCTGAAAGATCAGGAATATAGTAGAATACATTAACTGGCCACGTGCTTAATCCTGCCTTCGTAGACTATTTTCGAGCCATTCGGTTGGCAATGTCGACACCAAATTTTGTTGAGTTCTAAAATGATATTGTTCCTGGAAGCGTTTTGGGGTGATTATTGTCGATATCAACAGTGAGATGAAGGGAACTCAATAAAAGTCATTTTTAGTTGATTTTTCCCTAATAAACTGTCAAAGTTATATCATTATGCTCCAATAACAATGTATCGTAAAACGGTATCTTTACTTTTTTCACAATTAAGGTACTTTCCTATTTCTTTTCATCGTTCCAGTTAAACTAGTGTTCTTCGTTTTCAACATTTGGGACAGGTTTTGTGAAGTGAAAAAATTATCTATAGTGAGATGCTTCTTCCTTTATTTTCGAGGGTTCCATCAAACGCAAAACGATGTATTCGGAGAGAGATAGGTTTTCAGCACGTTCCTCAGCTTTACCCAAATATGGAAAACCATTAAGCATGTATTTACTATCAACATCAGTGGCAAGCCAGAAGATACCAAATTTATCTGGTTTACTTGGCATATATTGCGTGAAAAGATATCTGGCTTTAGACGGAAATAATCTGTTCATCAATATGGTCCTGGTTTATAGAAAGTTATCGAATTTTCAATAAATTTCTTTCAAACTTCAGAAATGAAATAGAATTTATCTTTTTGAATGCGTTCAGATCGTGTAGTTTTTTTGTGGAATCGCAGGTATTTCATAAGTTCTCTGAATCTATCTCTCGCCATAGTAACGTGGAAAAAAGATGGACCCCAAACAACAGACCACAGACAATCAAGCTTTAGATTATTTGCACCGTATATACCTAGAGTATACAAAATTGATATAAAAACACCTACTTCGTCTAAAGTTGTTGACCATTTTCCCCCAGTTGCTGATGAGCTTCTTCCTCTGTAGAATTTTTGATACGACGAAGCATAGGCTCATGTATAAGTAGCTTCCTTAAACTAATTGCACAGCCATTTTCGATAGTTCACTTTGCATAACTGGTTGGGCTACTCTTTTCTTTTAAAAACTATTATCAGCAATTCTTCCACACATACCACTTCCACAAGTGATGCTTTTCCAACACGTTCAATCATTTGTAACAAAAGTCCCAGAGTTCATTTCATTTGGATTTGTGAATCTGAGAACTTTTTACGTTTATTCACACATTGTTTTTTTCTCAGATGGGGTTTTTCTGCTAGTACATTGTACAGAAAAATTAGATACGATATCTCCATCCGAGGAAATATTTTATTCATCGGGAGGCACATATTTATCATTGCTGAAAACAATTTCTTCGTCATTATCGTTTTCGGATTCATTTTCCGATAATTGTCGCATATATTAGAAGGCCTCACTAACTGTTAATTTACGCATATTTCTCTCAGCCGTTTTCACATAAGACCAATTTCATCTCCCCGTATAAACAAGGTGGCAAAACTCGAACACACTGGTACCCTCAAAATACCTCCAAGGCGATGCGAACAGCCAGTTGTGCAGTGAGAAAGAACCAGATGTGCGCCCGTTAGATTACCGCATTGGCTATGGTAGTATTGCACCACATTCCATTCAATAGGCCAAAACAAAAAACCTCGGAGAGAAAACATTCCTTGAATACGCTAACCAGAGGCATTTTCCCCATACGGAATTATAACGGGAAGGGAGGGGGGGGTCTGCAACACTGGCTGCAACTACAACAAAATTCTCAGATGCTTTTCTGTTATCAGTAACAATCTATTGACCTTGAAGTAATGTTCTGCTTACATCTGGGAAATAAAAAGAGGACTGCAAAAGCTTTTCCCATTCCAGGAAACGCAGAACTACAAATTTAGTACCTATGATTATAATGGAGTCAAAATGAAGAATTCCGCGGTTTTAAGTATAAGTATTAAAAAATGATAAGTATTTAACGCATCACGTTTTCACAGTTTATTATTGGAATAAAAATAGCAAAAGTCAAGAAAAATGTTTTTCAATTCTATTAGTAACTTTTTGAAAAAATCGGAAACAAAATTTTCTTTTGGGTCAAAATGACCCCATCCGCGGTTCTAGTGTTAAAGTTCATAATCAGATGATTATAATTATTATGCTTTAGTAGGAGAAAACTGTATTTCAATACTTCAATACTTAAGTACTTCATTTACAGGAGATTTCAGATATGCCATCATTATGTCTCGACAATTATTTTATAAATTAAACGTGATGCTTTGATTTCTGTTCTGTTTAGTATTATGAATCATATGCTGCCTTTGCTAACTGGTTAGAATAGAATTATATCAATCCAATAAAAGTATATTAGTAACTTTAGGACATTCCTATACTAATAATACATATATACAGGGCGAGTAAAAATAATGGACCCAATTTTAAATAATCGTAGTATTGAACCTATTGCACATATTACAATAAGTGATACATGAATGCAAAGAGAAATATACATAGTTTTACTCTGTACAAATGTTCGATACAGGACCTTCTTGTTACACGGCATACGCCCTATTTGAATCCAGTCCATTCAATGCATTTATATTTTGTAGCATCACTCTATCAATGGTTCGCAATGCTGAGCAGATGCTAACTTGTCGTCCTGTGTTACTTGTTGTGTCAATTGAAATAATACGGCTTGGAATTTACTTTTTTCCATAAAATTTTCTAGGTTTCTAGGAGGTATAGGTATGACAACTGCTTTTTTTACGCAAGCAACCTGTTTTCATAAAGTCATGATACATCTGCACAATGCTCTTGTTAGTTGGTGCTTCTTTTTCGTTGCGATTTTTAAATGCACATTGCACCAAAGTAACTAAAAAAACCGCGCATACTCTAATACGCCAAAAGGTTTCTGTGTCACTGTCTTCATGTTTGGATTTCAGTCACAGTAATCTTGAATGTACTCTTGATCATTGGGTGAAAAGAACTTGGGGTATATTTCTCTTTACATTCATGTATCTCTTAGTGTAATACATGCAGTAGTTTCCAAAATATGATTTTTTAAAATCGGGTCCATCATTTCCACTCCCTCTGTATATAAAGGAAAACAACAATTTACTCGGTCACTCTTAACTATATCTAAGGAATTATTAGAGTTACAGTTTTGAAATTTTTCAGGCATGTACCTTTTAATGAGTAGAGATCCTCTTAGAGAGGGGTTGAAAAAATCGACTCTCAGTTGGGTTGCGGGATCGTTACTGTCCGAAATTCCAGTTTTTAAAGTATTACATCCTTAAACTTGAAATTTGGCAAATGTTTCTTGTACTGAGTAGAGATTAGCTAAGAAAAGGTTTTACGAAAATCCATACTCAAAGGGAATGTTGCTGAGGGTTATATACGAGAAAGTAACAGATAGATAAAAAAAATTCCTTCTTTGAAATATTAAACTAACAGAAATTTGGCCAAAAATATTTCTTCTGTTAAGTAGAGCTATGCTAAGAAAAGGTTTGCAGAAATTGTTTCTTAAGAGGGGGTTAAGGAGACATTATAAATAATACCCCCCCATTGTTTGAACTAATAGGCTTACAAACTTGAAATTTGGCAAACATCTATGTTTAGTTGAATAGAGATACGATGGGGGTGCTACACAGCTAAGTATACTACTTGAGAAACACAAGTCCTTTTAAAAAAATGTTGGTGATAAGAATATTTTTACAGTGAAGTGTAAATCAGTGTTTCTCAAACAGTGGGGCGTGATAACTCTACGAGGGGGGCGCGAGCATATTGAAAAGTTTAAAACAAAAAAGATTATTTAAAAAATACTAATTTACTGAAAGTAAACAAAATACATGTAGGATTTAAAGTACTAGGGAATATAAATATATTCTCCAATCAGTGAGGTTACAAACCTCACCAATAGATGGTGCTACCAACGAATACATGTATCCCCCCGGAATGGTGGGTTGTAGGAGAGAAACGATTGAGGGGCAGACCGAGAGAGACGCGAGAGGAAGAGACTCCGGTTTTACAGGCGAGAAGTCACGTTTTTCGGTCAACGTGCAGGTCAATAGGCATAGCGAGAATTGAGAGTATGCTCCGTGAAATAACTCATGAAGTTTTAATTGTAAATAATCCAATGTTTCATTAAACAGTAATTTCATTCTATTCTGTTTATTTCTTTGAATATCAAGATTCCCCGTACATGACTTACCCCTAGACACCCCTACATACATTCTGACATAATAAAAAATAAAATACATATTTACACTGATATAATATAAATGTATCAATACTACACAATGTGTTTGATAATTAATTTATCAATACTAAGTTAAAACCAAGTTTAATAGTTCCCTGCGATCCCATATTTTTGTCATTTATAAAATTATATACAAAAATAAAGACTTACCTTGATAATTTCTTCGGTTTATAATTAATCCCTTAACTGCCGATTAAAAGTCACGTGATTCGCTCCCAATGCCACCGGACACACTGACAAGGTTATTTTTCTTGCATTCCATAGCCTTCGGAGTAAGTGTATGGATAGAAGTGCCCATAAAGGACAGTACTTCGATAAGACGTATATATGCGTCCGGAAAAATAACGCTTCGGCTGAGTGAGATGTTTATATACGCCGGGGGCATTTAAGAGGTTTAACTCGTATTCTATCTTTAGCATCAAAGTACGGTACAATCGAATTCAATACATTTTTACTGTATGGATGGGGGCGATGAAAATTATGATTGAGTGTTGAGTCGCATGTATTGAAAGTTTGAGAAACTCTGGTGTACAGCTTAATGCCTAGGACTTCGATGACAAAAACCTGAAAAGGATACATAGTCTTTTAATGTCAGGTAATACGAAGCTTGCGGTTAACTACTAGTAATATATGAAGCATTTAGCATATATAGAGCAATTAATGTGTGGCTAATTTTAAATATTCATAATGAAAACAATAGTAATATCACTGGGTTATAGAATGAATGTTACATATACCGCTTCTTCCATGCATATCAATTTCTATTCTTATATAATTGTAATATTTTTATTCATTTCCCATGATTTGAATGCGAAACTGCTGCAGTGTCATCTATTGACCCAAGCGAGAAACCTAACAATATATGCACATTTTATTTCAATAGATTGGCTAGAGGAGAAAACTTTTACTTATTTATTTTTTGCTTAGTATTATTTTTTCCTATAATTTTTTAAGAAAAAATTTGAATAGAATTTTTCTATTAGTCTCGTAAAATAAGAATTTTTTTAAAGAAAAAAATGTTCTATTTTAGCAAATATATAACTTTTTTACTTCTTGTGTTTAATACAATGCGTTTCATGAAAACTCTGTGCCACTAAAATTATGTTAATAAATAAATATATATTAATGTTTCTGTCATTATTCGTGAGTTTGTGTAGGATCAAAGGATTTTTCACCACCAAAAACAACAAGCTCATAATAACTGTTACAATTTTCTCTGGGTTTTCAAAGCAGTTTTATGTAGTTAAAGTAGAACAAAAATAAAAGAAAATATATTCAATGTTCCTAAGTTAGAAAAAAAGAATGAATTTTGATGATAAATAGAAATAAAAAATGAAAACGACTCGAATTATTACTTTTTTTAAATTTATTTATTTGCTTACAATTCGAAAACAACTAGGAGAACGAAAATTAACATTTAGAGTTCATCTTTTCAGATTTAATGAAGCACAAATAACGACTCTAAAAACTCAACCGAAAATAATGTACAAGTAGTAAATACTAGTTGACTTACCTATTAATAATAATGTTATCTCTTTCTGAAAATGGTTCTCTTTATGTTTTTTCTTTTTTTCAAAAAATAAAATGTTTGCACTTGTTATGCCTCATTGCTTTTGTAAATGTCATTTTCCTTACATTTCTGAGAATGCGTTTAGGAAATTTAATATTCTCAATGAAATGGGAAATGGAGGTTGAAAATATACTAAAGAAGTGTAAAACATCAAATTTTATGTTTCATGGGAGTTCTTTTGTTGTTGTTTTCTTCTGACTGTTAATGGAAATGCAAAAATAATGAACAGTGCAAACTCTTCCGGAACGTAATACTTTAAATTCTGCTATTCATTAAAGGAAAAATGTGGAAAAACTATTTAAATTTATATTTACTCCAAAACCTTAAATTTAATTCCCATTATCAGGGAAAAATGAAATAAAATATTTAATAGCAATTGTAAAATAAACGATTTTTTAAAGTACTTTAATAAAGGAAAGCGCTTTAAAGCTCCATATTTAATGAGCACGCATTTCTTAAAATCTAATGATAGAGGTAATAAATTTATTCAAATTTATAAAGAATTATTTTTCTTAAATATTTATAAAAGTGTACGGGAAGTAATATAACAGAGACGAGAGTGTTTCTCAAAGGAATTTGTCTGAAAGTAAATCTAGGGCAGTTTGATAAAAGTTTCAATCATTTCAATGTGAATAAGATCACACGCTAATAAATAATGTATTGTAATGTATTACTTTAAATAAAACATGTCCTGCTCGTGATAGGGACAGTTAAAGTATGTTATTAAAATACTTCCTTTTTTCACCATTGAAAGAAATTCCGTTTTGTGTGTTTTTAATTATCGAATTCCATTAACTGAATGAATTTTCTGTTATGTTTTATCTTTCTGAAAAATGAATAGCAAATGCTCTTTAAGATTTAAATACAATCCAGAAGATCAAATAAAAAAAAGTTAATATATATTTTCTCTGTTTTCATACATGTAACTCAGCAAAAATGCAATACATAAAATTATGCTTACATAGATGATGTAAGAAAAAGGAGGGATTGAGAAAACACAAATGTAGTCATGTAAATTTTATTCAATGCTTCATAATACACTTTTGTATGAAAAGTTTAATGATGAAAATCGTTAAAAGAAGGACGTGACAGCAAAAACAGTGTGGATAAAAATTATATTGTTATAAGTATTTTTACAGCTGCGTTATAATTTTATCTACGTATGTAATACAGTGTTTCTCAAACTGTGGGGCGCGCCTCCCTTGGGGGCGCGATAACCTTACGAGGGGGGCGCGAGTATATCGAAAATAGAAGATTTAAAAATAATTAATATACTGGAATGAATTAAAACAAAATAATTTCAGACATACTAAAAAATGCACTTTTATACTCAGATATAATTCATAGGCACGCGATATTAAGTCATCAAAAATAAAAACTTCTTCAATATCTAATTAGCTACCTTTGATCCTATAACCAAATAAAAAAACTTTTATTTGATTTGTTGTAATCCCATGATGAGAGATTTTTTTACTACGCTTTCTTTTTAAGCCTAACATAGAACTCATTCAGAGAAAAAACAGATCCCAGACCCAGAATCGAAGAAATTTAGGAACATAAAAAATTCATCACTGTCATTATTTTTGAAATACTGCACATTATAGCTGTAATCTGTATGACATTCTAAGTTATTGGTACAGTTAGTTATGACCCCTCTCTTACGTGTTTGTTTCTCATTTAGGGAAGTTGTAAGTAATGTATTTTTCTGTTGCGCTTTTTTCCATGCAAAAAAAAACGTTTTACACAATGTTTTTAGCAGTAACATACATATTATCATAATGAATACAATTTTTACCTGGAAGTGGTCGTGCTGGACACACAGATTACGAAATCGTTAATTCTGGCAAAACTGTTTATTTGTTACCAAAGAAAAATTGAAAAGTTCTCGAAAGTAGGTAAGTAAACTTTCTCTTAGTTAAATTATTCACTGGAATCATGATTAGTATCGCGTACAATAAAATAATTATAAAAAAAAGGATTGGGGTGGCTCAATATCCCCGCTCGACCGTATAGAGTGCGCGCCGGCTCCCAGGTTAAAACATGTTGAAGCCTTTTCACTTTAAATATTAAAAATAATACAATTATTCTTCATCGGAAATTTAAATTATTGTTCATTATTTAACATTAATTATAAACGCTAATTCTGTGAGGCTTAAAATTACAATTCGCTTAAAACTAATTATAATTTGAGCAACCATTTTAAAAAGATTATTTTACATTTTTATAAACATTGTTGAGCTCTTGGCTTTGCTCTCCTTACAATTCAGCTATTACATCAATGATGTTTTATTTTCTTACAAATGAACTCGCGCAAAGAGCGGTCACTTCAGCCGGTATGCTTTTAATATATCAGTGCTGCACAGAGTATTTTATAACTAATTAATTAATACTAAATTAAGAACAAGTTTAATAAGTATTAACGACTTCCATGTCTTTCAAAGCAAAGTTTTTATAAGGAATGCTTATGATTAGTAATTGACCCTCTAAATTCTTTTCCCATATTTAGCAGATATCTATATTTTGTCTTCTAAGCAGCCACCGGATTTTGCAATGTGTTCAATTTAAAAGTTAGAGAAATGAAAATTAACATAATAATTTTCCTATTATTTTACTTATTTATTTATTTATTCTTGCTTAAAAGTAGTATACAA
The DNA here is from genome assembly GCA_019973935.1 of Trichonephila clavipes. Lineage (NCBI taxonomy): Eukaryota > Metazoa > Arthropoda > Arachnida > Araneae > Nephilidae > Trichonephila > Trichonephila clavipes. The sequence continues at coordinate 209,428 of BMAU01018979.1, forward strand.
AATTTAAAAATTGTGTTGCTAATTTTTATGGTTTATAATTAAGATAGCCTATTGTAGCTTTAGCATCAAAGTGCATTATTATTGCATTCAGTACATTAAATATTTATAAGGGGGGCGTGTTAAAAATATTGTGATCGAAAAGGGGGGGGGCGCCAGTATTGAAAGTTTGAGAAGCACTGATGTAATATATCCATAAAAGCAACATTTTTGGATAAAACACACGAGTACAATGTACTGCAATATTATTGATTGGAGATGGAATTTTAGGGCAACTTTTCTGCAGCTGTTTATAATCCTTTTGTTTTATTTTCAACCATATTTTCTACTGTCTGAGAGAATTTTCAAAAGTGCGGGAATATTTGTATTGAATTGGATGCCGGAGTTTCTTTGATGAAGATATTAATTCATTTTCATTATTTACAGTGATTCCATAATGACAGTTACATATTCAACTTAATATAAATAATGGCCAGATATTAATAATATCTTGTAATAATCATAATAATATCTAAAGGAAGTACACAACTTTTCGGAAGTAATATTGCCCGCTTATTTGACCTTGAATGCAGTGTTTTTGGGTTCAATGCAAAAATGATTCAGCTTATACAAAAGCGTTGTATCTGTTTCGTTACATTGCATTTGCTTATCTGCTATTACGTTCAAATTTTTTAAGTGCAGACAATTTGAAAAATCAAGTAAATACTAAATTTAAAGGAATTACAAATTCACTAAAATGCAAAAAGTGTGAAATTAAAGAGTGTACGGGAAACGCAACTAAACAAAATTGCCTTTACCGTGAAAATGGTACGCCGTAAATGTACAGAAAAAAATTGAATATCACTATATTCATTACAAATAAGGTATGCACATTGCATTATGCATAAAAACAATTAATAATGATGAAAAAACTCGCATTCTCAAAAAAATTACGATTTTGCATATTATGCTAATATTTATGAATATTATTGCTTTATTCCATTTTACAAGATTAAGCAATTTGTTTTGCCACAGTTGTTTTTATGATATAAAGGGTTATAATACACGATAATTATTTGAAATACTATTAAAAAGATTTAAAACTAAACTCTACTAAACAGTAGTCCAGCAATTATTTTATATATACACTACTGGACAATTCCTAAGGACGGATAACACTATCATCCATAGCAACCACAAAATGAAAGGAAGCAAAATGTGGAAAAGTAGAATAAGTGCGGGATATTAGTAAGAAGAAGTATGAGTATGCAAATTTTTTCCACGTCTGTTCATCACGTGATAGCGTTCATAAGAGCTTTAAAGGTTTTGACGTGTGGACAGTTGTTGTTTCAAGTCAAAGTTTTACAGGGAAAGATTTAATAACGAACTTAAAATTTTTGGTGGTCTTCCCGACATCACATAGATGATTTTATGCGTGGCCGAATTATTGGAAAGATCGAAGAAGGGCGAAAAATAACAGATGTTGCCAGGAGTTCGACATCGCTCACAGCGTTGTTTCACGGCTGTGGAAGTCATTTAAAACTACTGGAATGTGTAGTAGACGGCACGGGGGAGGTCGTGTTAAATTACGACGCCGGCAGAAGACGGAATATCTCGTCCTATCAGCAAGGAACAGGCGCACCACAGCTCAGCAGGTGGCAAATCAGTTTCTTGCTGCCTCAGGAAAGCAGATCTCCCGAAAAACTGTTGCCAAACGTTTGAGGGGGCGGAGGATATACACACGCAGACCTGTTTTGTGTGTCCCATTGACCGGACAGCACCGTACTGCCCGTTTGCAATGGTGTCGTGAGCATCACAATTGGACTGAACAGGACTGGGCATGCGTACTATTCTCAGATAGTAGGTTCAGTCTGTCATCGGATTGTAGACGCCAACTGATCTGGCGCGAGAGTGGTACTGCTTATCGTCAGAAAATATGCGGGAAAAGGACCGATATCCAACATGCAGTATCATGGTGTGGACCGGCATCATGATCAATGGCCGCACGCGCCTACATATGGTTGCGAATGGGACTATGACGGGCCAACGATACATTGATGAAGTTCTACTTCCTCATGTTCGTCTTTTCCGTGGTGTTGTCGGTGATAAATTTGTTTTATGGACGACAACGTAACATGTCATCGAACACTCGCTGTTCAGGACTGTCTAGAAAGGTATTCAACGTCTCGTATGGCCAGCGCGTTCTCAGATCTAAACCCCATTGAAAATGTGTGGGATGCTTTGGGGAGGTAAGTGCTGGTAAACTATCCTCCGACAAACAAGAACACCCTCATCCGTGCACTCACAGGAATGGGATAAATTGCCTCAACAGCTGCTGGATAATGTTGTGTAAAGTATGGTACGACGTGTGGAATGTTGCATCACACTCCACGGTGGACATATCCGTACTGATACCTTTCTTTAAGGTGCCTGCTGACTTTTAGATGCATTGTTCCATTTCTCCGTACGCAGATCAAATGAACATTTTTTTTCTTTTAGATGTTTCACAGCTTTTGTACTTTCAGAACAATAAATATTCTTTATTCTAATGTCTGAACAGTGTACTATATTTTATCCTCTACTAAGCCTCATGTCTGCTTAATGTTATGCTACATAGCAATTTTGGATCCGTCATAGCAATTGTCCAGCAGTGTGTATATATATATATATACATATATATATATATATATATATATATATATATATATATAATATATATATATATATATATTATCACGGTGTTGAATCGATACCGGTGGTGTTTAAAGGTAATTAATGCTTGTGTTACGTAAAAAATACGATTTTAGATTTGAAATGTCCCCAAGGGATTACAAATAAAGTAAACGACATGAACCGTAAACTAATACGCACATAAAATATAATTTTTCTCGTCCTGAAAGCCAATGGATACTTACTTAAATATTGGTTACAGTGCATTGATTGCATAATTATTCTTTACACGGAGAATTTTATCTCTCCTGAATTGCTATTATAACTGGTAATCAATTTTCTTAAAGAATGCTTTGAACCTTTGATCCTTGCTAAATGATTAATTGTGATAAATAACATTTAATATTTTATCAATAACAGCAAATAATATAATACCAAAAGTTCAACTGAATCATTACTGAAGTCTTAACATTTTTGTAATATTAAAATGATGTATTAAATATTAAGAGTGATTTTTTATTAATATTTAGGAACCGTGAATGTATGAGAAAGTTTAGATTAAAATGTTGAGGAAGAGAAAAATTCTAAAGAAAGTTGGATTACGTTCGAAAGAAGGGAACATTTACTTTCGTGATCTCTTGCAGTGAGTTATCACGCCATCGTGGTATTTTGCATCTAATGTAGTCGGAGAGTGTTTACGACCTCAAAATGCAAAGATACTCGGTGCTAAATGTCCACATGAAAGTGTACTCACAAAAATATGGCTAAAAATAATTTACGGCACGCTGCTTTTAACCTTTCTGATGGTGCTAGAGAGTTTTATTTCAACTAGATATTTTTCTTGAAAATAAAAGAGAGAATGAAGAATTTAAGTGCAAACATTGCTACTCTATTAAAAATATTAAAAGTAGATTCTTAAAACATTATTAAATGTAAATGTAGTATATTAGGGTGGATTGAAAACAATTTTTCGGAATTTTGAAATCTATCTATGTTACACTGATGAAGAGGAAAAAATAATAAAAACAAATATTAGATTAAGTACTGCCGCAAATAGAATGTACAGGTATAGGACAAAATAATAGGAACACTCATTTAGAAATGCATCTTTTTCGGCCATCCAATAAACGTCCGTAATTTTGCAACAGTGTGATTTCTAGTGGTGACGAAAGGCAAGGTATCATTCAAGCCTTTGACTATATGAAGATTGCATGAAAAAATTCCCTTAACAAAGCATGCTTATGTCAGACCTCTCCAACGTGAAAAGATGCATGCTAATTGGATATCGTCTAGCTGGAGCATCAGTGTCTAGAACAGCCAATCTTTTGGTTATTTCAAGAAACTCCTAGTCAAGAGTTATAACCACCTAAACTAACCTGGATAAGATGTTTTCTGCAAAGCACAACAGTGGATGAATGCTGAAGTTGAAGGACCGTGACATACGGTTGTTTAAAAGAATAGTCGTCCGAAAACTCAAGACAACACTCCCTTACATAAAGTCCGAGATGAATTCCCACCTTCAGTATCACGTATCCATGAAGACTACTGAACATGAGTTGCGTACTATGAACAATCATGACAAAGTAGCTATTCCAAAAAGGATAATTTCGGTGTGGAAAACTATAAAGAGATTACAATAGTGCCGATACCCTCTAAACTGGACACAACTGTAATGAGAACAAGTAATCTCTGGTCTGACGAAGCCTCTTTTGCGTAATCAGACATTAAATGCAATCAAAAAGGGAGAGCTGTTTTAACGATAAACTTAACAATTTATTATCCAGTATTCTTAGGCCTGGCACCTTCAAGCTGGGAGAGCTACATTCGGAGTACAGAATCATTGTAAACAAAAACAAAGTTTCTACTTACATGAGCGTTCAGATGCCCTCTGGCGGTTACAATTCAAATTCGTTAGGGAATTCTTAACAGCCTCATTTATATTATTCCGGACCACCTGATGTATGTTCAGATGGCAAACACCGACAGAAGCATTTCATGTTGACCTTTTGGTTCCAACCGTGAAACATGGAGGTGTTTCAGTGATGGTGTGGAAGACAATATATCTTTCTGTGGATTGGAGCCTCTCGTTTTGAGGGGAATGATCACAGACAACAATTGTCGAAACATTCTCGCAGATACTCTTCCCCCTACGCTTTAGACTCTTTTCCCGGGAGAATATCCTGCGTTCCAAGAGGATAATGCCTCTGTTCACACCTCTCGCTGTGTTCAAACATGGTTACGTGAGCATGATGATGAAGTGGAACATCTAACGGGGTGCCTGATCACCTGATCTGAACCTCAGTGAGTGTTTGTGGGATTTTTTATAGAGCAAAGTCTGTTCTCAGTTTCTTCTTCCACGCACACTATTTGAATTTGAGACAGCCCTGCACGAGGAATGGATTCTAATTTCGATGAACTTTGTTCAAAGTCTTCATTTGTCAATCCCACGTCGAATACAAGCTCTTATTCACACCCAAAGTACCCTAACATCCTACTAATAAATAAATTTATTTTTTTCTCATGTGTTCCTATTATTTTGTTCTATACCTATAAATACCTGAGCTTTTTTAAGGTAGAAAGTCAAAACAAATTTTGGATTAGGTGAAACAAGCATTTTAAAGCTTGTTAAAATTTATTACGAATAGAGGATACATACTAAATAGTTACAAGAAAAAATATCAGGCACATTTATCAGACTATTCCATTCGGTTGAAATATCGATTACCCGTTTTCGATTACGTTAGAACTACGATATAATAATAGAGTTGTTCAAAATATTTACAACAGTAAATTACAATTCAAAGAAACTTCAAAAAGATTAATTCATGTGAATGCAGATTTATTCATATATCATTTTATTTTCATTTAAATTTGAAATATTAAATAAATGAATTCCCCTTAACATTTTGCAAAACTTTTTAGTAGTAAAAAAAATTGGTCAGTCTTAAAAGTATTCATTATTAAATAAGAGATTGAAATTACCCAATTTAGGATCTATAGAATGTTGAACATTAAATCGTAAATTAAATGCGGTAGATTCGGGATTGGGTTCAATAAGTTTCTCTTAAGTTAAAACATTATTAAGTAAGATAAGGTTACACACACAAAGACACCGCAAATAGTATTAACAAAAATTGACAACAAACAATATGGACGGTTTTTCATAACGATCATATTCTTTGATCACTTGGCCTGCACTGAAAATGTTTTGTCACAAGAGGGAGCTTTTGCTGCTTGGAATAGTCGGTTTTAGTTACCATGAAAAGAGGGGTTTCAGATCAAAAATTATGTTAGAAAGCGTTTTTTGAAGATTTTAGATATGTTATGATAGATTTATTTTTTAAATTTAAGTTTGCAAGAGAGCTGCTAAACTTATATATGAGTATAAGAGAAAAAAATCGCCAAAAGGTAAAAATGTCTGTATGATAACGCAAGACTTTCCGATTGTGGATGGTATGTCTGTAAAAAGATTTTTCACTTTTTCTTCACAGTAAAACTGTATTTTTTAGATTAAAAAAGAAAAACTGTAACCTTTTCGCTTTATTTTTTATCATTCTATCTTTTATTTCTATTCTACACGGAATAAAATCCCTTGCCTTTCTTCCTTTGTCTTATCACTTACACAAGGAGAAGTCAATGATTCAAAGAGCAGTCTTTCTCGTTCCCACAAGACCATCAATATAAGGTTTAAGATGTCAAGGCATTTGCTAAAACGCAGTACTTCAAAACTTGCTTTTCTTCAGAAAGAAACCAGCAGAAAACTAGCATTAATAAAATATGAGAAAATACATACAACGGGGCTTTTAACGAATTGATACCCGGCATTTTTCTGACAAAGCGAACCATACGATAAAAAGGAAGAATGAATTGAATTGGAAAAGAAAAAGAAATGAAAATCTTTTGTTCTTTTGTCGTTTCTTATTGCTTCAGGAAAGTCATCGATACAATTTTCTTTCATTTTTATGAGCAAAAGTAGCATAAACTATTTTAATTCTTAAGTTAAAAAAATAAAAAGTGAAATAAGTATTTCGATTTTTTAAAATTTTTTTGATAAACTTTCTTTCAATTCCTACTATTAGTTATCTCTCTCTCTCTCTCCTCTCTCTCTCCCTCTCTCTCTATATATACATATATGTTGTACAAATTTTCAATCGTTAATATAAAATACTTTTTATTCATCCACTCAAATTCAAATACATTTTTTAAACTTGTGGTGGGTTGAGACTTGATATTAATATAGATTTTTCAAATATTAATTCATCAATTAAATTTAATTAATGAATAAATAGTAACAAACAAGAACAAATAGTCCAACACCATATATAAAAAGGAAAATCATTCATTGTGTCCCTGTAGCACAACGAATAGCAGGTTGGACTTCTAATCCAAAGATCATGGGTCCGAATCCCACCTGGGATAGCCTAATTTCTGAGAATGTGATTTCATTTTAATATGAAAGTTACTTTAATTAATGAATAAATAGAAACAAACAAAAATAATAGTCCTACACCTTATATAAAAAGGAAAATTGCAAGGAAAATCGCTTTCTATTTTATCACTTAATGTTGTAATTCTGTTATATGTATATACATATTTATATTAATTGTAACTATTTAATGAAAAGACTAAAATAAAATTTTTCTTTGGTGACCTACGTAGGAATTGACTTAAAAAAGTTTTTTTTTGTATATATATATATATATATATATATATATATATATTTTCTTGTTAGTTTCTTCAGTGAAGTAAAATATGATTTGAGGATTTATGTATCCCGGAAATTTTATTCAGAAGAATATTGTTAATTTGGCAAGGTGGCGTGTTTGGTTAGACCTTATACGCCCAAATTTGTGGGTTTGACCCCGGCTCATGTTGGTGGATTTTCATAGTGTGAAAAATCTACATTGTCCTTGGTGCATGATTATGCAGTTTGCGTTGTCTCTTTTGGCTTGGGTGCTCGCTGCAAAATTAAATTCTATGTCCCACTTCGTTTCTTCAGAGCTCAGATTCCTTCCTTTTGGGGAGGAAACTGGGAGTCAAAATAACAGTGTGGCAATTGATATATACCTCTCAAAAATGCACTAGGTCTACAACAGTAAGAATGCCAATCCGCTGCCCCATTTCTTAAGAAAAGAACATTGTTAATAAATTGAAGCCACAGAAGTCTAAGAGTAGAGTGTATATTAGTTCATGAATGAGATATGTTTAAAAATATTTTATAATTAATTAGTTTTCAAATATGTGTATTGAGGCCTTACAAATATTCTTAATGAAGTACATATATTGGTTTTATGGTAGATATATGTTTCCTGAAAAGGAAGCCTTAGTTTCGCGTTTCTATTGCTATAGTTGCATACTTTTTTGTTTCAAACCTATTTCATTACTTTGTGGTTGAATAAAAAAAGAAAGATCAAATTAAATTGCAATCACAGAAGCTTTTATATTTTGTATCCCAGTGCTTTTTAAACTTTTAATATTTTAGACCCAGTTTTCAATCATAATTTTTTTTTACGTCCCCCTCCATACAATAACAATGTATTGAATGCAATAATGCACTTTGACGCTAAAGCTACAACATGATTTTAATTATAAGCCGTACAAATGATCAAGATTAGTATTTAATTTTGTATAAGACAAGTCCATTGTAGGTCACTAGTAGCTATTAAACTTCATCTTAACTTATTATTAATAAATTAATTATCAAATACAATGAGCAGTATTGATACATCTACATCATTTTAAATGTATATTTTATTTTTTATTATGTCAGAATGTTTTTTGTTTTGTTTCTTTTCAGAAAATGAATAATTTTTTATTTTCGATATGCTTTGGTCCCCCAGAAAGGGTCATCACGCCTCCCAAGGGGGGCACCCCCCAGTTTGAGAAGCTCTGTTATATCCTTCTTGTCACAGTCAATTTTGGTCTGCATTCGTATGAATTTCATTGGATTAAGCTTCTACACTATGAAGTCCGCTATTGATACACTTCGTTATACTCATCAATTCTTACTCAAGTAAACACATCATTGTAAATATCTTAATGCATTTATCAAATAAAGTATACCCTGGTAACCGAATAATCATTGTTTTTATCTTTGGGAATACATGTGTATGTTTGAGTCCTGATTCTATTTAAGATCCATTAGGCAAAAATAAATCCTAATTAACTTGAACAGCAAATGTATAAACATCATTACAAATTACGTACTTCTAAACTACTTCTCAATATCTTACGAATTTCATATGGGCCATTGAGGAACAAGCGGGAAAAAAATTCTTAACAGTCCTTAAAAGAAACAAAATAGAAAAGTTTTTCTACTTTGTAGAAAAAATGAGAATTATTTTGTATTTTTTAAATTAACTTTGTGTTTATTTGAATGGTAAAATGTACAGAGAGTAAGAAAATTAACATTTAAACTTTTTTCACAATTAATGAAGCACAAATAACGAGTCAGAAGATAAATCTAAGAGCAAGGAAAAATCATTAAGCGCTTCCTAAATAACCTAAGAATTATCCTATTTTCGTTTAAATTGGAGTTTTTTTTTATCCCATGAAAATTTACATTTCTTTTCTTTTACTATGGTTCATTACTTCTGTAAATATTATTCTTAGTTATTTGCAGAAACGTGTTAAGAAGATTCAAACCCTAAATTTAAGGTTAAATTAGGTGTGATTTGTATATATATATTAACTTTTTCACGTGGCTGAACTTTTGACAAACATGATCCTTCATAAGGAAATAATTACAAATATTTTAGATACACCGTACAGAACTAAAATTATGGAACAAAAGCTGATACATAATAGTAATATTAAAAACTTTTTTTCAAATAAAGGGTCTCCAAAATTTTAAGAAATAGGTGATACATATTTCATACCACAACGCTTCAAGCAACATGATAGTTCTGGAAAAAGGATTTTTCTTTCCTAGTCACAATAGAACTTTACAGACACAACACATCCACTCTGAACGAACATGGATTGCTTTTCTGCTGCAAGCAGCACATCGTCTTTTCGTCGATCTTTCTGGCTGGTGAGCAGAACTCTCCAGGCGTGTTTTTTTTGGAGATACAAAGCTTCTTAATCTTAATCTGAATACATCTACTAGTTGTCTGACGCTTTTCAAACTTAACTTTGGTAGAACAACATATATTTTAATATTTTTAGAAAAAATGTAACTTGCAACAAATCTGAATGTATTTTGCATTTGTAAAGAATATGGCCTTCAATAGCGTGGTGGTATATTTTTTGGACTCTTATTTCTTCATACTAGCAATACACTTGTGAGGTACTAATTATTTTGATGATTTATTTAGCTACATATCATATGTACTTACCTGATTTGTATCAAATGTCATAAGAATCACTTTCATTTACACTTAAAAACACACAACACGGTCACTTCCAAAAATACCACTCAACAGTCTCACAGATGATCAAAGAATGAACTACTGCATAAACCCAATCCATTGTATACAATTAGCTTCTGACATGCATATTGAAAACTTGAGTAACTGCTAAGAGTTGATTTCTGTGGTCGCTTAGACAATATACCATCTAGCATCAGTTTGTGAGGCATTCAAACAAATAGTGCATATTATGTACTACCACATAATAAACGAATAAGAAGTAGTGGTGCAACATGTGTACGACCAAGCATATAAGAGTTAAAGAACAAAATGATGCACTTGGTGTTCATGTGGGGGCTTCGACTTGGAAACATTTTTCCTTACTAATTTTTTTATTACTTCTCTATTCTTAATGTGTGTTTGTCACGGTAGCCAATTGGTGTGATGTAGTAGTTTGGAGAGGATGTGCTAGGCCTGCGGTCGTCCTCTTCCCTTGATCATGGTTCAAAGTTGTGAGATCCGTCACCAATAGTCCTCGTGTTGGTTTATTGTGCGATGTTAATAAACACTCACTCATTGTCATTTATTTGCATTTTGAATTTATGAATATTTTTAATATATTATAAAAATGAATAAGTGTATTGATAAAAAGAGGATTTTCTATTAAAGTAATTGAAACATCACACATAATACAAATCTATAAGTTTTCTTCAAACTATTATAAAATCAATTAAGGGAACACAGTACGATTAATTTGATAAAATTCGATCAAAAAATAAAATCTAATTTTTTTATCCTAAATTATATACATAATTTTTTATATATATTTCTACAAACTCACAAAATTTGAAAACTCTAAGTTTAAAATCACAGTTCTGATAACTTTTACGTTTGTTTTTATTCACATCCTAATGGCATATTAAAACTATAAAATGAGTTTTAAGGGTGTTAACATTGTCTTCAGGGGGAAAATAAATTAAAAAATTAATGAATTTTAAAAATTATAAGCATTTGAAAATATGTAATAAATATTCAATAATTTTTGCGTTGTGCATGCTATTTTCTAAAATAGTAGCCTCTGATGTATAAAACTTTATAGAATTATAAAATGTACCATACTCTTTAAGTACTACATAAGTGTTTCTCAAACTGTGGGGTAACCCCCCTGCGGGGCACGATAAACCTACAAGGGGGGGCGAGCATATCGAAAATAAAAGATTTAAAAAATATTTACTGGAATGAAGTAAAACAAAATACTCTGTGACATAATAAAAAAATACACATTTACACTAATATAATTTATGCATATCATCTGCGATATTACGACATCAAAAAATAAAAACTTCTACTTCAAAACCTCATTTTAGCTATCTTTGATACTATAACCAAATAAAAAAAACATTTTATTTTATTTGCTGTAATCCCATGTTGAGAGTTTTTTTATTATGTTTTCTTTTCAAACCAAAAATGCTACTCTTTCAGAGAAAAACAGAACAAAAAACCCAGACCCATAATTAAAAAAATTTAGGAAGATAAAAAATCCATCACCGTTATATTATTGCCATCAGCTGTAGGCAGCAGAATGTATTTGCTGCGGTTTGACCTTCAAACTTATTTGTACGGTTAGTTACGTCCCTGCTCTTATGTATTTGTTTTTCCATTTAGGGAAGTTGTAAATAAACTATTTCTGCTGTGCCTTTTTCCTTGTAAAATATTTTTATGATTTTTGGAAAAGCACAATGAGCACTTGAAGGATTACTAGGTCAAGATTTATTTTTATGAGTACTACCAAACATATAAAGCATAATGTAAAACGTTTTAGATATTTTTAGAACATCCATGTTGTAATAAATGCACATTTAATCCGGGAGAGCACGAAATCGGCAATTCTGGCAAACTGTTTAATTGTTACCAATGAACCTGACACTATCCTCCTGTTTGACAGTTTTAACGTGAACTAAAATATATTTGTCACATATCTCCCTCTTTTTTGGGAGTGACAAACGCTTTTTTACAATCTTAAGGTACTTGTTTTGACTGAGTTCCCGGTGGGATAACTTTTTTTCCGAAATATTTTATGTGTCCTTGAAAGTAGGTGAGTATATTTTCTCTTAATTAACTTATTCACTGGAATTACGATTTTTATTGTGTACTATAAAAATAATTATAAAAAAAAGATTGGGGTGACTCAATAACCCTGCTCGACCATTAGTTTCGAGTGCGTGCCTGCTCCAGGGTTAAAACATGTTGAAGTCCTTTCACTTTAAATATTAAAATAATACAATTCTTCATCAGAATTTTTTTTAATGTTCATTATTCAACATCAATTCTAAATGCTAATTCTGTGAGGCTTAAAATTACAGTTCGCTTAAAACTAATTATAATTTGAGCAATCATTTAAAAAATCATTTTACATTTTTGTAAATTTTGCCGCGGACTTGGATTTACTCTCCTTACAATTCAGCGATTATATCAATAATGATTTATTTTCTTATAAATGAACTCGTGCAAAGAGTGGGTACTTCAGCTGGTACAATTTTAATGTATCAGTGATGCACAGAGTAGTTTATAACTAATTAATTAATACTAAATTAAGAAAAATCTTAATAAGTATTAGCGACTTCCATGGGCTTGTCTTACAGAGCAAAGTTTTTCAAAGGAATGCTTGTGATTAGAAATTGATCCCTGAGTTCTTTTTCTAAAGAGTGTTTTTTTCCAGGTACAGAAGTTTAAGTTGGCATTACTTTCCAAGATGGCGACCAATTTAACAGCTGTCAAGTGATTTATTCTCAGTTTGGTTTGGCAATTCATCAAAACTATCATCAAGCAAGGCGTAGATTCGTCGAATGCCGTTGTTCCCGATTTTCATAAGCGAATTTTGTTTAGCGATGAAGCGCACTTCTGTTTGATTGGCTACGTCAACAAACAAAACTGCCGCATTTGGAGTGAAGCTAATCCAAAAGTGTATGTCGAAACACCGTTACATCCAGAAAAACTGACTGTTTGCTGCGCTTTATGGGCTGGTGGAATCCTTCTTGAAAAACGATGAAGGCTACAACGTTACAGTCAATGGTGATCGGTATAGAGCCATGATTACTAACTTTTCATTCCTGAATTGAACAATCATGATATCCAGGAGCTGTGGTTCCAACAAGACGGCGCAACATGTCACACAGCTCGTGCAATAATCGATTTATTGAAAGACACGTTGGGTGACCGCCTAATTTCACGTTTTGGACCTTTACTTACTTACTCCAGAGAATCGAGCTCACCCAAAGGGTTTAGAGCTACATCTGACCCTCTGAGAAGTATTTTATTTTCAAATTAAACAAAAAACATGTACAAAAAGGTCCCTTCCCAAAATTCTTGAGAATTGGGGGAAGAATACACAAAAAACGCTTAACAATTACAATGCAAATACAAAAAAAAAGAAAGAAAAAAAAACACTTAACAAACACAGACAAGATCACACAGAGGTCTATCTTCTAAGAAGAAGAAAAGATCGTGAAACAGACATAGGGCACGAGGTGTGTAAAAGAGAAAAAATAAACAGGAAACGAAAAATATATATTTTTGAACCATAATTCCAGTTGGCGCCAACACTTCCTGTTGTCGTTAGATTTTTTTTTTAAAAAGCACTGGGAAGATGATTTTTTTTAAAGATTTTCTCCTCCAATTCCAACATTTTGTGATTTGACACCGCTAGACTATTTTCTGTGGGGCTATGTAAAGTCATTGGTCTATGCGGATAAGCCACAAACGCTTGACCATTTGGAAGAGAACATTTGCCGTGTTATTGCCGATATACGGCCACAAATGTTGGAAAAAGTCATCGAAAATTGGACGTCCAGATTGGACTACATCCGAGCCAGCCGTGGCAGTCATATGCCAGAAATCATATTTAAAATGTAATGCCACAATATTATCTTTCGAATAAAAAAAATTCATGTCAATCGAATAATACATCGTTGTTTTATTGCAATTTAAAGCTCTATACCTCTAAAAAAACACCCTTTATATTAAGCTGATATCTATATGTTGTCTTCTAAGCAACTCCGCATTTTGCAATATTCTCCAATTTAAAAATTAGCGAAAGGAAAATAACATAATAATTATCCTATTAATTTTTTTTTCGCTTAAAAGTAACACAGTATACAAAATTTAATACTTATGTCATGAATTTGTACGGTTTATAATAAAGACTGTTGCTTTAGCGTCAAAGTGCATTATTATTGCACTCAGTACATTATTAATGTATAAGGGAGGTGCGATAAAAATTTTGATTGGAAAGGGGGGCGCCAGGGTTGAAAGTTTGAGAAACTCTGCCCAACCTCATTAAAGAATAATATATCTTTCGTATTTCCAAATATTTGAGAAATGATGAATTTTTTAAAAAATATAAGTTATTATTTTACTAAAATAAAATTACTACAGTGTAATAAGGATACGTTTAACTTTATGAATAAACTTATAGTTAATAATTAAAGCTACTATTTTAGAAAATAGCATGCGCAACGAAAAAATTAAAATTTCTTATAGAAATGTTTCTTATTTTCATATGCTTATATTTTTTTAAATAATGAGTATATTTTAAACATTTTTTACTTTTCTGTAGCCCCATTCCTTTATAAATAATGTGTAGAAGATTCGATTTTTTTAATTTTAATTTCAAAGAGTTATACATATTTGAATGTTGTTTATATTTTCTTCCCCCTAGAGAAAGTTAAGACACCTGAGATTTTTAAACTGACTTAACTCGGAAAAGTAAAATAACTAGTTTGTCTTCATTTAAAATGCTAAGGCATTTTTCTGTTGTGCCTAATGGTTGTATTTTTTTTTTGCTTGTTGCTTACATAGAACAAAAGTTTTTATGCTTTTTTCAATCAAAGCAATACCTATTTTTTTAAAAAATAATTAAATTTAGACTATACACATTTTTCAAGGAATTTTCAATAAACATTCCTAAAAAGAAGTATTGTACGAATACCAACCATGTCATTACAAAATCAATATCAATTTTTGTTATACAGTTTGAGATATTTGTAAATCAAATTTCAAATATGTACGTCAATTTATCTAGGAGGAGTAGCATTTTGAAATCGCTTTATAAGTTCCAAGGTTTTCCCTTAAAAAATTAAATAGTTAGCTTTTTAGGAAATTTTGAGAACAAAATCTATTTAACGTATTACATACACATAGGAGGAAACAAAAAAAAATTAAGAAAATCATTAAATTAAATAAATTGGGGGAATCGTACCATGCCCCCTGAAAAAATATACTAGGTGTGACACATGCACACGCACTCACAACTGGTCCAAAAATCATCGTAATTACAGAAACAGTTTTTAAGGCCATTATTACCTGCAAAGTAGTTCCCATCAGCATTCACACACTTCTACATTCTGTGCTCCCATTGCTATTAACAGTTCTAGTACGAGGTTTTTAGAGTGACCGCGGTAGCCGAGTGGTATAGGTATCGGACCGTGGTTTGCTTTGTACGGGTTCGAGCCCAGTACCACTAAAGACCCGCCGTGTAGGGCAGCGATGCACGTTAAATCTGTCGAGAGCTGAAACGTCCTCCCGTTGGTGTGGTGTGGTAGTTAGGAGAGGGGGTGCCAGCTCAGGTGTCGTCCACGTCACTTGACCATGGTTCAAAATTACCTGGTCCTTCGCCAAAAGCCCTCGTGTAGCTGAACAGTGCGACGTTAATATTCAATCAATCAATCAACGAGGTTTTTAGAACTCCCTTTAGGAGATTTTCCGTTTTTGCCTGAAGATTTTCAAAAGAGGAAAAATGGCTTCCGATTCAGCAAGGTTTAATTGTACGAAATGTCACATGGGAACAAATCAGGAGAATAAGGAGGATGCCGCATCACAGTAATGGTTTTAATGGTCAGAAACTGCTTGACAGATAGGCCTCAGTAAGCGGCTGCATTGTTTTCGAGCAACGTCCAACCATCTCTGTCCAGTTTTGGTCCCCCCCCCTAATTTTTGACGTAGTCTCTTAGTGTTGATTAACAGTTTGACCACTGATGTGAATGAGAGTCCTTAAATATCACAAATTTCGGCGATGTTTTGATCTGCAATCGCTGATTTTGGGTGACCAGCAGGTTCATCATCTTCAACATTATTTCTTTCTCCTGTAAATAGCTTATGCATTTCACACACATATACAGGAGATAAAGTGTCATTTCCCTAAGCCTCGGTTAATATTTGAAATGTTTCTGTGGCTGATTTCTTAAGTTTTACAAGAGACTTGATATTAATTCGACATTTTTCCGACAGAAAGCAGTTGCACGTGTTCCCTCAATGACGCAGTACTCCTAACTGGCGTGATCGGGGTCGAGGGAAAACTGTCCGCATAGATAGAGGTGTGTGGGATAACGTTACCAAAACAGTTGTTGCTAACTCTTTTTTCAAGTTACACAGACTCGTTTTTTTGTGTCTCACCTTGCTTATTTTCATAAAAAATATTTGCTTTTTAATTTTTAAAAGTTATTTATAACATTGTAAGAGCTGAGCATACTATTTTTTAAAAAAAGATACAACATTGTTTAAATCATTATCCTTTGTATTGAACGCTTCATAAGGACAATTTTCGAGAAATGCAATGGATACACTTTGAAAATGTCGAAATTCTTTGATTTATTTTTCCTAAAAAATTTTCTCAAACTCACACACGTTTCGAAATCTTTACGGAAAGAAGAATTAAATGACTCTTTGCTTTTATGACATGAATTTTGATGATTTACTAAAAGAAAAATAATTTAAACAGAGGTAGAGTAAAAGTTCTCTCGCATTATGACTAGATATTTAAATGATTCCTCCTTCATACGTTTTAAATTCTTTTATGCAAGAAACTTAACTGAACACTCTTTCTTTACTATTCGATGATGTTGCTTTAGGCTTTCATTATCTTTCGGGATTCTATTTGTGACGGCTCTATCCGCTACCTTCTCACGAACAATCCTCCTGAGGAATTTTTGGTTCCTAAAAACAATTTTATTAGAGCACTTCCCCTGAAGAAGAGAATTTTAATATGCAACTTATATAAGATTACTGTATACAGTCTAGTCTTTCAAAGTAGAGAGACAGAGATAGGATAAGCTTCTAGCGGAGCAGTGATTAATCCAACTTAAAGTGTAACGCAGATATTCGGTTGGGAAAAAATAAATCTCTTATTTTTGCATGAAAATAAAGACTTTACTTAACATGTTTCGGACTGTGTCCGATTCGGGTGAAACATGCACCATATTGTATAATTTGTTGCCATTTTAAAAGTAACTTCATAACACCTCTCTCATAGAAGTCTTGGTGCTTATTGACGAAAAACTCTAGTAATTGATTTTCACAATCTTCTCTTGATCCCAATTTCTTATTACTCAGGAAATTTTGCAATGTGAGAAAAAAGTGGTAAACACTTGGTGCCAGGTCCGTACTATGTGATGGATGCCTTAAAACTGCCAAGCTCTCAGAGTTTCTGGCGAGTCACTATAGACGTGTGTGGTCTGGCGTTGTCCTGATGGAACACATCACCACTTCTGTTGGCCACTTTTGACCGTTTCTGGTCAATCGCTATCGTCAAACGGTCCAATTGTTGACAGAATTTAGTGTTCACCCTTACGAAAGCAACTCATAATAAATTATTCCTTTCCTGTTCCACCAAATACACAGTAGAATCTTCCTGGCCGTTAATCCTGGTTTGGCCACCATTTCAGCTGCTTCACCGCGCTTTGACCACGATCGTTTTCGCACAGTATAATCGTATGTGACCCATTTCTCATTCCCAGTCACCTTCTGTTTAAGAAACGGGTCGATTTTGTTCCGTTTGCCAAGGAATTGCAGATGGAAATTCGATCCATCATGTTTTTGGTGTTAATTGGTGTGCACCCAAAGATGAGGCTTCTTTTTTAATCCAACTTTGCGGAAATGGTTGAAAACTGTTTTATGGTTGATCTTTAGCTCCTGAGCGATGCTATTACTACTAACATGCCGGTCAACTTTGATTATTTCTGTGATTTTTTCAACATTTTCGACGACGGGTCTGCTTGTGCAAGATGCATCTTTAACATCAAAAATGCCTGAACGGAATCCACGAAACCAAAATTGCACGTAAGTTACAGTTACACGTTGTTACAGTATTAACTCAATAAACACCATTCACAATTTCAGCTGCCTGGCTTGCATTTTCGCCTTTATCAAAGAACTAAAATGGACCGAATTTTCTCTCTGTTGACCTCCATTTTTAGAACCCTGTAACTCACAACTGAAGAGACGAAACAAAAAACAGCAAAATAATTCTTTTTGTGAGAAATGTCGCCTTGGCAACGAGCATAAATTTGAAATAGTTTGATCGATACTTCACGAGATATCGACACTGCAACCATCTACTGAAAAAATAATGGATTTCTTTTTCCCCAACCTTATATTTAGTATTTGATAACTGTAATACTTAAGGTAAATTTGTCACTTGAGATAAAATATAGATTAGACAGCTAGGAAGGCAGTGTACTTGAATTGATGCAAGTGTTATTGGTAAAGTTTTCTCATACTTCGCGTACCTCGATAATTGTCTTCATATTGCTTAAATTGGGTGCATCTCTTAGTTTTGATTGATCGAACTGTTTTGTTATTTGTGTTAGAAATAAACTAAGTGATTTTGAAAATGGCTAGTCTTCCTTCATTTTCTCCCACATCTCTAGGCACCAAGGCGAGATCCTTACATAATTTAAGGAATAATGTAAAAAAAATACCACTTATCTTTCTAAACGTATATTATCATTTTCTTGAAGTGTTTGAATTCTGATATAATTTTGGGGTGTTCTTTTAATATATAGAGAAATTATATTAGAGAAGAAATGGACTGAATAATGACCATTTGAATCAGTACGTAATGTACAGTCTTGCGTTCCTTTCAATGTGTTTAATTTAGTTAAGAATACGGTACAATTGATTGATCTATATATACAAACGAGAAGAGTGACTCACTTATTTATCTCACCTGATTCCGAAACTGTTAGAGGTCGCGGTAGCCGAGTGATCAACGTATCGGATAGAGGCTGGCCTTGTCACGAGTTCGAGCTCATACCAATAAAGACCCACCGTGTAGGGCAGCGATGCATGTTAAATCCGTCGAGAGCTCAAACGTCTTCCCGTGAATGTGGTGTGGTAGTTAGGAGAGGGAGTACCAGCTCACGTGTCATCCTCGTCACTTGACCATAGTTCAAAATTATGTGGTCCGTTGCCAAAAGCTCTCGTGTAGCTGAACAGTGCGACGTTAATATTCCCTCACTCACTCACCCGAAATCATTAGATCTACAGACTTGAAATTTAGCAGGAATGTTCCTTTCATGGAGTAGAGATCTGATAAGAAGGGGAATGGCAAAAGTCGATCCTCAAAAGGTGTTGCGAAGGTTTAAGGGGTGTTATAGAGGAAATTCCCTTTTTAAAATTATTTGAGCTACAGACTTGGAATTTGGCAGACAAGTTTCTTTCATGGAGATGCTTTACAAACTGGTTTTGCGAAAATCGACTCCTAAGGGGGTTGTGAGGAGTTAAAGGGGTTTTTCTGATAAAAATATCAAATTGTGAATTATCAGACCTGAAAATGCGAAATTTTGTGAGCATGTTTCTTTTGTTGAGTTGAGATCCGTTAAGAACGGGTTTTAAGCCAATCCACTGACAATGGGGGTTTTGAGGAGTAAAGCTGTCGTTATAGATCAAATTTCTTTCTGGACTATACTCACTCTCGCTGACATATACTCACCAAGAGAGGGTACACGGAAAAAAATTCCGTTTTTGAACTATTAAACCTATAGACCTGAATTTAGTAAGCATGTTTCTGTTGTTGAGTATTAAACCTCTAAGAACGCTTTTATCGAAAATTAACTTCTTAGGGATGTTGTCAGAGATTGGGAGAGTTATAAAAAAAACTCCCGTTTTCGAATATTTTTTTTGACGTACACACTTGAAATTTAGTAAGTATACTTCATTTGGTAACTAGAAATTCGCTAAAAAAAAGCTTTTGGAAATCGGCACCAAAGGAGTGTTGTAACGGGTTAAGTGGGAGTTCTGTAGACCCCTGTTTATTTCAACTGCTAGACCCACCTACTCGAAACTGAGTAAGCATGTTTCTTTTTTTGAAAAGTGATCTGTCAAGGACGGATTTTAAGGAAATTGACTTTTATGGGATGTTACGGGGATTTACTGGGCCGTGTAGATAATCAAAGTCCTAATTTTCGACTATTAAGGGAGTTACGAGCATATTGACAGAACATTTCCACTTTTGAACTATTTGACTTAGATATGAAATTTGTTCAATCAGGCTTATTTTGTTGAATAGAGCTCCACTAAGAAGAAATTTTGAGGAAATCCACTTAAAGAAAGAAGATTACGGAAGCACACACACATAAAAGATAATTCTACTTCATTTTAAAAATTAAAATGCTTTTTTGATTAAGAAGTGGGTGTCGTAAAATTGCTTTTCAATACAGTCGAACTTTTAATGCTAGGACTTATATATATATTGACATAAACCTGTATACATTCATCCAATACCATGAAAGTACACAGCAACGTGGGCGTAGGCAACGTCTATTGACTTAATTATGCTTGTTTCTCGACGTACTGATCGTTACATGTGTTAAAATATATTGTATATATAGACGATTCTTCTGATGAAACATTCTTGAATGGAGGCTTGAGGTAATTTATGGCCACTACAAGTGATACAAACTACAAACGAGTAATCGGTGCTGGTGCCATTGCCTCTTGCTTTACTTACAAACTTAGGGCGATAATTGAGTCTCTTGATCTATATGAGACTCTTCCTATTTTAGAACAGGCTAAAAGTCTCGGCATTTTCGGTGAATCAAAAGAAACCCTCCAGGCAATTTTAATTGGAGGTTCATGGATTACTGAAGAAATTTGCTCTCGCCTGTTTAGATTACAGGAGAGAGAGAGAGATAGATATATAGATAGATAGAGAGAGAGTTAGACAAAGTTTCCTTTCTCCAATTGTTACCTGCACATGTTAAAATTACAGGCAATGAAAATGCGCATAAACTGGCGAAAGAAACTAGAAACCTTAATAGTCAAAACTTTGCCAACGTTACTTTATTAGACACAAATTCTGTCACAAATTTCAAATTGAGATATAAGCCAGTTCCCGTAAAACAGTGTTCCGCAACCACCGGTCCACACAAGAAACATTAAAATATTTCTCTTTTATTTACTGTGGTATATTTTTTTTCAGGTTTGGCCTAATTTTATGAAAATAACTTAATAATCCTTGTTAAATTTCTTTATATTCATTTTTTGGTGTTGCTATATTTTATTTAGAAGTCACGATTAAATACACTTAAATTAAAATTATTAAATCAAAACAGTCTAAAATATGAACAATCAACATCCTCCTCCTCAGCGGGCCGCGGTAAAATTAACAAACGTTGACCGGTCCGCGGCGATAAAAAGGTTGCGGAGCACTGCTGTAAAGGATCAGATCTGTAATACAAGTGCAAATAGCCTTATAACAAAGACTATTGCTAGGCTAAAAACAGGTCATCACAGAGGAATGGAGTTCGATAGGGATGGTAGAAGAACTTATAAGAAATGTGATAACTGCTTGGAAATAGAGCTAATACCTGCTCATATTTTTGACTGTCCTGCTATTCTTGCTGCCCTACATAGAAATTTGTCAACTAACCTGTGTGTGGGAAATATTGAACAGATTGCCAGAGCAGTCATCTGGGTCCATGGTTACTGTCTGGTTTGGTCCTGTCATGGATACGGCATCATCAGCATCTTTAAAATATTCACTCAGGAACATTGAAAATAGCGACCCAAGAAGAAAGCATCGGATTGAAATGAAATTTAATTCGCATAATGACACAGATGAGAGATTCACTTGATCTCAAAAACAAGACAATTAAATGAATACAGGGTGTGCAACGACACAAATACTGGGCAACTTCAATAGCGCGTTGGACCACCTCCAGCTGCAATACATGCCCTCACACGGTCCGGCATTGAGTTGATTAGACATCCTATGTTGTCCTGAGGCAGATGGGCCCACAAATCTTGAACAGCCAACTCTAAATCATGTACAGAGTGACACGATGGCATCTGCCGTTTTAGCTGATCCCACACGTGCTCTACAGGGGACAAATTGGGGGAGCGGGAGGGCCATGGAACAGTATGAAAATGACGTAGGAAGCCTTGAGCAACTCTTGCTGTATGCGGACGAGCATTATCTTGCTGGAAAATTTCCCCTGGGAGACCATTTAGGAAAGGTCCTACATGGGGTCAAAGAATATCATCAACGTAACGTTGGCCCGTGAAGGTACCACGCATCACAATTAAAGTGGACCGGCTATCATAGGCTATGGCCCTCCAGACCATTACATCAGCTGTGCGGAAAGTGTGACGTAGAACAGTGTGGGGGGAATTGTACCGCTCACCAAGGCGCCTCCACACACGTACATGGTTATCATCTGTCCCCAAAACAAACTGGGATTCATCACTAAACACAATCTTTTGTCAATCTGTGACATTCCACATTGATCTGGCTTGGCACCACTGTAGACGCTGTTGTCGATGTTGCGGTGTTAAAGGTAGTGCACGGAAAGGGCGCTTGGATTTAAGATTTGCTTCTGCAAGGTGTCTGGAAATTGTTTGTGGAACAATTGCTACGCCTACGTCTGCTCGTATCGTTGAACGAATCTCTGTGAGGCCACAAGTGCTGGCCGCACGATCCTTCGATCATCTCTCCTCGTGGTCTTCCTGGTCGCTCCAGATCCGGTTTTCCACACTTGGGTACCTTTTTGTGTCCACTGCTCCCAACAATTTCTAACGGCACACTCCAAACGATCCACCTGGCCAGCAACACGGCGTATCGAACAGCCTTCAGTTTTCATCCCGATGATCAGGCCTCTCTCAAACTCGCTTAACTGTTAGAAATGTCTTCCAGCACGTTTACCTGGCATGTTTAGCTTACCAAAGTCTTCCTAGAATCGGCGGATAATCGTCATGTTTATGAATCTTCTAATTTGCGCTGGCTTATATAGCACCCTCTTCCTGATTGTAGCGCCACCTCGGCATGTATGAGCATGCGTATTGGCACAAAACTTGGATCATTTGCATATCACATTACGCTGTACTTATTTACAAAGTTTCGCGATTGAACTTAGCTTCTTTCTTGGGTCGCTATTTTCAATGTTCCTGAGTGTATGTTGAGTAGTTAACACGGATGAAGAACTATTTCCACTGAAGAATTTAAATATCTTAAAATGTAATCAAAAGATAATCCGTAAATAGAATAGAATGACTTGAGTCGTCTTTCCCATTCATTGATTCCATTCCTTCAATTTTTAATGTGCAATACAATACATAGTTTAATCTTACTTTTTAAGAAGTCTCAGGGGCGATAAATTTCTCTAGAGGTCTGAAAATGTAAACAGTTTTCAAGCAGTTATAATTATTTTAAATTAAAATTAAACGATCCGAATCTTTTACACATTATTTATAAAAGAATGGGGCTTCAGAAAAATATAAAATGTTTAAAATATAATAATCATTTTAAAACTCATAAGCATATGAAAATTCTATAATAAATATTAAGTATTTCTTGCATTGCGCACGCTATTTTCTAAAATAGTAGCCTCTGATGTATAAAACTTTACAGAATTATAAAATGCATCATACTCTTTAAACCCTACCTAATTTTAGTATTATATGTCTTTTGTATTTCAAAATATTTGTAAAATATTGCAGTTTTTTAAATATTTTTTTAAAATGTATTTTTTTATTTATTAAAATATGTAAATTATTATTCTATTTATATAAAATTAGCTACAAAGTATTAAGAATACATTTGTCTTTATAAATCAACTTATTGCTAGTAAATAAAGCTACTATTTTAGTAAATAGCATGCGCGACGTAAAAAAAACTTAATAAATATTTCTTATAGAAAAGTTTCTTACTTTCATAGCTTACAATTTTTAAAATTATTATCATAATTTAAACACTTTATACTTTCCTGAAGCCCCATTTCTTTATAAATAATGTGTAAAATATCCAGACCATTTAATTTAAATTGAAAAGAATTATATCTGTTTGAAAATTGTTTACATTTTTTCAGACCTCTAGAGAAATTTACACCCCTGAGACATCTTAAAAATATTTATTTTTCTTTCCAACCTTTTTTTCTTCCTGTTGTTCTGATAAACACATTGACTCTGGATCAAAGAAAATTTTCAAATATATTTTTCACTTCATTTTTTTATTTATTTAGAGCATAAAAAAAGCATCACTGTGATATTTGATTAAATAGAATTAAGTAAATTGTGCCATTAATCCGGTATAGTAGCTAGTGACGCTGACTGCGGTGCCATAGGGCTTGCGTTCGAACCTCGAAAAATGCATGGATGTTTGTAGATGTATAGGGCCTTCGCGGCATTGGGTGCACTCTTAAATAGGCGTCGAGCTGCAAGTCCTCTCCTGAGATTGGTGGAAGGGGAAGAGAGGGGAGAGGCACCTGACCCCCATGTGTTCTCCCTCAAAATTGAGATGGAACCGAACAAAATCATACTGTCATCTGCATGGTGCTCAAAGCTAAGGCTAACGACAGGCGTAAAAATCTAACCCTTAGCCGCGATGAATTTCGTGGACTTTTACAGTCAGTCAGGGGGCATAAGAAACAACAAGTAAATTGTAGTAAATACTAAGATACATACCATCTAACAACTACAGCTAGATTTCTTTCGAAAAGTATCTTTCTTTTTATTATATTTTTTCTTTAGTATATTAAAGCTTTTTTTTAAAAAAAAGAGGCAGTCATACTTTTTTTCCACGATCGGTTAAAAAAATTAATGTCTGATGTGTTTTTTTTATTGATCTTTTTTTGATCAAAAAGAAAAAAAAATATAGAAATTTTTGCTAAAAGTATTTTTATTTACTACCCCCTGAAATTTAATTTTTTTTCGATGGATATATATATATATATATATATATATATATATATATATATATAAAAGAAATATGTATTATTTATCAAAAACAAGAAATAATAGATAAAGAACATAACAAGAAATTACGTAATAAAAATATGAAAGCTGAATATATATATATATATATATATATATATTCATTGCAATGGAATTATGTGAGAAGTTGCATGCGTTATTTCGTATTTAGAATTAGTTTTCTAGCTTTAAAGTGTAAAAATAAATAAAAATGCAGTTTGTAAACTAATAAAAATATCTAAATTTGAATTAAAAACTGCTTTTTCAACACCATTTGGATGAATAAATAGTTTCTATTGTTTATGATTGAACATTATAAAAATTGTAGCGAGAATAAAATAATCGTTTACGTAAAAAATACTGTACGGACGAAATTTCTTGAAAATATTTAATAATGTAAAAAAAAATTACAAATAAAAACTGCTAAAAAAATCACTTAATTATTTGCAACTTACTTAAAAAGTAAAAGCTTTTTTTTTGCTTCTTGATTTAAACTAAAGTTTTAAATATATAAAACATGCGCAATGTAACTCTTCTTAGAAAATTATCTACAACTGAAACCCGTGAGAAATTACTCAGTATAGTTAATAAATGTTTTACGTTACCAACCCCTATTGTGCAAATTATATATCTGTTCATACTTATTGTTCAAATAGTAAAACTGTAATTTGCATTAATTATGTAGTTACATTTTTCTAACTATTCAGGATTTAAATTTCCGATTCGACGTCTGGTTCGAAATTTTCCTAACTGTTCAAAATGAAAATTTTCATTTAATCTCTCCTTTAAAAAATTCATTCTTTCGTGCTGAAAGAATAATGAATTCTATATTTATTCTCTTTTTCTCAAAATTCGTTCTTGGCGATCCTCTTTAGTTAAACTCAACTTTTTACGACCCATGTTTACAAAATTAACCTTATATTATGTATTAATAAATGTATTATAGCATCACGAAAATTTTCTTTTTATATACAGATGTATATGTTATATTTCATACCGTATACGAGGCTTCTTAAGAATGCCCATTTCAAGTATCCGACATCTTGAGATAACTATTTTTTTAAAACAAATTGAGGTATGCAGATTTTTTGTGGTTTTTAGATTTATTTAGGACAGGAGTGTCATACTCAAAAGATAACTCGGGGCAAACAAACAAGGTTTAACATAAAAGGACCGCAAAAGAATCAATATTCATAGAAATGTAGGTTTATTTCGAATAATACATTATATAATAAATATAAATAAAATAAAACAAATTAATGTTCATATCCTGACACTTGATATCTTTTTTTTTTGTTGCTTTCCAAATTTGGGAGTTTTTTTTTAAATTTTAATATATATTATTGTTTTGGGATTTATTGGCCGGGTCGCAAAAATTTTCGCGAGCTCAACACCCCTGGTTTAGGTCAATTTTTGAAAAAAAATATGCAAAAATTAAGAAGTGAAAAATAAATTATTATTAATGAAATGGGTAAAAATTTACAAAAAAATACGTAAGCGGTATACATTCTGTACAAAAAGTTAATGAACAAATTTTCAATATTGATGTATTGATATGCTATTCATTTTTTAAATGACCTTCAGGATACGAAATATTTTAATTTTTACAAAAACTACCCCACTCTCTTTATCACAATTATTATATGAAATTGCTTGAAAAAACAGTGATTCTATTCCCATAAAGAACAGTAAATTTTATTATAAAACAGTAACAGATAAATCTGAAGATTCAATCACTTCTGCAACTATACAAAATATAGAAAAAAAATTCATTTAAATATTTTCATAACATTTTGAGCAATCGCTGTCCCTGTTTGAGCATTTAAAATAAAACCTTTCGAGTAAAAGGCATTTCAAAGTTTGACATCTTGTTTAAAGTAGTGGTATATGTGTGTGTGTTCTTTTACTAAAACACTTGTAGTTTTTATTCTAGTGAATGGAAAACAATAAACTTTGTATTTTTACAAAGATAATATGATAGCCTATAAAACAAACCCATTAAACTATGTTAATTTCCGGCAAAATTCTCGATTTTATGGTAGTCGTATACCTTGAATTGATTTTATACGTGAAGAAATGTCTATCCGTAAGGCAAGGTTTCTCCAACTGCTGGACTCCCCCCGGTGGCGTGATAATTCTGTAACGAGGGTGTGTGCATATCGGAAAGGTTTAAATTATTAAAAATTTACTGAAAGGAAGCAAAACAAAATAAATTATGACATAATTATTTTGATTACTAGCGACAAGATTAATGATTACTAGCGACTCCCACACGCTTGTCATGTAGAATAGTTATATATATTAAGTTTAATATTTATATTAATATATAATTAAAACCGTATTGTAGATTAGCGTCACACACACACAAAGTATATTATTATTGTACTCATTACATTGTTATTGCGTGGAAGGGGTGCGATGAAAATTATGATTGAAAATCAGGTCGAAAATATTTTTTTATATATATTTTGTGTATATATAAGTTTGAGAAGCACTGGTGTACGGTTATAAATATTTTATAGTATTTAAGTAAAAAAATTTGATAATTTTTCTGCGAAATATATATTAATAAATTTTTTCTTAAATTCTAATTTTAACGAATTATGAAAAAGTTTGCATGTGCCACACATTCACACACACACACACAAATTTACATTTAAAAAAGAATGCAAATAATTTTAGGTTTTTTTATTTTCAATTTCTTTCTTAATAAATCAAAGCATTCTTTGATATTTTTAAAGTTTAAGCTTTGTGAATTAATGTCAAAAGCAATACTTATTTCAAGAGCTACAATTTGACACTAAATTTTTTTTTTATAAACTATTATAAGTTTATTTTGGTCATCTGACGCTTTTCATTTAACCCACACCAGAGGATGAAGTAACAATAAAAACAAAAACAAAGAAAAACTTTAATGATCCCAAGCTAGAAAAAAAAAAGATTATAATGCTTTTGTCGATAAACAGAATAGGTAAAAAAATGGAAACATTTCGATTTTTTTTAAAGTTATTTCTTTGCTTCCTATTTGCAAATTCTAGAAGAAAGAAAATTTACATTTAGATTTTTTGCGAATTTAATGAAGCACAAATAACGAAAGTACAAAGAGATAATTGAAAATAATGTACAGGCTGTAAATGCTATTTGACCCACCTAATAACAACGTTATCTTCTTTTGAAAGTGGTTCTTTCACTATTGCTTTTTTATTTTACCACGGAAGTTAAATTTTTGCACTTGTAATGGGTCGTTGCTTTCCGTAAATGCAATTTTTACGCATTTCTGAGAATGCGTTTAGAACATTTAATATTCTCAATAAAATAAGAAACCGAGATTGAAAGACCTAAAAGAAGTGTAAAAAATTAAATTTTATGTCCCTTGCACGTTTTTGTTTATTGATAATTTGTTTCTTAATGCATCGTAAGGAAAGGACATCCAAAGTAAATTAAATACGTATTTATGGCAAAACCTTTTTAAAAAAATAATATTAATTATATTATTATTAATAATTAAAAATAATTTTTAATAATAATATAACTGATTAAAAAGCAAATGTAAAATAATTTATATCATGAAACTCTTTTAATGTTTGCATTTCACTACCCTTTAAAGTAATATTGTGCGATTGCTATTAAAAAAACACAGTCTTTGATTCGAGAATTTCTACAATTTTTTTTTTTTTTTTTTTTTTTTTTTTGTAAATTACAATAAAATACGTTTTATGGGAAAACGTTTAAGACACGCGCGCGCGAAATAGTGGTTAACAAGAATTAATTCAACGGTCCCGACAAACTACCATGTATTTTCATGTACTTTTTCTCTTAACATGAAACGAAAATCGTTTTACACGCGAAAAGTTTACCCTTCTGGGAATAAATAAAATACGGAAGCAGTCTGTTACAGCTCTATCCGCTTCCTTCCAGTAACAAGTCCTCTCGAGAAATCTTTTTTCTTTCAAAACTATTTTATTCACAACGAACATTCTGAAGAAGAAAACAAGATTATTTAAATTAGGAATGCTATATATATATATATATATAATCCAAAACATAAAATCCAATATATAAATATATATATATATACACATATATAAACGAAAATATAAAAATATGCAGAAGATAACTATAACCTAAGAGAACTATAAATAGGAAGAAAAAGGCACAGAAGTACAATAACAAACTCCTGGCCTTAGGAACCAGGATTGCAGGTTTAAACATATTTGGGGGCTAGCCAACCTTCACCTGTAGTCTGTCATACTACGTACCAAGAGGAAAGGAAAGAATTGCATATGAGGAATTAAAGTATTAAAAAAATCATTAAACTAATAAAATATGAACAAAAATATAACCTACATTATTCGCAGTGTAGATTTAATACAACGCTAACATAGATAATAGCTATACGTAGGTCGGGAGTGCTATATATATATATATATTGTTTAATCTTACAGTCCACAGATGGCGCTCTGCGCATTCCGTTGTAATATTCGTTAGCGTAAATAAACACTTCTAGTTCAAACTCGTGCGGGTGTGGTCGTTCGTCTCTTTGCTTTCAAGATACTATTTCTTTTCAGACCAATTCAATTATTAAGAAATAAGTAACTACTTCCAGGTGCAGCAAGAGATGGTGTTTCTAAATCGAGTTAAGTAACAACAAGTCAGGTAAGAAAAGATCGAACCATTTCTTAATTCCATCATATATAGTCTAGGCTTTCAAGCTTTAGAGAGAGAAAGTGAAGGAGATAGGATAGATTATACGATTATTACAATTATTCAAATATTTGATAATAGTAATAATTAAAGTGACAATTGGTCAAATAGATAGCTAGGAAAGTAGATTCGAACCTGAAATAAGTGCATTGGTATTTAAAGTTGTCTCATACTTCGCGTACCACGTTATTTATCTATATATTGCTTCGATTGGGCGCATCTCTTATTTAAGATTACTTGCTGTTGTGTTGATGAATATGTGTCAAATAAATAGAATATTTTTGAATATGGCTAGTCTTTCTTCCCTACTTCTACCTCTCTGGGCGTGAACGAGAGAATCTCACAAGTGCCGATTAAGAGGGCAGTGAAATGAAAGAGGTGATTTTACATGTTTTGTGGAAAGGAGGCTAACTTGTCTTTAAAAGACCCTTTGAATAGCCTATGAAACTAGCCAGTTTTGTTGATCTAAGCTACTTTCTCCCCTCCCTCTTACAAACGCATTTAAAAAAACATCTTATTTCTCATCAGTTGGCTTTGGAATTCGGTGACGAGTGCTTAACAGTGTGAGACTTAACGAGTATTTAATGTTTTATTTTCTATTTTAAAAGATTTTTTTTATGAGCACAATGACAAGGAGCTCATTGGGAAGGGAAATTGCTATTTCGCTTAAAATGAAGATGGAGGTCCTTAACGCTATTGATCAAAAACAGAAGACGAAAACGGAAATTACAGATCTCCGGTATCGTCTTTTTTTTGTATTGCTAACTTTACATTACCTACAATAATTAAAAAAAAGAGTGCAAACTACGGAAATGTTTGAACATATCTATGTAAATAAAATATACTCTAATAAACTTAATATTGTTGAATGCATGTTTTTTTTTCTTTTTCAATATCTTTTAACACGAAAAAAATATTTCAGTTCATTCAGTTTCGTGTTAAACGGATTTCGCTGTATGTATATGTATTACGTATACGTATAATAAAATTATTTTCACTCTAAATTAATTTTTGTGCTCAAAATACTGCTACTCCATGTACAATAATCCACGTACACACATGGAATTTGATTTAGATGTACATCAAACTGAATAACACAAGTTGGTGACTATGCATAACACATGATTGCTATTCGTAAAATATTTTTATTTAGTATTGGTTATTGAAATATCCTTGAATACTGTATAAATTTTAAATTCAACTCGTTTTGTTAAAGTACTTTGATTCAAAAATACGTACCAATTTTTGTTACATGTTGCAATAGCTAGAAAAAATATCAAAGCATTTGTCCCATTAAAAAAAAGCTTTATCATTTGTAATGAAGACAAACTAATTAATCTTTCTGAGATGAATCAGTTTAGCTGTTATTTGCCATTGAAATACTAATGAAAATGAGCATATGCTAACCAAAACTCTAAATTTCTTTGAAGTTTTCAAATTTGTGATATTACAGAAAATTATATAAAGAATAATTTAGACTAAAAAAAATTTATTTGTATTTTTGTTTAATTTTTGTCACTAGACGCTAGGGTTCCGAATACCGTGATTAAGTTAGTATTTTAGTAAAGCACATCAATGAGTATACGCTTCTACATGAGTCTTTTACACTGTGTTCTAGTATGTCAAAAATTTTCTATTTATAGATTATTTTTAAACATTGCAATTTTATCATGAAATGTTTTTAATTCTACTTTACCTGGTCATCACTCACTAGATTGTACGTAATTTATCATTCAATATTTGATGAAAAATAATAGATATAAGAGCATTTTTAAAATAATCGATCTGAATTTCTCAATTTGTAAATGGTGAAACAGTTTGCTAGTTAATATATTTTATCTTTATATCTTACGACGATATATGGCCATTTCTCTAAAAATTACAAAGCTTGTTTCAACACTTACTTTATTTCCAGTGCTTATCAAAATATATGAATAAAGGATTTTATATGGTTATAAGTATTAAAATGGGAATTGTATACATTAATGTTGATTAAATGAGAAGATCATCATTTATTTTAAAAAATGATAAATTTGAAAAGGAATGAAAAATATTACACTTACCTTAAAAAATACAGACGAATTATTAACAAATT
Source organism: Trichonephila clavipes (assembly GCA_019973935.1). Classification (NCBI taxonomy): domain Eukaryota; kingdom Metazoa; phylum Arthropoda; class Arachnida; order Araneae; family Nephilidae; genus Trichonephila; species Trichonephila clavipes. The sequence continues at coordinate 241,243 of BMAU01018979.1, forward strand.
CAAATACTTAGTAATAATAACATTATATTGAAATTTTTTATTGAAGAGTTTATGCTAAAACTATATACAAAATTACTTTTCTTTATCCTTAAAAAATGTGTTCTTTGTTATAAATGTGACAAGAGTAATCAGGGAAGTAGGATGTAAACATATTAAAAACTTTCTATTTGTATTGTTATCAGAACCTAAATGTATAACTCAACTAAATATACATTTAGGTTTTGATAACAATACAAATAAAAAAATGAACTAGAAATCTGTAAATTACGTCATTTTGACTGCAAATAAACTGTAATAAATTGCATAGATATATCACTGTACCTTGGAAAATTGAGTGAAAATTATGGATTAAAACTTCTTTAAATGTCTTATTTAGCGTTCACCTTGTAAGGGCATCCCTCTAGGGTGCCCTTCTCCCAGATTATCAGCGTGAGCTAGAGGTGTAGGAATAAATGAAGAACCAGAAGCTGCTATAATCTTAATATTACTTTACTAAGATCTTAACTTAAACCAATAACATATTAGGTAATAATATGATATGTTTGAAGAATCTACAGTGGCTAAACACACAATATATGATTCCGAAATAACGTAACCCGGACCACTATCAATAACTAACTCACCTAAGCTCAATTTCCATGTAAACACAGATCCGAATATTAAAATGGTAACTCCTACCTTAATGCCCAACGAAACAGCAATCTATCTGATCCTAGCTGAAGTTGCGGTTCACTGCCGTAGAATAGTATCTACCTTGAATACAGGTTCTCTGTCACGGGTAACCTCTCTTGACTGTCACTTAAGTTCTCGGAATACTCTTCACATTTGCAACACGGACTAACCTAACACTCCCCAATTGCGACCTCGCTTACTCTAAACTTCTGTTATTTAAAAGCTTCCTAATTTGCATCTTTCATTCACGTTTTACTTCTCGAGTTGGTGGGAAAAAAATTGCCATTTATTCTGGCCCCACAGAACCCCAAAGGACATGTTAATGAAAAAACGCGTGAGCCCGTCACAACCTGTAAAGTAACGTTTTTACTATTTCTCTATTCATCTGATAATAACTACATACATATTAAACTAAATAACAATACAAATAGGAAAAAACTGAGAATAATACTTAATCTGTTTGTTGACAATTTTGATTTGCTACTTATGAATTCAAATTTAATATATTAATCTTAAATGACATGTTCTTAAGTGATATCATAATTTTGTACCAATAGTATTTCAGGACCCAAATGATATTTATGTAATTAATATTTAAGTTAATGTTATATTTATAAGAAAAGAAGCAATACACTTCATTTATACACGATAGTCTTATTTTTTTTTAAGTATACGTATTCCTTTTTTTAAATATTTCGAAGAATATGAAGCTTAGAAAATAGAAAAAAAAAGTCAAGGTTAAAATAGGTTTATTTATCTTCAACACCTAATAATCTAAATTAACCATCTCCAATGTAAATCGTATATTATCTAAAGTTAATCTAAATATTTATTTTTCTTTTTATTGTTTTCTTTAACAAATTTTTCATGCTATGTCAAACAAAAGGAATAAAAATTACCCTAATATTTCCTTCTATGAAAAAAATATATATCTCCTATTTATGGATAAATGGAGCATAAGAAAATAACTCTTCTGATATTTTTTATATAATTATTACTATTTTTCTTCTAAGCAGTACAAGAAAAAAAACTAAACGTTAAACTTTCTTATCATTTAATGAAGCTCAAATAAGAAGTTAAAAGAGACAACTAAAATAATGTACAGTCACTAAACGCTTCTTGAAATTACCCAATAATTATACTTCTCTCGTTTCAATTTGACACTGGCGTACTGCTTTATCTTTTAACTTAGTGATCTACGTGTTTGCATTTACTACAGTCCGTTGCTTCCGCAAATGCTACTTTCATAAACTTCTATAAATATATTTAGCAGATTTAGTACCTTCAACAAAAGTTAAATGTAGTGTGATTATCAGCATGATAATAAGAAATGTGAAGCACTGAATTTTGTTTATTTTTTAAACGTTCTCCCTCCCCCCCATTAAAATATTTCTTGTTTTGGTATGTTTGCTGAAAATAGGTACAGTAAAATATTTTTTTTTATAAAGTTTTAAGAACTTCTATATTAATTCAGTCAGATAGTTGTGAATTGAAATAAATTTTTTATTTAATACTTGAAAAATTATTTACCAACTTGATAAAATAAAATGCTTAAGACTAAAATTAAAATATATTTTTATATTTCTTTGTCATATTAATACTAATAATCATATCATCATATTTAGAAATTTAAATTTCAAGCGCTGAGAAGATCAAGTAGTTTGATCAGTATCAAAAAATATAATAAGACAATTAATAGCTAAAATTTAATCTAAACGTAGCCTCAAACATATTAGTCCTCTGATATAATTTTCCATTTAATTTCTTTCAGGATATAATATCATAATGATAATAAATTGTTCAAAATTGCACTGCTTCATGATAATCTACCTCAATACATCAAATCCGCGTATAAAACGACGTTCTGAATTCGAATATGATGTCAATTTTGTTTTATTGCCCATTAGTTTCTTGAGGACCTCCCACTATTGTTTTCATATTTTGGTAATATTTATATTGATAAATTTGATTCGGAGTAGGGGTGGGGATTATTTTAAATGCTGAATGTCTTCTGATAGTTTACAGAATGGAAAAGTTTCAAGATGTGGAATCTTTTAGCAAGGGAAGGGGATATTATACCCTTTTAAATTTAAAAATCAATACAAATATTTTAATTTTCTGGTGGTCTTTCGTAATTTTTTTCATTTATTTTCTATATATTTCACGCAAATATCTCAAATAGCAAAAATATATAGCATTTTTGCTAAAAGTGAGCGAAGCTACATCTATTTTGAAAACCTCGCAGCATATTCCTTAATGACATTATTAGCATCAACATCACAATTAATTCTCGGCTTAAAAAAATCAAAAGAAACTTTTAATTCCAGCAATATTTTTTTTCAGCAATTTAAAACTTTTTGTATCTTGTATCCTTTACACTTTCGAACCTCATCTATAAGGTCTTTTTTTCCGTCCAAGCTTAGGAAAGTTCAGTGTTGTCTATTTGAGGAGCTCGAGACAATTTTATTGCTTTTACAGGAAAGAAAGGTATTACACATTCCTTTTTGTTTTGTTTAGTTTTTCGTAATAGTTAAGTATTTTTACACACACTAATTTTCTTCTCTTCTCTTGAATGAGTTGTTGATAAGGTAAATAATACTAGCTTAATAAGCTATAAAATTAAAGAGCAATTATTATGTTTCTTGTATAGCTGAAATATATATTTTATCATTTTCATTATGAAATCACATCACTCTAACACCGTTCAACCGATCACTATGGAAATTGGCATGTATATGTATTTTTTATGGAGAATACTTCTGTTCTATTCTATTTGTTGCAGCTGCCAAACAGGTGGCGCTACAACATATCAACTTCTGCACCGTTCAATCCATCGCCAAGGTGCCAACAGAGTCGCCAAAAATGATGCCAAGTTTGCTCTATCACAAACATTTCGCTATATTTCTATTGAATCGTCATTATGATATAATGAATGGCGTTACTGGAGAATATTACAATTTTAGCATAAAATAATACAGCAACAGAAAGAAATATTAACATATTACACATCCAGATAAAATCATTTGCATTATTTTAACCGTTCATTACACAAAATGTGTAACAATGTGTTACTTTTGCTGAGCAGAGATCAGCTTAGGAAGATGTTTTTGTTTTTTGTCTTTTTTTGTTTAACTGAGATATACAAAAATATTTTCTGTATCTGTTTAACACTTGCAATTCATGTAAAACTAACTGATTAAAACCCCCTTATCCTTCAATCTGTGTATTGTTTAATTTTTCAATTCACCCGTGCGAAGAACGGGTATACCAGCTAGTATTTTCTATTTTCTGTAGTGTACAATAATAAACTGTTTCATTATAAATGTAATTATTATATTTAGTAAAGTAAAAGATCGTATGATAGATAGATTCTTGGATGTTTGTCTTTGGGTTGTGATCATTTTTGGAAATTTTGTGTTTACTTGTTATTAGTTTAGATCGCAAAATAGGTTATTTCAATATGCATTAGACAGCATACTAATTTAGAAAAAAAGAAATCTTACCTTCCATGGAAGCGTGCGGAATTTTTTTCATGGAATGTAACACTAAGTACTTTAAAAATTTTATCTATAAAATAATTAATTGAAAATTAATTTTAACTGTAATGTATGTTACATAGATAGATTTTAATGTATGATTAACTACAAAATCTAAAAATTAATGACATAAAATAATCTACCATATATTATTTTTATTTAAGATTCAGTTAAAACAATTTAATTGAGCTCCATCAAGTAAGTGTATTTTCGAACTGTGGAAGATATTTTTCGAAAAAAATTAAGCCTGGAAGGAATTTACAGATAATGATCTTTTTGAAAATTCGACTCAAATGACAAAGTACTTTTTCTTTGATGCAGGAATACAAATTTCATGATTCATCAATCAAAGGAATTCAAAGTGAAGTAGAAGGATTTCGATTTGGATTTATTCGATATTCTCTCATCCACATTAAGTGATTCTTTTGTGAAATGAATTCAGCTGAGTATGACGATTGTCTCTGTCAGATGTAGATGCTATATGAAGTTTTCTCCGAATTTGATTTCAAAGAACAAATGGACTAAATAACTTTTTAACTGTACATCAATATTTTCAAAATAACCTTGCAATTTAATTTTGATTTTTGTTAGATTTGTTAGAACATTAGAAACTGCATCATGATTTTTTTAATTAATACCTTATACATAGGTGTAGTAGTACCCTTAATTTGAAACATTTTATTTAATTAAGAATATAGTATAATTGATTGAACTCTTGTGTACCAGTGTGAGGATGTGGGAATATTCACGTCACACTGTTAAGGTGACTGTCTACCTTTGGACCCAATTTTCTTATAAAAGCAAAGTTTTGAAACAAATTGAGTGTTTTTACGAAGAAAAATAAAAAAAAATATGTAAATACATAAAATTTTTAAAATAAATATTGTATTTTTAGAGAAATTGGTTGTTTTCAAGGAAATTTTACGAAATTTTTACTAAAACGGCTAACGCTGTATAAAAATTTCTAATACAATTATCATAATTTTCTTTATACACAACATACATATTACGGTGCTCTTCAAAATGAATCAAAATTTAAGAGAAACATTAAAATACAAAAAAAATTACGAGACAATTATACATATAAATATGAAAATTTTGATACTTTTAAAGTTTTTTCTTTATAAAAACTACCCTAAATGAAAAAAAATATTTAACCCCACAACAAAACTTATAATCCACTTTGTGAAAAATAGTATAATAAACATTCCCACAAAATTTCAAAAAAAGTTATCTGGTTTGGTTCTTAAGATATCATATTCTGATAAAGAGTTTTTTTCGAAAGCATAATTTTGAGAGAAAAACTCATTTAAAGTTTTATCTTACTGCCCTTTTGCATACAGTGATGTTTTTTAAAATCACTATAACTTTATTTCTATTTCACGTAAAGGAAAAAGAAAAACTGTGTTTTGGAAAGAAAACTGCTCTAACCAACAGAATATGAAATTTAAAAAAAATGACTTAGGTAGACAAAAAACGATATTTTCAAGGTAAGCAGTCATTTTAAGCAACACGAGGGCTTTTGATGACGGACCTCGTAATTTTGAACCAGGGTCAAGTGACGAGAACGACACCTGAGCTGGCACTCCCTCTCCTAACTACCATACCACCCTCAATTGGTATACTAGTCTGCGCTTTCGAGTGTACCAAAAATTCCAGATTTCTGGGGATATTGACCTTCAGGTTACAACGTATATTTCATTTTTCCTTTTGTCACTGACTAAGACACAAGTTCGTTCGAGTTTCGTTTCGCTTCCTAAGCCTTGTAACTATTTTTGTTTTTTATATTTACTTTTTCATGCCAATATGGCAACGTCATTGAATTTGAACGAAAGTGATGCTGAATGAGAATATTTGCCAGAAAGCGATGAATACGACAGTGACTCTGATACGCATTTATCTATTTGTTATAAAGAAGATGAAGAAATGGAACACAAAAATGACCATAAACTTATGTAACGCATGTGGAAAAGCCTTTTGTTCCAAGGAACATTTTCAAGCAATTTCACAAATATTTCTCATTTTAATTTTAATTTTCGTAACCCAGGAATTTTGTAACTTTACTTTTACAATTTTGTACCACCCCAATGAAAGAAAACTCATCTTATAGGGTTTTATGTGCTGATTACACTGGTTGTGTACCTAAGAAACACGATCCACACGAGCTTATAAAGGGATTTTGCCCTATAAAAAGTATATACCCATTAGTGGGTACATGGTACTCAAGGAGTTAATGAATTAACTGAATTTATTGGTATACCTTTTTGGTTTTATTGCCTTGGCCATTATTAACCCCTTAACGGTTGGATAATTTTAAAGAAAACGGTCATAAAAGTGCCTATTTTTTATTCAAGAAAATTGTATAAAACTAAGTGTATGCTCAATATCTTTATATATAAAAATCTTCTGTGCGTGTGTTTGTCACTAAACTCCTCATAAACAAATAATATAAAAATAATTTTAAATCAATTCCTACTAGATCAACCAAGAAAAAATTTATTTTAGCTACTTTTTATTAAATAGTTGCAATTAATATAAATATGTATATACATATGACAGAATCACAACATTAAGTGGTACTTAATTTTTATTACTTATCATTAAAGTATCATTTTGTCACCCAAAACAATCGTGTATATAAAATTTCCTTTCAACTGAATGCTTTAACACGTGAGAAAAATACCTTTTTTCAAATTTTGACATAAGTCGCCAAAAGGGTCACTAAGTCACCAACATGGCTGTATTTGTACTTTTTTAAGTAATTACTTTAATCAATAATTTTTATTAATTATAATTAAGTTATTGTATTGTCATCCAAAATAATCATGTTGAGCGCTTTAAAATGTATTTTATTAACGATTGAAAATTCCACCAAGATAAATAAATAAATAAACAAACAAATAAAATATGTATAGCGATCGTGAGCTAATAGTAGGAATTGAAAAAGACGTAAGTTGGCGTCGAAAATTGATTTTCAGCCAAACTGGCCAAACCCGGTCTTTATTGTAATGAAAATGCAGACGATTCACGCTTTTTAGCGTTTTTAATTAATATCTTTTCGAATAATCTTTATATATGTAATTCTTCTGTGGATATGTATGTAACTGAACTCCTCCTAAACGGTTGGACCAATTTTGATGAAAGTTTTTGTCTGTTCCAGTGAACTCGAGAATGGCTTACATTTATAATTCGGTTTAGAAATGTTTATTTAATTAAATTTTATTTATAAATTGTTGATCTTGGAATGTTTTACATTGGATCCGCCAGACTGCGCTACGATCGCAGTATCGAATATTCAAAAATCTTTTATTATAATTCAAATTGGTCCCGACAGTTGATGCTGTGATCATTTCAGGAAAATATTTTGTCACTTCATGTTATTATTTTGTTGAAATAAATCGTGTGTTACTTACATTATTACCTTCAGATGTAACTACTGTTTGAAGAGTTTTGAAGTGTGCATAAAAAACTATACATTCTCCAAATTTAGTATGCAATTGAGAGGTGAGTATTTTACATGATTTTCTATTAAATATACACGTGCGTTGACAACAATTATCCTAACCTACAAATCTATTTGTGTAGCTAATTGATTACACACATTATTAAACTTTTTTTTATTTAAAATTATTTCTTATCGGAAATAGATTGTGTGTGTGTTTCACTTATAAGCAACCCAAAAGTGTGTATGAACCTTGGCACATAATTACATTGTAATAACTCTTTAATACAAATTTTACTCAAAACGGTCCAGATTGTTAAATCTTATTCATAAAAATGTGGAATTTTTGAATTTAAGATGCGTGTACAGGACAACGTCTGTCGAGTCCTGTAGTATAATATGTATATTTATTTTAAAGTTTTGAGTAAATTTTTAGCTTGAAATACAAAAAATTAATTTTTTTAGAAAAGCTAACATTTAAGGTCATTATGACTGAAAGTTGGTTTTCCAGCAAAAAAAAAATGTAAAAAAAATATATTTTAAACATTAATGGAAAATTTTATTAGACTTATGCAATGTAAAAACACATTAGTAATTTTTACTTGTGAGATAAATATTTAAATATGAGATAAAAAGGTCAATATATCACAGGTAAACAGTACAAAACCATCACTGCTCTCAGGTTTACTAACTGAACTTTCAAAACAATCAGTTAGTTTAGAATCCCTCTCAGATCTCTTTATACTTAAAGTAAAATACGATTCAATTCCAAATTAACTCCATAATGTATAGAATATTAATATGTATATCACAAAACACAACCCACATTTATTCACGAAGAGAGCAACTAAGTAATTGAGCGAAGGTTACAAAAACGTATTGATAATATAGGTATATTTGATTGTGCTAACATCTAGTTTAAAACAAAATAACTATCTCTAAACACGCTACTAACAATCTGGTACTGCCTTCTGGTGAGAAATAAACAGGAATGCAGGCATAAGAAACAAATAGCTTCAATATTTTTAGCGCGTTACTTATGAACACTCAAGCCCAGAAATATCATGGGCACGGGGAATAGAAAGGGGGATTTCTCCCGTTAAATTAACTGGAGCAAGAAGGAAGGGGTTAAGATCAATATTGTAGAGTAGGATATGTGCTTTATAAGCAATTAACTAAAATGCTAACAAAATTCCTTATAACTTCTCTATTCTTTATTATTGGGTGTAAGGGACAGTTCTGCGTTTTTTTCTGAGCAATTTATATTTAAAATTTAATCTAAAATATATTGTCCGTTGTCAGCTAGAGTTCTTGCTGCTTATCTAACCCCCTGGGAAAGAAATTCTCTATTTTGGAGACAAAGTGTTCTCCCACTGCCATTTGGACACTCTCATAATTTATGTATTCATTTCCCTCAAAATCCTTTTTCAGCGGCTTGAACGGATGATAGCCAGATGGTGAAATATCAACAATACATGCTGGTTGAGGTAAATTTTCTCAACCCAACTTTGCAGTTTTTTATACAGTATTTCTTGCCACGTGAAGTCTAGCATTGCCGAGATGAAGAATCATACCTTTTCTGTTGGTAAAAATGGACGCTTATTTGGAATTTCTTTATTCAAAACATCAAATTGCGAACAGGAACTGCCATTTCATTTTCTTTCAGCAACTCATAGTGCACTATATACCCTTGCTGTTTCATCAACAAAAAAACATAAACTTCTTCTGACGCCTGCCAGCTTTGGATGTGAATGGTGGTGTCTCCCCTTTTAAACACATGCTTTCTGTATAACCACGTGTTTATACACTGTCCACTTTTCATCTCCAGTCACCAAGTGGTCTAAAAATGGTTCCCTTTTGTGACGAGCAAGATTTGAAGAACATTTCGAAATTCTATCCATTATTATTATTATTATTATTATTTGTAGTATTGCTTAATTCATGTGGCACCTAAACAGAGAGTTTGGACATGTTTCCAAGCTTTTAAATGTAATCTAAAATAGTAGTCTGATGAACTCCAATCCTGAAGCCCACTTCTGTGGAAGTTAATGGGGATTTGCCCAGATCATTTTGCGTAGCACTTCGTCGTTGACATCTGATGGTCTTCCTGATATAGATTCATCTTTCAAAGAAAAATCCCACAAGCGAAATATCTCAAACCATCTTTGACATGTTCGAGCTGTTAGTGTTTCCTCCCTAAACACAATTTTTTTTGCCTCCAGTGTGCTATTCCCTTGCATTGATTGATTGTTTGAATATTAACGTCGCACTGTTCAGCTACACGAGGGCTTTCGGCGACGGACCACGTAATTTTGAACTATGTTCAAGTGACGTGGATGACACCTGAGCTGGGACCTTCCTTTCCTAACTACCACACCACACCAATGGGAGGTCGCTTCATCTCTCGACAGATTTAACGTGCATCGCTGCCCTACAAGGTGGGTCTTTAGTGGTACTGGGCTCGAACTCATGTCAAGGCATGCCACAATCCGATACCTATACCACTCGGCTACCGCGGCCGCATTCCCTTCTTGGAACTCAAACAAGTAATGTCTTAATTGAATTTTTCTTCACTCATGTTGAAATATCTAAGTTTAAAAAATCTAAGTAAAATGCGAAAAGATGTGAATAAATCATCAGTAATATACTAATCTAACTATTTAAACTGGTGTTTCAGTCGGATCCGAAATCTCGCTAAGGATCTACAACGCGGTTACAAACGAAAGAAATTTCCTTTACACACCCACACCCACCCACACCCACTACGAAATCATAATTTAATAAGATATAATTGGCAAAATTAATTTCTCGAAAAAAAAGAGATAAATGTTTTATTTGACTAATTTAAACACGGTACTTTTTGGGACTCTAAAAAGTACATATTTTGTATTGACTCTAAATGGGATGAGACAGCTCAAAAATGTTTCTTTTGCTTAAACCTTTTCTCAGATTTTACTTTTTCTCTCTATTTGTAGAATTCAAAATATTTAATTACTTTCTTTGTTTTGAGGCATGTATATATGTTTCAAATAATTATTTTCACAGTTTATATTCTTATTGGATGGATATAAAGATTTAATATGCACAAGTGAATAATGTGGGAAGTTACGTAAATTTAATTAATCATATTATACATTAAATTTTCTAATCATTGAGATAAAGATAACTATAAAAATATAGAAGCATAGATATTAATTTAAATTTCAAATTAAAACTAATGAACATTCTATCTTGAAGAATAAATTGTTTTTTCATGTCTGTAAATAAAATGTTACGTTTTCTCCAATCGTAAATAACATAATCATTTACATACAGGGAATAAAATATTCATACCAGTTACGAAATAGAATTTCTGAGGGAAAATAATTATTAAAAATATATACAAATATAAATAACAACTAAATCACAGAGAATTTCTTGCAAATTACTTCAAAATAATTTTCTATATCACAGCACCTGAATGAATAGAAATACATAATATAATTCTCCATAGAAAAATTTTCAATACTTGGTCTTATAAATTAATGACTGGTTAAGAGCATTTTTTACTTATTTTAGATGAATTGCAATCATTTAGTTATAAGTGTATTTATCAAAAGCTCTCAGATGTATCAAGCATTTCCGAGTATTCGCTTTTGAATGCATTTAAGATAATATTACTCGTCGGAAATATATTACTGCATTAGAATGACTCATGAGTATATATTTCAGAAGAAGATAACCTAATCAGAGTTGAATATTTTTGAATTCTGAGTGCGCAATAAGTATTCATATAACTATCTTATAATAAATATTCTGTACGTTATGAATATATTTTAAATTCCAGCGATATTCATATTTAAATTAAATTTTCAAAACATAACTGACTTAATTGTAGCACTTTATATAATAGTATCCAATATTGTTACTTCGTAATTGTAGCTTATATAGTCGGTTCAGTGGCGTAGAGGTAGCTTGCGTACTCCATAAGCCAGTGCGACCCAATATTAAGAAATAATTTTCGTCACGCCCGTATTCCATACAAATAACAATGCAGAAATTCAATAATACTTTGAAGCTAAAGCTGCAATACCATTTTAACCTCTTAAAATGTCACTGACGTATGTATACGTCTCGCTCAACCCGTGCGTTAATTTCCTCAGACGTATATATACAGATGGGTGACAAAATAATACGAACACCCGTGAAAAAGGCATGGCACATTTCAAAGACGCACAACGCGAATGTCAGTTAGCGTTGCAGTCCGCCGCCTAGCGGATTCGAAAGGTAAAGTATCAGCCGCTCAACAGCTGCGATAGGTGTTGCACGCGTCAATTGTAATTTCTGAAAAACGCAATAATGACGGACCTGTCAGAATTCGAAAAAGGTATGATTGTTGGAATGAGGTGCGCTGGTTGCTCGGTGACGGAAACAGCCATTTATTTGGGGCGTGCAAGGAGTACTGTATCTGCCGTTATGTCAGCATACAAGAAAGGCGGGAATGTGACGTCTGGCAAGCACAACTGTGGACGGAAAAGAAAGCTTACCGACAAGGATAAAAGAGTCTTAACCCGCATAGTGGCCCGAAAGCGCAAGCAATCGCTATTCCAGATAATGTCTGAGGTGAATAGTCATCTTCGTAACCCTATTTCAGCAAGAACCGTCCAAAGGGAACTTCATGCTTTGAACTTGTATGGAAGAGTTGGAATTCGTAAACCATTGGTAACAGCACGTAATGCTTTACAGCGACGCCAGTGGTGTAGAACACACAGACAGTGAACCCCACAAAAGTGGCAACAAGTCATCTGGTCGGATGAATCGACGATCCTATTCCAAACCACCGGACGCGTTTATGTGTGGAGAACGCCCAAAGAAGCATTTGCTCCTGAATGCATCGTGCCGACTGTTAAGCATGGATGTGGGTCCCTTATGGTATGGGGGGCGATATCTTGGCATGGTCTCTTGGGCCACTTGTTACTCTGCATGGCAAGGTTAAAGCTGCCCACTATGTCAATATCCTGGGGGATCAGGTGCATCCATTTGTCCAGATTTCATTTCCCGGAGAATGCCCACTTTATCAAGACGACAACGCTCCTATCCATACTGCTAAAATCGTGCAAGAATGGTTTGTAGAGCATTAGGGGGAAGTAGGTCATCTTGATTGGCCCCCTCAGTCACCTGATTTAAATATTATTGAACATTTGTGGGGATATTTGGAGTCAAAACTACGTGCTCGATTCCCTCCACCATCTACGATTTCGGCATTAGAGACCGCTCTCCACGAAGAATGGCTTCATATTCCATTACAAGTTGTTCATGACCTCTATGCGTCCATCCCACGTCGCATACAGAGTGTGTTTCAGTCAAAAAGGGGGGTCCAACTCCCTATTAATAAAGCTTTTCTCCTCTTTCACAGGTGTTCGTATTATTTTGTCACCCATCTGTATATACGTCTTTTCTAAGTACGATCTTTTCTGTGCACTGATATTCATAAAATTATTCCTAAAGGCTTGGAACGCAATAAAAAAACCTTGACAGTGTTTCCGAAGGATTTACTTATACATATATATCGGAGGATTTCTTTTTTATTCATCTTTTCTTCCCTTTCACAATACGTCACATACGCACTCCTACATGTTAAACGGTGGCATCGGGGAGCGAATCGCGTAACTTTTAACCGACAGATAAGGGATTATTTATAAACCGTACAAATTACCAAGATAAGTGTTAATTTTTGTGTATAATTATATACGTGACAAGCCCATGGGGTCACTGGTAATTATTAAACTTGTTCTTAACTTTTTATTGTTAAAGTAATTATAAAATACCTTGCGCAGTACTGATACATTCATAAGTATATTATATCAGTTTAAAAATTAATTTTATTCCTTATTATGTCAGAATGTATTTTGTTTGCTTACTTTCAGTAACTTAATATTTTTTTTAAAATAAACTTTATTTTCAAACTTTTAAATAGGTTCGCCCCCTCTCATAGAGTTATCACGCCCCTTCCCTTGGGGTCGCACCACAGTTTGAGAAACACTGCCATAAGCCCAAGGTTGCGAGTCACAGATTTTCTGGATGTGAAAATCGTAGGCAGGTATGTCATATGACTATGTGGCATGTAAAATATTCAATTTGATTCTAGTATTGCAATATTTAGCATCAAATGAGAGCTTGAGTCAAATTAATTCAAACGTCCAAATTTTGTAGCGAGAGCCACCACTGAAATGGCTCTCCAATTTGGGAAGTTTCCATATCTACAAAGGTTTAGTTGCTAATATGTAGCCCATTAAAATATTGCAAAACTCAATAGCATTTATTACAAAAAAAAAAATTTTAATATACTGCCTATATACAGAATAAAATAATTAAATTTTCGTTTGATTCCCTTCAATTTTCAAAACACAATATTTATTATTTAATTGTTAACTATGTTATAACAATTTTTTCTTATTTAAACTGTGACGGGGCTTTATCGTGACTTCTATTAAAAAACCTCTTGGGAAAACTTTGGGGCCAGAATGGCAATTCTTTCCAACCAACCCAAGAAGAGCAAGTGATTATGCAAATATATTGGAAGTATATTGAAGTGTATATATTGTAGCTTTAGTATATTGAAGTTCTAAGAGGAGGTTCCAGTAGTTCTAATCAGGAGGTCTAATAGTGCCAGTGAAATTCTAGGAGAGTTATAGGTGAATTTCGAAACCAGAAGATTAACTATTTGCCGGATCAAGTTGGATCAAGGAGTATATTGACGATATAAGGACCGTAACTGTTCGCCGTGGAATGGCGGTAAAAAAGTTTAAATTATGCTTTAAGACTAGAGCGGATTCTAGTAAGTTAGGAAATCATCCATAAATATAGATTCGGTGTTGTATTGCGCTATTTGTTAGTACTCTATATCATATCACTCCTGATCGTAAGCATCCTAGACTAGTGTTGGTTTGCTGAATATAAATTCGAATAATAAATTAATTTTATTATGGAAGTGTTTGGCGGTCAATCTTTCATCCCCTCAAACTTAGGTCACGTGGATGATCAAGAGATGATACACAGAACCCATGGGGTATCACAATACTAAGTTGAAGTTGCAGAAAGTGTTCTAAATAAAATTTTATTTTTTTACGTTCCTACTTGCCATCAGAAATAACTCAAAATTACGGATGCTCTTGGATACTTCGCAATTTTATTACTAAGAATCCAAAAGAATGGATTTCGAATATTTACGTCAGGAAATATAATAAATAATGAAATGTTTTAGAAAATATTTTGAAGGGGTATCATATAAATGATATATTTATCTATTCAATTTATTAAATAAACATTTTTCATTTAGTTTCCTTTCTAAATATAATTTCAATGATATAATATAGTTTTACTTAGAGTGACGTCATTTTGTATGGATAGATATCTTTTAATTAAACTTACATCAATTCTAGTTCAAAGATTATGGTGTAAACTGCAAGATATTAACATTCTAAGCCCTTAGAGAGGAAAAAAATACTGCATTTTATGTAGACACATCACATAAAGCTGGCATCCAGCCAGTTTTATGAGGCACTGATATCTTGTTACTGCTGCATTAAAATGTCACAATATGATTATTTTTATAAGGATAAAATAAAATTCTTTTATTACGAGTAAAAAAAAGAAGAAAATCATAGTAGTATATTTAAATTTAAATAAATAAGGGATGGATTGAAAAAAATAGGGGTAAAGTTATGAGGTTAATAAAAAGCGTAATAAACTGAAACTAGAGATATATATTATGGGAAAATGACTACAACCTAAGGATGATAAATGATTTATTTAACAAGATGAAATATCTAGATTATACTGAACAGCAAAGGAGAACGTCTTTCTCCTACGTCTAAAGCTTAGCGTCCCTAACGTCAGTCTACATATTTTCCCGTGTGTCCTTTTAGTCGGACATTTCTGACGGGGTGTGACGTCAGTGTGGACTGCTCCACCCTAAGTACAGGGTGAGAGGTTGTCCATTGCACATATCCAACCCTACATCAGCCATCATGACCGGGAAGGCGACCTCGCCTGATTACATACAATGATAAAATGTACAGATACATAGTAATGAAATATTAAAAATGTACACAGTAGATGAAAGAACTATACACAACACAAAATATCATCAAAGAAAAAGTACAAAAATACTGAAAAATGAACAAATTTAAAGTAATATTTCATAAATAGAAAAAATTTCATACATTACCACTGGGGTAAAACAAATTATGTTAACGATACAAATAAGATCAAGGCTAAAATAAGAATCTGGATTAAGGAACAGGAACATATTGAAGCAAGATGCTCCTACTTCTAAACACTTAAATTTGTACTAAAATGAAATAAGAAAATGTTAGTCATTCAATAAAAATGGAATCAAAAATAAATAAATAGATAAAAAGTCTGTTGTTAATGTCCATAACGAAAGTCTTCCACAGGAAGAAAAACTGTGAACAGTTTTTAATGGAGAATTCAAGTAGAGTTAGTTTGGTTTGGCCAGAGTTTCATGAATTCTGCACAAGTAGACGTTTTTGATGGTCCGTCGACAAAATCACACTTTTCTACGTCATAAGTGTCATTGTGCTTGACTTTTGTAACTTTGTATGGTCCGAGGTATTTTTGCTTAAGTTTTAAGCCTGGACCAAACTGAGTACGTTTAATTGCTACTATGTCATGTAGTTGATATTTATGAGCTTGTCTGCGCCGGAAATTGTACGTGCGGCGATTCTCATCTTGAACTTTGTAGATTTGCTTTTTGGCATCTTGACGGAGAGCATCACGTTGTTCTTGGAATTGAGCTGTAATCTCATCGTTAAGAAGTTCGACAATCTCAATGTCCTGGCAAGACTTCATCTTGGTGCCGAAAAGGAGCTCAAATGGAGTCATCTTGATGCTTCTTTGAAAAGTTGAGTTCAGGATTTCTTGCAGGTGGGGTACGTGAGAATACCATTTCTCGGGATCGTCGACTTAAAGTTTTGACAGCACAGAAATGATGGTGGAATTTTGTTTTTCAATTTGGCCATTAGATCTTGGGAGACCAGTTGTAATGGAGATATGAAGGATGTTTTGCTTTTTACAATAATCTTCAAATGCGGAGGAAGTAAATGCGGATCCTTTATCAGTGATAATCCTAGCGGGGTTTTTCCGAAGACATGTCTTTGGTTTTCTAATCGATTTATGACTTCTGCAGCGTCCGTAGATCTAGTGGGATACAGCCATGTAAATTTACTGAATGCGTCAATCACTGCAAAAACATGCTTATATTTCTTAGAAGTTGTCGCTAGGGGACCCAAATGATCTACATGAAATGTATGGAGTGGTAAATCGTTTTTTTCTATCGGGTTAAGCGTGCCATCTTGTTTACCACGTTTCCGGTTTGTGAGAATGCATGTAACACAGTTTTGAATGCATTTTTCAACTTTGTCTTTAAGTCGTGGGATGTAAAAGTCTTTGCTAACTAAATCTTGTGTGCGTAGAACAGCAAAATGTCCACGTTCATGTGCAGTTTTAATGATGTTAGCCTGTATTTCGTCAGGTACCACTAGTAAATCGGTGCCATTGACTGTTTTGTAAAGAAGTTTGTTTTTTACGATATAGTTGTCATGCGGCGTTGTTTCTAGAAGCGTCTTTATCGTTTTTATTTGGTCATCAGCCTGTTGTGCTTTGAGAAATTGAAGATGAACACTATTTTGGATTAGCATACAATGTGGAGGTCGACTGAGAGCATCCACGTGAGCCATCTTTGAGCCTGTACGGTGTTCTATTGTATAATTAAATTCTTGGAGATAAAGTGCCCATCTGGCTATCCTGGGGTTAAGCTCTTTTTTACTTAGTGTTTTGACGAGGGCGTCACAGTCAGTAATAATTTTGAATGATGTTCCTAGTACATAGATGCGAAACTTTTTAAATGTTTCGACCACTGCAAGGACTTCTAGTTCAAAACTAGTGTACTTTCTTTCATGGTCTGATGTCATTTTTGACATGTAGAATACAAGGTGAAACTGGTTGTCATGTATGGATTTTTGGAGTAGGACTGCACCCAAACCAACGATTGACGCGTCAGTGTGAATCTCAGTGGGAGAATTTTGGTTAAAAATACTTAAAACGGGTTGTTGGGAAAGTAAGTATTTTAATTTTTGAAATGCTGTCTGTTGTTCAGCATAAAATTGGAAAGGGGAGTCTTTACGAAGGAGGTCACTCAAAATTTTTGCTATGGTCGAATATAAGGGTAAAAACTTTCTAAAATAGCCAGTAAGACCAAGAAATCGGCGAACGTCTTTAATATTTTTAAGATCAGGATAATTAATAACAGCTTTAGTTTTTGAAGGGGAAGGAAACAATCTACCGTTTTCTATAATATGGCCAAGAAACTCAATTGTATTATGTAAAAATTGACATTTTTCAAAGTTTATTTCAAGTCCGTAATCACAAGCTACCTCTAGAACAATTTTTAAATATTCAAGGGCTTGGGACTCATTAGCAGCGGGAATAACGACATCATCCATATATGAGAGAACAATACTTTTCGAAATCAGATGTCGCAAAATGGCATTTATGTTTCGCATAAAGGTGGAAGGACAAGTACTCAGTCCAAAAGGTATTCGTCTAAATTGATACTGACCATTGTGAGTAACAAAACTAGTAAATTTACGGCTCCTCTTTCATTTACCGCGACATGGAAAAAACCATTTTTTAGATCTAGAGTAGTAAATATTTTAGCATTTTGGAGACAATCTAAAATATCGTCAATTAAAGGAAGAGGATAGTTGTCTTTAATAATTTTGCGATTTAAGCGTCTATAATCAATGCAAACTCTTGATTTCCCGTCTTTTTTTTTTACTACCACAACTTGACTAGCGTAAGGGGATGAACACGGCTCAACAATTCCATTTTTAACCCATTCATCAACTTGAGCGTCCACTATATCTCGTTCAGCAAATGGCAAACGTCGGGGCTTATAAAATATCGGTTCGTCGTCGGTGAGAGCGATGTCAAGCTCAATGTTTAGAGTTTTTGTTTTTTTAGGCGTGTATGTCGATAGCAGTTGTTCGACTTCAGCTCGATTATGTTGAGAAACATTTGGACCGATATCAAATGTGGGTGAACCGTCAGAAATCGTCATAATAAAATTTTCATTTGCATTATCAGAGGGCCTTAAAATTTGTGCAAATTTTACGCCTGTAGGCGATATATTTAGATGTGCTTGTTTAATTACGTCACAGCCGATTATAAGGTCATAATTTGTACAATAATTTAGTACAACAGAAATAGTAACAGGAAAAATTTGATCATCGATTGTAATTTCAGAATCAAAAGTTCCTATCACATTAATTCGCGAAAAACCAAAACCTGTTAATAATGTGTTGGTTTGTTTCAGTGGCGGTGCATCTATATTTATGTAAGTGGAATTTCTTAATAGTGTTAAATTGCTGCCTGTGTCTACTAACCCGTTAAGTTTACGCCCAAAAATTGTTACGTCTTTACACATATTAATAGGAGAAGGCAATTTATGCACATCATTTACACCAGAAGGTGGTGTAGAAGTGTTATTTTAATTAGCTCGTCGGCATTCAAAAGATTTGTGACCATAAAGATTACATGAGAGGCATCTGGGGTCACGTGAATGATTAGGACAAGATTTTGATAGATGACCTATATCATTACAATTAAAACAACGTTGGGGATTTCTAGCTGCGTCGGAAGCGTTAAATTTTGTGGGTTTTCTTTGAAAGCTTTGTTGTTTTAAATCGCGTCCTCGACTTTCATATGAATGACGAAAATTCGGTGAATTAGAGTTATGTATTCCCATGTTTTTAATGACAGTTTCATAGGTACGTAATTTCTGCTTAAATTCGGAAAATGAGGTTGCACCATAGAGGATTATTTTATCTGAATGAGGCCCATCAATTCCATTAATTACGTAATGGATAATTGATGCTTCGTCAGTTTTTGAATCACATCTATTTGCTAATTCACGCATGGAATTAAAATATTGCATTAAAGTCTTAGTTTTATACATTTTCCTTTTTTCTAATTCACGGTGAATTTCTATTGAAGTGACTGAATCCGAAATTTCTTCAATTAAAGCTTTTTTGAATGACTCGTATGTATTTAAATTTCTTTGTGAAAAAAGAAATGATTTAGCAGTTCCACATACTAGACGTTTCGCGAAAATTAATTTTTGAGAAGAACTGATAGCTGGGAATAATTCAAAATTTTCTTCAACATCGTGAAAGAAACTATTTACAGAATAAAAATCTTCCCCGGTAAATTTTCTACTAGTCGCCGAAATATTCCGCAATAAAGTCCAAAACTGGGTATTCATCTCTGTAAGGGAAGCTTCGTTTGAATAGGGAGGAAAAGTATTTTGTGTACAAAGAGATGAAACGTTTTTGTTGTGCCGGCATGAAAGAATAACCTTGAACGCTGGGCAGGGGAGAATTACTGACCGGATGTTGTTGAAAAGGGGAGTGCTGGTCTGTCCCTTCCTGTCTAACGTGATTCGTTTTTGAAACGTGGTTTTTGAAACTACGTTTTCACCTTCAGAAAAGGATGCCTCCGAATTATTTAATGTTAGTTGGAATTCATCTAAGTTCGTCAAAGCTTTAAATATACTATTGCATAAATTTTGCTCATTTGTTTCTACGTCTAAATGCAATAAATTAGCGACTGAGATAAAATCAGGCAATGAGAATTCGGTTAAAATTTTTTCTTTGTGTTCTTCAACTCTAAACTCTTTAGGGAATGTAGAAAAATTTCTTATTTTATTTCGCGAAGAACGGTCAAATTCGGTGAATCCTAATATAGAATTTAATGTTTTTACAGCACGAGTTGTACCACATTTCAACGAATTAGCAATTATAGGAATATCGCCTAATTTAATATTTTTACAGGACATCTCAATATACAAAATTAATCACTTTGAAAATTTAGACGGTGCAAGGTTGTAATCAAAATTTCCCTATCACACTCTGAGTTAAAACTACTAAATACAGTTATTTTAAAGCCAAAATAAACAAACAAAAAAATACGTTTAATTAAATTTTGCCTACCTGGGGTTGGGGAGCAGTCCGTACAATAAATCGAAATCCACAGTTGAGGCACTAAATGAATCCAAGAAAAAGAAATTCCAGCAGCAACACGTTTTTACGCTTTTTGCAATGTAGCGTCCACCGAAGAAAAATATTAACGCGTCTTAAAAATTTTCTCTCGTCTAGAGGAGATTTTCCTTAATATGCTAGAAAAAGGAAAAGCTACCCCAAAATGATTTATTTAACAAGATGAAACAACCTAAGGATGATAAATGATTTATTTAACAAGATGAAATATCTAGATTATATATATATATATATATATATACTGAACAGCAAAGGAGAACGTCTTTCTCCTACGTCTAAAGCTTAGCGTCCCTAACGTCAGTCTACATATTTTCCCGTGTGTCCTTTTAGTCGGACATTCCTGACGGGGTGTGACGTCAGTGTGGACTGCTCCACCCTAAGTACAGGGGGAGAGGTTGTCCATTGCACATATCCAACCCTACAATGTTTATCTCCAATTCAAATAATATTAAAAAAAAATTAACTCAATTCCTACTTAGACCAACAAAGAAAAACTTTATTTTAGCTACTTTTTATTAAATAGTTACAATTCATATAAATACGTATATAAATAGGACAGAATCACAACTTTAAGTAGTCATTAATTTTTATTAATTATCATTAAAGTATCGCATTGTCATCCAAAACAATCGTGTATTTAAATTTCAGTTCTACTGAATGCTTTAAAACGTGAGAAGAAAACCTTTTCAAGTTTTGACACAAGTTGCCAAAAGGGTCGCTAAGTCATCAAAATGGATGCCAACGTAGTTGTATTTGTAATTCTTTAAATAATTAGTTTTAATCAATTAATTTTGATTAATTATTATTATATTATTGTATTGTCATCCAAAATAACCCTTTATATAAAATTTCAGCTCAATTGAGTGCTTTAAAATGTATTTTATTAACGATTGAAAATTCCACCAAGATAAATAAATATATAGAGATTGTGCACTAATAGTAATTGAAAAATATTATGAACTAATCTAATAATTTACTTTAAAATATTTATTACTGTTCTAAAAATAAAGATCCAATTCTTTTTTCAAGGAAAAAAACCCACGCCTTTCTTTTATATTAATTGTAAACCATACTTAAAATTTTGACACGTGTAATAGAAACAAACTGTGTGTGAACCCCGTAAAATTATATCATTTACTGATACAAAACCATTTAAAGTACAGATTTTTGTTTGAAGCACTTAGGAAGAAATTTCTAAAACTATTCCATGTATGTTATAAAGACATATAAATCCATAAAATTAAAGTATCTTTAAGGAAAAGTACCATTATCAGATACTTTTCTTGAAAATGAAATTAAATGATTAAACATTTTCTGTTTACTTCCAGCAGACTCATTTTCAGGGTTTGTTAAACAAAAAAAAATAATTCGGATCAAATGGATTTAAAGTGGAATAATAATTATTTGATATCTCTTTCATTCATATTAGAGTGATGTTTTAACAGAAGAGGTTTCAACAAATATGTTGAGTGTCTGTTCTAGATACGGATGTTATTTGAACCCCCCCCCTTTATGATCTTTCTGCATTTTGGTTTCTAAGAGCAATGCAAGTCAGAGTTGAAAATAATTTAAACTAGCTACAATAAACGACTGGCTGCCGTGTTTATTTCTCTTTTTGCTACGTTTGGTGATTTGGTGTGGTATTTCAGCCTAACATGGCGATTTAAACACCAAACGTGGTTTTTAAGAGGCACTGCATGTTCCGATCTTTCTAATGATATGTCACCAATTGCGTGAGAGATTTAGGATAAAAACACTTTATTTCGTAGAGGAAGGGGCTGATTTATTTGGAAAAAATATAAACAACTGAATTTATGATGGTGATTATTTTTTTAATCAGGACACAGTAAAAAATTTTGCTTTATAACATTTAATTTTGTAAAGAGATCAGAATAAATTTTTAAAACATGATACGGTTTTACATGCTTTCCTTCATTTGAAGTATTTGTTACAGTCTATTAAGTTAAAGTTTTCATAAAAACCATTTTTATCACTTGAAATACATAAAAAAAATTATGGAGAACCAATATGAATCAAATCACATTACAGTCTGTTTAATCATTAATGCATCCTTTCACCTGTATTGGTCGCCTTTCTCCTTATATCTCTCGTAAAATATGCATGAACAGAGACCACTCTACAATTCCAGAAAGGAGATCCCCCCATGACTAACCCCTCTTCTCAATCTATTCCTCCGGATATTTCAAGTAATCTGTACATCCTTTAGAATGTACTCTTTAAATTTCTATAAATAAAATTTGAGTTTAATTTTGGTATAGTGATCGTTAAATTCGACTGTGGGTAATTTAATTTCTATTAAATAATGACTTTCAGCCTTTAAGCTCATTTAGATTAACATTTCTTAATTTAAGGTTGAGTTCTGTATAAATAAGAATGATTGAAAAAAAGTGTATAATGATCGGCTACATATTTCTTATTTTCCATTTTAAATAATTCATATATGATCCATTTTATTACTGAATGGATTTCATCTACATAAGTAAAATAATTACAAACGAAATAAATAAGTTATCCCTCTGAATTCAACGCTGACATTTTAAGCAATTATTTATTAATAAAATAAAAAAATAAAGTTATATTCACAATGTTTTGCAAAAAAAAAAAAACATTGCACTTCACAGTAACCAATTAAAAATTAAATTTAGATATGAAGGATAACCATAACATAAAACGGAGATTTTAAATATATTGCATTCAATCAATTAATGGCTTACTCAATAGAAATTCTTTTAACTAAATTTAATCTATTCCGTGAGAGAGAGAGAGAATACTCTCTCTCTTCGGAACTGTAATAGTTAATGATGAATTTGGAGAGGTTCTTAGAAATTTGTTTCTCCGTAGTTCTTTTGAAGTTAAAACGGCAGTATGTAATATTATTTAGTTAGTTCAAGGGTATCTACATTGAAATGTGACTTTTGAATACTGATAGATAATATTTTCTATTCAAAGGAGTTAGCTATATACAGAATAAATTTAAACTATTTGATGAATAGTGAATCATTTTAAATGCAAAAACTCTTATATAGATAAGTTAAATTTTCAAAATAGAAAGAATGAAGCTTAATTAGAATATCTTCTTTCCCTAGCAGTGAAAATCTAATAATTTAAAGACAAATACTTCTTCATAAATATAAATATGTGTTTATACATAGTGTATATAATATATATATATATATATAATAATGAAACTTATTGTGTGACATAATTTGTCGTGGCGAGTGGTTGATTTTAGCATGACGAACCAACGGTAGGGCGTGGCTGGTTGTGCGTGAATGATGGTGTATTATCGAAGAAGCAGAAATCTTGAGAGGATTAAATCCAATTTATTTTCACTGCTTGAAACATATAGCATATTACAAATATAAAGGTTGGACGGTACATCACAGACAATGACAATCATAAAAACACACAAAGCGTGGCAGCCGGCTGACTACATAATTGCAGAGAGGCGAGAGCAAAAGAGAGAGAGCACGTGCGATTTCCAGATTTCGGTATTTATGGGCAACGGGATGTCACGTGATTTTAGGAGGTGAATCGAGATAGTTTCATAAGTTCCCTGTAGGTGGGTAACCAATTAAAATAGTTACATATTTAACACCTGAAGGACTGAACTTTAAATAACGCAAGAGCTATTACAATTAGATTATTGGAGTCATTACATATGTATATATATATATATATTCATATATGATCCATTTTATTACTGAATGGATTTCATCTACATTAAAATAATTACAAACGAAATAAATAAGTTATTTTCACTGACATTTTAAGCAATTATTTATTAATAAAATAAAAAATAAAGTTATATTCACAATGTTTTGCAAATCATTTAAAATTGAGATTTAGAGAATGTGGGGATAAAAGATGCAAAACCTGCCCCATGATGCAAAATGAACAGAAGAATGAAGAATCAGAATTTAAGTTCTGTAAGACATTCAACTGCATTTATATGTTGACATGTGGTGTTTGCGGATTTAGATATATAGGTCAAACATCAGGAGCTATGAACCTGAGAATCAACCAACATAGATCCGACATTGGAAAAAATACAACAACAAAAAATATAGGAAGAATAGAAATACAACATTTTAATAAACATGGCTTTGAAGATGTTGCGTTGAATATTATTAAAATTGTTCCAAATAAGATAAATAGACTATGGTATGAAAACGTTTACATTGGTATTTATAATGCTATGTATCCTTACGGATTGAATGTGATATGGAATAATAAGAATTTAATACAAGCAGTGAAACAAAATGATAAAGAATCTATTTATAATAGTAGAAATAATAGTAATAAGAGAAAAAAAGAGTTGGTAAGGGTGGACGCAAAAAGAGAGAAAATAGAGATATAGATACAGTTAAAAAAGAAGTAAATATTTTATTACAAGACTTTGAGAATAGTTTTAGTGTTGGAAAAATAAAGTATTTTTTTTATTTGGACTTAAAAACAGGAAATAATAATAGTTTTAAAATTATTAAAAAGTATTAGATTAAAAGATAATCATGGATCACACTTGTTGATGGATTTGTGCAAATATATTGCAAATAGATTAAAAATAAAAATAGACTCTAAGGAGGTTTATAATATAGAATATTGTACTTTTTGCTATACATGAATAAATCATATAATGGGATACAATTTTCTGAAATATTTAGGAAACACATGGATTTATTTCCATTGAAAAATGTGTTAATAAAGCGAGCGTTCATATAATAAAAAATTAGTAGATCAATTTTCAACTATAATAGTATTAAGGAATTGATGGATAAAAAAGAATGTTGTTGCAATGAATACAAGAATTACGTAGATGAATATCATGGGCACGTAATAACTGGCAACTTAGAAATTGTACAGGATCAGAAATTGAGAGAAATTATGAGCAAAGGTACTGGTTATCGATTGACTATTTCAAACAGCAATTTAAATGTGAGAAAACAACTATCAGAAGATATTAATAAATTTATTCTAAATGTTGCAATTAAATATAATTTACCTACTCAGGCTTTTAAAGAATATGGTTTTCATGTCCTCAAGGACTTAATGAATTTTAATTTTAGAACAAAAAATGAAGATTGTTATAGAAAAATTAAGGGACCAATAGAAAACTTACAAAAACACTTTGTGATCGTTTATGTAGATAAAGTACCAGGAAACTATGCAATTATATGTAAATATTATTATAGTAAATTAATAAATGATCATATACAAAATAATAATGCATATGAAGTGAGTAAATTTAGTATGAAAGAAATTAACAACAGATTATTTGCATTTGGTAAACAATTAAATATTTCTAGCAATAAAATTATATATCCCCATATATTTCTGACTCCTAAATTTCATAAGAATCCAATCAAATTCCGCAGTGTAACAAATGGGTTCAATTTATATATCAAAATCGGGAAGAATTTTACAGACCATATTACAAGATACAATAGACAAACAAAGGATACTTCTATTATAAAAAACAGCCATGATGTAATAAAGAAAGTTGATCAACAAGAGGTATTTTCTGTGTATGGGTTCGATTTCGAGGATTTATTTAACTCCATTAAAATAGAAGATATAATTCAGGTACTTTCAGTTGCATATGAGAAATATGATTTGAATAATTACATTAGTTCTGAAAAGTTCAATACACTTATTCGTTTTGTTATACAGGAGAACTTCATTATTTTTTGAGAACAAACTTTATAAACAAATCAAAGGATTGCCTCAGGGTGGCCCGGCTAGTAATAGTCTCGCTAACCTGTATTTACACCATTATGAAATAGTTCGAAGAAAGGAACCCTCTTGCCTCTTGTTAAGATACATAGATGATTTAATTGTTATAGGTCATGATAGAATTTAAACCTAACATTAATTTTTATCCGGAATACCTAAAAATTAATACAGACGAATTTTAACTCAAACAAAGTTGAATTTTTGGATTTGATTTAACTATTATTGACAACAAATTATATAGCAATATATATGATAAAAGGGAAGCATTTAAATTCAATGTCATAAAGATACCAAACTTCAATAGTTGTCTTCATATATCTGTATTTAGGTTTTAAATTTTCTGTTGAGAAATAATAATTTAACAACGCACAATATTGATAGATTCAAAAATATCCAGAAATTTATATTAATGTGCATACAAAATGATTATCCCATCAATTTCCTGAGAAAATATATAGATCAGAAATATTTCTTAAAAATATTTTTTTAAACTCGTAAATGCACAAATCCACCACACAACAAGGTCCACAAAGTCAGCTTGTTAGTGGTCCAGCTGTGAAGAATTTGTGCATTCCACACACATGTTACATTTTAATATACATTCCACACACAGGTTACATTTTAATATACATTTTAATACACACACAATTAAAACAATATTTACACGACTATATATACACTTTAAAATTATTTATTACCAGTTAAACATTTATGTCCAATCAGACATTTATGACCAATCAATCAAGCAAGTCTTTTTGCATGTGATATGGTTTTGCATCTGATGACAAGTGGTCATACTCTGGTGTTGGATCAAGAATCGACATTGACATGGTTGGATGTTATGAACAAAATATGTGTATTTGATATATTAAAAATGAAATGTCGTGCAATAAGAAATGGATCATATTCTTGATGGGATACTGTTTGGTGAGTCTTTAATGATTTACTCTATTCATTTGTGAATATACTGTGTTTTTAATGTGAACATTCGGTTTTTAGAAATTTTTAGTTTGAACTTTCGGATTTTTAACTCTGAACTTTCTTGAACTTTCGGATTTTTTAACTTGAACTTTCGGATTTTTAACTTGAACTTTCGGATTATTTAACTTGAACTTTCGGATTATTTAACTTGAACTTTCGGATTATTTAACTTGAAGGATTATTTAACTTGAACTTTCGGATTATTTAACTTGAACTTTCGGATTATTTAACTTGAACTTTCGGATTATTTAACTTGAACTTTCGGATTATTTAACTTGAACTTTCGGATTATTTAATGAACTTTTGGATATTTTATGAACTTTTGGATATTTTAACTTGAACTTTTGGCTTGAACTTTTGGATATTTTAACTTGAACTTTTGGATATTTTAACTTGAACTTTTGGATATTTTAACTTGAACTTTTGGATATTTTAACTTGAACTTTTGGATATTTTAACTTGAACTTTTGGATATTTTAACTTGAACTTTTGGATATTTTAACTTGAACTTTTGGATATTTTCTTGAACTTTCGGATTTTTAATGAACTTTCGGATTTTTAACTTGAACTTTTTGATTTTAGATAATTTTTGATTTGAACTTTCGGATCTCAAATATTTTTTGATTTGAACTTTCGGATCAGGAATTTATTTTTTCTACCTTTACAACTATTTTAAAGATGTGTGCATAATCTTGGAAGTTTGAGGGTTCACTTATATTATGTACTAAATTGTTTTTAAATTTTAATATTGCAATATCTTTCGGAATGAGATGGCGAATAGTTTTATTTTTCAAGTATAATGATTTAATTTTAACTTTTAATTTTTTTCTGAAATTTGAAAATTTTCCAATTAAATTACCAAGTTGCAATAGGGGGGAAGGTTGGCGCCATCAAACTAGTTTAAACTTATCGGTCCCTAAGTCCGAGATTGCACTTGGATATTTTATAAATTTTTATTTTATTTTATAATTTTTAATTTTGTTTGAAAATGATGGAACATTATCTTTTATATTATTCGCCATTGATATTCTGAAGTGTTTTGGTATTTTGGGATTCATATATTTCAATTTTTTTAAATTGATAATTATGATTGTTTTTATATATTTATATATATATATATATATATATATATATATATATATATATATATATATATATATATATATATATATATATATACATACAGGGTGATCCCGAATTCATGGTACAAACTTTAATGGTAGGTACAGGATACTGCAACAATTATTTATTGTATGGGAGCAAGTGACGCAGTTAGGCACAAAAACAAAAAAATAAGAGACGAATGGAAAGACAAAGAGTTTATTGAAAGCTTCGTTGAGAAGTGTAATGTTTACAATAACTGTTCAAAATTGCGTCCACCTATAGCGATACATGCTTGACAGCGTCGGTAGAGCGATTGGCTTACACATACAAAGAGATGTGAGATATTTCACGCACACATACAGTAGCTTCGGATATTCGAGCTACAAGGTTCTCATCTGAGAAGTGGATTCGCATAAAAGAGATTCTTCAGATGTCCCCATGAAAGGTAATTGAGTCTCGATAAATCGATAGATCGGGGTGGACAAGGGACTAGTCCACCCCTCCCAATCCCTCGCGCCCAAAACGTGGCCTTCAGTATGTGCGCACATCAGTGCTGAAGTGGGCTGGTGAACCATCAACCTGAAACCACGTGCAGTTACGAATGTTGCACGTCTATCAGGAAATTGAGCATGATATATTCCTAGCGCAGGCCTTCCGTTGCAATTTTTGAATGGTGCTTTCCCCTACTGAGATGCATTATGTTGAACGGCGGTTATACATCTACTGCCCTCTACTGGTAACACAATCAACCGATAACTCTACTTTTCTTTTTGTTTTATTTCCCCTGTTTGCACCTCGCCACGTCATTTGTGGCCATACATTTCTGTACAATAAATGATTGTTACAATATTCTGTATTTACCCTTAAAGTTTGTACCATGAATTTGGAACCATCCTGTATAATTATTCTCTATATTTTAATATAGCTACAGCTGTATTGCTGTATGCTTGATCTGTGTCAACGTTTTTTAATTGAACATATTCACCGAAATCTATAGACAATACATGTTTCCTCAAATTAAATACTTTTTTTTCTACTGGAATCGGTTAACAATTTGAAATTTTCTAGAAAGTTCTTCTATTTTGTAAAGCATTCAATAAATCTGAATACATACTTCTTTTTCGTATAACATTGTGACGGGTCTATCCGCGTTCTTTCCACTGACAGCCATCTTGAGGAACATTAGGTCTTTAAAAATTATTATATTACAAAGCGTTCTCCCGAAGAACCAAGCGTGATCATGCAAATTAAAACTTGTATATAAAGTCTAAACTTTCAGGTTATATATATATATATATATATGCGGTTGGCTGCAAAGGGAGCAATGATTAATTAAACTTGAAGTGATGCATAGATATATAGTAGCTGATAATTGTAAATTTTTAAGTTGACGATCTGTCACTTAAGAATTATTCTAGATTAGGTGGCAAAAAGACAAAGCTACTGAATTGACGTAAGTGCTCTCTCTCCTCATATCTCGCGTACCTCATTAATTGTTCTTCATGATTGATAATTGGGTGTATCTTTTAACTTTGATTAATTGAATTTATGTTGTTGTTAGTATTGTGAATAAATTGAGTTATTTTCAATACGGCAAGTCTTCCTTCCGTTTCTCCCACATCCTTAGACACGTCGGGCGGAGCTTTACAATATAATGGCAAGAAATAAATCTACAATTCCTTCTGATAGTTATTTCATCCATTATATTTAATATACTATTAATTTGCCCATAACATCAAGTTTTAAAGTGATATTTAAAATGTATTTACGATACATGAAATTTCAGCAAAACTTTGAAAGGAGACATTTTTTAATACACCTTGTTCATAAAGAAACTGAAGGAAAAATCTCGTTTCAAAAGATTGTACCATAAGATACAATGCTAGTCGCTTAAATGCACCTGGAAGGAAAGCAAAAATCAGTGATATTTATTGCACATTAACCTAACAGTAGATGAATAACAACGGATTAAATTTTCATGAAACATACAGGTTTAAATCCTAAGAAATTAGTATCCAGAGCAGCAATCTCTGGTAGTAATAACAGTACGTTTTCGGTTGGACAGGAAATCGAACACATATTACCTTACATGTACGGGTGCAGCAATTTATACAGTTTCACACAATATTTTGCTACAATTCCTTGATTGCGATGATTGGTCTGTGATGGCGCGCTGTTCACGAGATAAGCTATCAAGAGAACAGACTAGCAAGAGCACCATTGGAACATGCTATGTATCAAGGAAGGTCAGGATAACATGAGTAGTATGTGGTGGAGAATCATCCTGCTGAAATGTAGCATTATGGAGTCCTCGAATGCAGGGCAAACCTAATAACCTTAGCACAAAACATCTGCTACTCAAAGCACCTGCAATTCAAGTAAACAGTTTTTGAAATGTATATCGAATGCCTCCTATACCATCGCTTCAAGTTATGGCTGGTATAACGATGACGAATGCAAGCTTTCAATGTACGTTCTTCATGAAACCATTATACATGGATGCGACCATTATGATGCTATACACCAGTGGTTCCCAAAGTGGTACCTACGGAGCCCTTGGGATCTCTGTATTATTCAGGGGGTCCGTGGAAAATTAAAATTAATTTGGAGATATCTGAACAATGTCAAGACTGCGCAAAACTTAACATAAAATAAAAAAAAAATGATTCATTTTTATTTTTATGGAAATTTAAATAAATGGTAATAATTCATTTGGATATTCCCGACTCCGTGTTGAACTCTTTAGAGCGTGGACTAACTCAGATGCCCCCAAACAAATGAAGTCATATTAATGCAGGAGTATCTTATTGAAATATTCACAAATGAGGGACTTAAGCCAATGTTTGAACAAGGATACCACACATGCTGGTTACAAAAACAAACCCCAGATTTATCTCCTGCATTGTGGGTTAATGTACAGAAGTTGTTGACTACTTTCTCGTTTTCCAATATGGTAGAACGTGGATTCAATACCTTAAGAAACCTCATCACAAAAGAAAAGAAACCGACTAAAAACTAGTGCTCGTGGGGATTTGCGGCTGCTACTCACAAACATTGAGATGGGCATAAATACCTTATAACATCTATCACGTTCATCGAATTCATTAAATCTGTTTATTTTATTTAAAACAAAAGTTATAATTTTATTAAATAATTCTTGAACAAAATGTTTTTAAAATTTGTAATTTTTATACTATGCGTTTATGTATGTTTTTCACTTGGGGCCTTTGATAAAGTTTTGGCTTTACAAATGGGTGCGTGGGAAAATTTTGTCTATAAAAATTAGTCCGTGGGCAATTTTCACTATAAAAAAGGCCCCATGGGTTAAAAAAAAGTTTGGGAACCACTACTATACACAAAGCTAGGTTTCTTCTGGAAAGATGACATGACGTCCATACTTCTCGTAGAACGCCCTACTGGAGACTCTCGTGTCTGTGATACAGGGCTTAAGATAGATCAGTGCTTCTTAAACTTTCGACCGTAGGACGCAACACAAGAAAACCACCGCCAATCCACATTCAGAATCACCCGGTTCCATGGTCCAGAACCGTAAAATACCTTGGAGTCATCCTCGACGTACACTTAACTTTTAGACCTCACATATTACACATTAAACAAAAATTCCGAGCTCTAGCCTGTTTGTATTCCCCCTATTTCGCTCGGAATTCACCACTGACATTAAAAAATAGAGTGCTTATCTATACCTCTATAATCAGACCAGTGATCTTATATGCTTCTCCAGTCTGGGGGCATGCAGCTACTTCAAATATTAACTTACTAGAAACATCTCAAAACGCCATTATAAGACACCTCACGAATGCCCGATGGTTTATGAGAAACGCAGACATTAGGCCTGCGCTTCATCTCAAAACCATCCGGGAAACAATCAAGAAACTTGCAATAAAATTCTACAACGATATAGAAACAATCGATAACAGAACCCTTAGAAAAATCGAAATATACACCCCAGACCCTATTTTTAATAGACCTAGAAATATTCTACTTAAATTTAAACTTTAAACTTACTATTTTTCATAAATAAAACTACTTTAAACTAAAAAAGGGCAAATTATCAAATTAATGTCACTCCCCAACTATTGACTGATTGGAGATTTAGATTTCCCTTGGAAATCAGGCACTCCATAAACCCTCCAACCACCACTGTCCATACAGGTACTTGACCTGAAAACTAGTCAATTTCCTGACTAAAGGTTTGTGGCGTGACTTATATTCCCATAAGGCGATGTTGATAATCGGCTTCTTGACTGTTAATGATGGGACCGTTAAAATCAAGTATGGTGAACTGTACTGTTCTCTTGAGTACATGGATTTCATATTCTGACGATAGGTGTTTATTCTTAACCAATTCTAGCAGCAATATTGCGTTGCGATACATCCTAATGTGGGCTGGGTACAATTCCGGTAGGATCTTCGATTAAAGTCAGATACATGATGGTAGAAATGTCTCTTTACTACTGGAGGAATAGTAAAAAATTTCCATTTCAGAAAAGCAATATTCATATGTAATTTTTGTATGAGAAACCTACTATATAATCTGTTCTCTTCTTGGTGAGGTGCTATCATCAATGCATCGTATGAATGTGTTACAAAATTAATCACTTGCATATCGCAGCCCGTTCTAGTTGTACAAATTTCACGTGTATAACATGCCAGCATATTAGCGTAACAGTTCTACTGATCAATAGTACAAAATATCATACCTATTAAAATCTATTATATTATAGTACGTACATTTTTCCTTAAGTTCTGACAATCACGGATGGTATTAATTCTGAAATATTTCTTAAGACTTGTTATCCGACTACTTGCGACAACTTCTTTTTTTTAAAAAAATGAAGATATGGACGGGTATTTTTTGTTTATAGATTTATTTAGTTCATTTTAAGAAAAAAAAGACTAAAATTAAGAAGAGAAAATAAATTATATTACTACTAAAATGGGGGAAAAAAATATGGGTACAAATTGACAAAAAATTACATAAATGGAGCCCACTGTGTACAAATAGTAAACGAAAAAATTCTCATTTTTTTGATTTTGATGTATTACTTTGCTATTCCTTTTCGAATTGACCTTCAGAAAAAGAGATTTTAATTTTTACAAAAACTAGAGCACTTTATCTTAGTTATTGTATGGAATTGCTTAAGAAAACAGTTCTTATATTTCCATAAAGAACTGTAAATTTCGCAATAAAACAGTGATTGAAAAATCTGAAAGTTAAAACATTTCTACTGTTATGCGCGCGGAATATACGTTTGAAATTTCAGCAAATTATTTAAAGACTTTTTGAGCAATTGCTGTCCCCGTTTGAGCTTTTCGGAAACAAAAAATAAAAACAAAACATTCCGAGTAAAACGTATTTTGACATCTTATGTAAAGTTATGGTATCTGCTTTTTTACTAAAACACTCGCAGATTTTGTTCTAGTGAGTGGGAAATAAAAAAAAATCCTTTGTATTCTTATAAAGCTAATAAGATGGCCTATAAAATAAAATAAAACAAAATTGCCAATTTTTCAAAAAAATCATGATTTTATGGTAGTTGAATACCTTAATAAGAAAAAGGAAACCGGCAGTTTGAAAATAAGTATATTTGAGAAAAATCTGTAATATATTGAATACAAAATGAAATTTTTTGAATTTTTTTGCAAGTACAATTTTTTTTATTTTGTAAGGGTTTGTAAGGTTATTATTTCCCAGCTACATTGTATTATTATTCTCTATTGGTAATGAAATTTAATACCTTTTTTCTCAATTGTATCATTTATATGAGACCAAATAAAAAAAAACATGTTCCACATAGGGTTTTCAATATATATAATGTTTAAAATACCAAAGCAACAAAAAATTCATTTTATCAATACAGCTCTGAAATGAAGTTGTTCAAAAATAATTCAACTCCGAAAACAAAACAGCCAAAAATACAATTAATAAAAGATAATAAAATATATAAAATGAACTTTTAACGAATTGATGCTTTGCATTTTTCTGACAGCCGGAACCATGAAATAGAAAAGAAAACCAAACTGAAATAAAGAAAAATAACAAAGAAATCGTCTTGCTCCTTTATGTATTATTCTTCTTCCCTTATTTGAAGTAGCAAAGATTTATTCTCTTCTTTTAAGAAGAAAAAAACTTTAAAATGTTTCATTTCATAGAAACTTTTTAAAAGCTTTCTTAGAGTAAAACAATTTTTCGTATTAAATTTTGCTTTATGAGGATAGTTTTTAATAGTATTCAGTAAAATGAAAAAGAATGGAGGCTATAAATTTATGATGATTTTACGATCCCTTAACTTAAAAAGAATATTATTAATAAATTACATAAATAAGGCTTCAAATGTATAGTCAATTGCTTATTCGTAACATATTTTATGTCAAAGTAAATGCTTTCAAAGTAATTTATTTTTTTAAGAAAATATATATAATACCAAAGTTTTTATAAATATATTTCTTTTTGTAAAACATCCCGATGAATAAGAATTTCATTAACTATATGTGATTTAGTTTTATTTTTTAAAAACAAACAGTTTAATAAATCTTTGAAAGATAGTTTCAATTATTTAAAAAAAATGGTAAACTGGATTAATAAAATTAAACTTAGAATGCATAAAATATTTTGATCTATTGAAAGTGAACCACTTTTAAATTTTTTTTAGCAAACGAAGCCTCCAAAAACTTCATTTCAAAACAATTATGATATAATTAATATTGAGTTAGATATATGTGTGTTTGAGAAGAAAAAAAGTATTGTGCGTTTGATGAATAAAAATATTTGTATTTAAATATACCATTAAAACAATCTAGCTTTATGATTATATAATAACATGCGATTGGCCAAAGTTTAGTGACATATGAAAAAACTGCAGGGTGCGTACAAATGATGGAGCAGATTTTAAAAAAAATCACATCGAAACTATTGTACATATTACAATGTGAATGACGAAGGAATGTAAAGAGAAATGCACCATTTTTTTTCTCTTACAAATGTTCAATGTGTGAACTTATTACACGGCATACGTCCAAACTGCAATTCAGGTCGTTTCATACATTTTGTCAGTGGCTCATAAAAATACAAAAAGGCTTAATTGCCGTTCTTTGTTACTTGTCTTTTCAATTACAAATGATACGGCATGGAATTTAATTTTTTTTCGTAACATATTTATGCCGTTTTTTGGGGGCATTCCAAGTTTAGAAGTGGCAACTTTCGTACATTTCCGTGAATTTCGAACAAGACTCTGCCTCACCCTCTCTGCTGCTTCTTGCGAAACACTTAATCGGCCGCTGCTTTTCTTTACCCCGTCAACTTGTTTTATTATATTAGGGATACGATTGCAGAATGATCTAGTTGGTTGGTGCTCACTGGCGTAGATGGCTCTGAGGGGCCCTGTATCAAATTTCCTTCGGGGGGGGGTGCCTTTTTTAAATATAACAGCCCTGTTAAGGGACTGTAGTTACACATGTTGGGCTCCTGTAGCTTTGGGGGCCCGTATCATTCATACTGGCTGATACGGCGCAAGCTACGCCTCTGTTGATGTTTCTTTTCCACAACTATTTCTAAAAGCCCGTTGTACCAAAATAATTGAAAATAAACCCGTGCATACACTAATACCTTGAATATGTTGTTGCTCTTTAGCGGAAAATAACTTGATATGTTTCTTTTTACATTCATCTATCACTTATTGCAATATATGGACTAGTTTTGAATATATGTTTTTTTTAAAAAAAAGTTAGCTTCATCATTTGTACTTATCTTCTATATCAAGAAATATTTATGATTTTTTGTTGACTGATGCGTGCTAGATATGTTTTTAGTAATATGAATGCAGATTTAGCTCATTAAAATGTAGTTAGTTTGAATGTAATTTGTCTTATTTAGTAGTTCATTTATTCTGTGTGTATCAAAATTAAATTTCCTTCTGTCCTTACAGATATTTTAAATCTATAATGAGATGATCATAAATTTCCATTTTTTATTCATAATGTATAACACAAGGTTAAGTATCCCAAGGTTGCGACCAAAACATTTTAGTTTCTTACATAAAAATAGGTAGGAGAGAGAGAGATTTTACGGAAGTGTATTACGCTAAAGCAGCAAAAAGACACCAT
Source organism: Trichonephila clavipes (assembly GCA_019973935.1). Lineage (NCBI taxonomy): Eukaryota > Metazoa > Arthropoda > Arachnida > Araneae > Nephilidae > Trichonephila > Trichonephila clavipes. Next base: position 277,974 of record BMAU01018979.1, read on the forward strand.
CACATGGTTTTGAACTCCTTCACTCATTTCCTGAAACTCTTCTGTACTGTTAAGCGTCCTTATATAGGGATTTGACTCGAACACAATTTTTAAAATTTTCTTGAAAATTGTATTATTCTGTAAATTCTCGCCAGAAATATTAGTTTGGGAGACGCAAAAATGAAAAAAGGTGATAATAATGAGTTTATTAGTTTTAAACATAGCATATGTAAAATAGGTCACAAAATAGAAAATATAAGGCGAAAAAGATATAAGTCAAATTATAAGTTTTACCTGTCTATGGCCAGGAAGACACAGATAATTTTCAGCGTCTTCATTTGATCTAGTCCAGCTCTAGACTACCGTAAAATCCGGCGTATAACGCACATCCATGATTTCAAGCTACAACTTTTAATTTTTAGGTATATTCACTGTATAAAGCGCATCTCCTTTTTACAAAGAAATCTGAAATGTACGTATGCAACGCTGTTATATTTTGAAACGATTTATTCGTGGTATTTTCCTAAACCTTTGCAAAAATAGTATACTTTTAGCACTACAATCTTTTAAGTTCACTAAAAATGTCATTTTTTAAAAATAAACACTATTTCGAAATCTAATTTTTTTTAGGTTAATCTCTTTTTTAATTTTTAAGGTTATCATTTTCTTACCCGACGTACAACGCGCACCCGTAAATTTCGATCTTATTTTTGGCGTTAAAAAATTACGCCTAAAACCTCAGGTTTTACAGTAGTTTATTTATATCATTACGGATGTAAGGTAGCAGCGCCCTCTATTGGTTCAGTTATTAGTTAAAAAACTATCCGTAACAAGTTATAATAAATTTAAATATTACACCCAACTATACAGAAATACTTCTTAAAAGGAAGCATCTACATTTTTGTCTATGGAAAGAATTAAATTTATGTACAAGAAACAATGAAACGAATGCACTTCTGCGTGATAAATTTTTAAATAATCTGAATGGTATTTTTCAATAATTTTTTTGAGGATTATGGAATTCAGGAATTAGAAACGAAGCACCCCTTTTCTTAGAGTAATCATAATACCTAATGTACCAACACAAAGAATACTTAACAAAAAAAGTGCAATCTTAAGAGCGAATAACTCCCCCCCTCTTCACCTAACGAGTTCCATACGATCCATTGGAGAAATAACAAAAAAAGCTTTAATCGTTCGTAAACTAGAAAAAAGCACAAAAATATTTGCACATTTCTTCGTAAATGGGACCAAAAGATGAGAACAATCCGAATTTATTGCCCCTTTTCTGTTTCGCAATTGCTGAGATAGGAATAGGAAAAAATTAACATTCTAATTTATTTTTCTGCTTTAATGAAGCACAAATAACGAGTCAACCTGGGAATAAAATACCGGTTGCTTTTTGAATTACCTGATATTTATTCATTCATTTTTCATACAAGTGCTCCTTGCTATTTTTTTTACAAGGAGCGTATATATATATTTTTCTTTTGCTATGCCTCACTGATTTTGTAAATAAAATTTCTTGGTAAGGAGGGGGAGTGATGCTTAGAAGATTTAGTATCCTTAAATAAATGGAAAGAAAATTAGGATGCTTGAAGGGAAATTAAAAATGTGTCATTTGGAAACTTACCTTTATATTTCAATTCCTACTATTAGCTCACTCACTCTATATATTTATTTATATATTTATCTTGTTCAAATTTTCAATCGGTAATAAAATACTTTCTATTCATCCAATCAAGTTCAAATAAATTTTTTAAAACTTGTAGTAGATGAGACTTGATGTTAATACAGTTTTTCAAAAACTAATTATTTAAATAAATTTAATTAAATTAATTACTAGTTTTTGACGCAAACATAGATTCATCTTTACTGTTGCAACAATGTAACTGTTAAAACAAAGGCAAAAGTTGGAGTCCAAAACCTGTTTTTCAACCAAACTGTAAAGCATTTGCCCATGGGTGATGCCTTACTTCTAAAATTATCCTCGTAACCTAGGGGTGTGGGAGTGAATGTAGAACCAGGCGTTGCCATAATCTTAATACCTCTTTATTAAGATCTTAACTTAGACACTATACAATGATAATATATATATTTTAACTTAGAGGATCTGAGGTGAAGAAACACACGATACGTATTACCAAATAAGCGCGATCCAGACCACTATATTTAACGTTACCACTTACTCCTATCCTCTTTTTATACACAGTTCCAAGTATTTAATAGAAAACTCCTACCTCTCTATATCTTGGGTAGCCGCAAATCTCTCGGACCCAAAATGGCGTTATGGTTTATCTCGTGTGGAATGGTATCCACCTTGACTTGAACGCACTGGCTCGAATAGTTGAACTCTGGAATATCTGCTTACTTCAGCTTACGCGCTTAACCTCATACTAGCACAATCACTTCCCAAAAGGCCACCCTGCTTACGCTAAATTTCTGTTATTTAAAAGGTTCTTAATTTGCATAATCGCGCTTTGCTTCTGGATTTGATTGGAAAGAATTTGTCTTTTTCGGCCCCAAAGGACCCAAGAGGATAATTAATAGAAAGCGCGAGGAGCCCGTCACAAAACCATGTGCGCATTGTTACAACAACGCAAACAAATTAGATTCTTTTTTCAATTCCTACAGTTCACTCTATCTCTCTCTCTCTCTCTCTCTCTCTCTCTCTCTCTCTCTATATATATATATATATATATATAAAATAAAATACTCTATTCCTCTATTCAAAGTACGAATTGGCTTAATTTTTTTTGAATTACTTGTCAATAAATGACTTTGACTATCCCGATAATTTTTTTCCATCAAATGTATATAAACTTTGAAAGCAATGATAATTTCAAGCATACAATCACAAGACTTAAATATTATTGTAAAATAAAATTAAACGCTTAATTATACAATTCATTAGATTTAACTTCAATTGATGCCTGGATCACTTATTAATAAGATACTGAAGACAAAAGTAATCAGAACTGTGTTTATACAAATATTATCAAATGGCTATATCACCAAATTTATATACTTAAATAATCTTTCACAAACACTTTTCGAAATAATAATAAAATGCAAGTAATTTTCCGTACCTCCGTATTACCACAGCCGTATTGGCGACATTATATGAAACTAAGAACATGGCTGCCAATTCAGCGTTTACGACTTGTTTGAAATGGGGTCTGCCAACTTGGAGAGATATTTTCAACGTTGCCATTATTGTGATAGTACATTCGTACCTAATTTTCCTATAATGATCTAAGATGTTTGTACTTTGAATTTCATTATAAAGGGTGTTTTTTTAGAGATATAGAACTTTAAATTGCAATAAAGCAACGATGTATTTTTCAATTGACATGATTTTTTTTTATTCGAAAGATACACTTGTGGCATTCTATTTTAAATATGATTTCTGGCATACGACTGCCACGGCTGGCTCGGATGTAGTCCAATCTGGACGTCCAATTTTCGATGACTTTTCCCAACATTTGTGGCCGTATATCGGCAATAACACGGCGAATGTTGTCTTCCAAACGGTCAAGCGTTTGTGGCTTATCCGCATAGACCAATGACTTTACATAGCCCCACAGAAAATAGTCTAGCGGTGTTAAATCACAAGATCATGGAGGCCAATTCACAGGTCCAAAACGTGAAATTAGGCGGTCACCAAACGTGTCTTTCAATAAATCGATTGTGGCACGAGCTGTGTGACATGTTGCGCCGTCTTGTTGGAACCACAGCTCCTGGACATCATGATGGTTCAATTCAGGAATAAAAAAGTTAGTAATCATGGCTCTATACCGATCACCATTGACTGTAACGTTGTGGTCTTCATCGTTTTTGAAGAAGTACGGACCAATGATTCCACCAGCCCATAAAGCGCTCCAAATAGTCAGTTTTTCTGGATGTAACGGTGTTTCGACATACACTTTTGGATTAGCTTCATTCCAAATGCGGCAGTTTTGTTTGTTGACGTAGCGATTCAACCAGAAGTGCGCTTCGTCGCTAAACAAAATTCGCTTATGAAAATCGACCATTATTTTCGAAATAAAATTGCGCAATTTGAAAGCGTTGTTCAGGCGTGAGTCTATTCATGATGAATTGTCAAACCAAACTGAGAATAAATCAATTGACAGCTGTTAAATCGGTCGTCATCTTGGAAAGTAATGCCAACTTAAACTTCTATACCTGGAAAAAAATACACTCTGTACAATTTTAAAACAGTTATAGTATAACTTGTAACGGGAAAGATTGGATTGACCAGCAGACCAGCAGTACAAATCATCTTGCTTAAAATTGTTTACGTCTCTTAACGTCTCTCACGTCTTGCTTAAAATTATTTTTGTCTCAATACGCCGTGCATAAGTACAGTAGTTGATGGTTTCCATATACCTCAATGTTTAGAATATTTGGATGGGTATTTCAGAGATAATCTTTGCTAACATTCCTCACATACCTGTAAAATGTTGTTTTTTTTTACATTGCAGTCTTTAAGAATACTTATATGAAGTAAATATATTTTGCAAAATACAAGGGTCTCTTGCTAAAACGGTAAACAACTTTTGAGTCTCCATTGATATTTTGAGGTATTATTTAAAACAAATCAGTGTACTGTGGGGGGCATAAGCATATCGAAAATTCGAAAATAAAATATAACTTAAAAACATTATCAATGTACTGAAAGGAAGTAAACCAAAATACATTCTGTCATATTTACACTGATATAATATTCTTATAAATCTATGAGTACTGCAGAATGTATTAGATAATAATTTTATCAATAATAAGTTAAGAACACTTTAAATAATTACTAGTAATTTCTATAGGCTTCTCATATACAAAACTTAATACATATCTTGATCATTTGTACGATTTGTACCTAAAGTCGTATTGTAGCTTTTACGTTACGTTTTTTAGTGTTATGATGGGCCATTATTGCATTCATAGTACATTGTTGTTGTACAAAGGGGAGTAGGAATTAAAAATTATGATTGAAAATTGGATCACAAACAGTGAAAATTTAAGAAGCACTGAAATAAATTGATTTGCAAGGGATGGAAATAAAATAAAGTTAAAATTGAATTGTTCATTTTCCATAAATTGTTAAAACTGCGATATTATTGTGAAATTTAAATTTTTTTTTATTTCTAGAAAAATTGCATTGGTTTCATCAATTATTTACGTTTATTTTTCCTTATAATTTCCTGGGTGTAATTATAAATTTAATTTGTTGATTTAGAGAGAAACTCAAATAATCTGATCAATTGGAATTTTAAGTATTTTAAATCAACAATTTTCCTATCCATAGGTAACAACATTTTTATAACTTATTTCACTCTTCATTTGAGCTTAATGAGACTATTGTTATTGAGTAGTCATGGTCGCGAACACGTGATCGGAGTTGTTTCTGTCAAGTCACAGGCTCGAGTTCTGTTATTATTAACGAGCCTGAAATGCGGAGGAGCTGATGCATCTTACATCTGCCGTGGCTCAAAATTCTCACACTTTGTAGTGTAGAAGTTTAGAGAGTGTGGTACTAGTTATGCATATATTGTCCTTTTCTTTTACCATGGTTCAAAAATTTACGAAATTTATCAACAAAATAATTCTTGTGTAAAAACAGAAGTAACATATTGCGTACGAAAACAAATGTGTTTTTCTTCTCATTCATAGTTTAAAGCAGAGTTACTTAACCTGCGCCCACCGGTGGTATTTTCTGAGTTGCTCAGACTAAAAAATTCGCTAAAAAAATTCAATTATTTAAGAATAATGTACTAAAAATTTAGCAGGAAGTTCTATCAATGAGGCAATCAAGTCTATAATTTCTTCTATCAATTTGCTTCTTTTGATAGTAGAATGTGTTGTGTTAGTAATCTCCCTACTGGTCCGACCTGATCAGTGAAATTTTTGACTTTAACGAAGTCCGACACTAGAAGGGAGCAATCATGTATATATTCCCAGTCCAATTCAATGCAGTCTAAGAGATGTTCTGAGGTGAAGCCTGTTCTAACTGGCCTTTAGGACGAAAAAAATTAGGAAACTTCTTACTGATTGTAGAAAAAGGGAGACTTTTTAAATGCCCACAGGCAGGTCCGAACAGGCAGATGTTGGATTGTTTGTCACAAGGAGGAGATCATAGAATATAAATAGGAGGTTTGGTCATGGTTGAATGAAAGTAAATTGAAACTACCATATAACTCAGCAAAGATAGCATAAAAGTAAAAAAAAAATGTATGTGTTTGATAGAAGGGTTTGTAAAGTATTTAAATGAAAACCGAAAAGGAGAGTTGTGATATTTTTTTGATCAATTTTGTTTTGTCCAATGCTGTTTTGGTCTTATGGTGTCCCCCATACCAATGTCCATCATACCCATGTTGTGACCAACGTGAAATACCTGTCATATTTATGTGGCCGACCAGGAAAAAAGGTTGAGTAAATATTAAGTTTAAAATAATGTCTATGTTCCAGTTTTTATAATTTTGTAACATCATATTAGATAATTGTACATGTTTATATTTCTGAATATGTCTATGACTCTCAGTTGCCTCTATACAATAAAATAACTTATAACCAAAGTTCAGCAATAATAAAAGGTATGGTAGGAGAATGTATTCAAATGAAATATGAAAATACCCCAAAGCATGAGCTTCACAGTACTAAATTTTTTTATTTTATACCATGCACAAATTAGCGGAAATGACTGACCGAATTCAGAAAGAATAAAAAATAAATTGAAAATGATAAAATAGACAAATTTTCTAAGCCTGTCAACCACCTTTAGTAAAATTAGAAATTTAAGAACACGAGATTTTACTGTCTCGATTCAAAATACCAATTATTTTTGTTAAAAAAATAAAGGATAAATAAATGCATGAAATTTCTTTTCTTTACTTTGCACTAGTATTATTTTGTTGGAAAACAAAGAAAACAAAACTTTTATTTTTTTTCCTCACCTGAAATAAGCTGTAATATTTATTTATAGGTGACGGAATAATCTTAAGAAAGCCAGGACATATCACTTTATATGTCAGTATTGAAAGAATTTTGAATTGAGTCTGTACAAAAAAAAATAATATTACACTTTTTCAATTTGTGAGAATGAGCTTCACAGAAATACATCAAAATGAAATATTTCACACCTTAAAATATTAACTCTACAATAAATTCTTTTTCTAAGACATGACATTTTCAAATTGCAGGAAATGGTTCACAAAATACGCTAAGGGAAAGAAACTCAAAAGAGCAAAAGCCCTTCTTCCTTTAAATGAGAATACGATGCAATCCATTTGTGAAAAGGATTATACGAAAAGATGATTTTTCAGCACCTATTGTACGAATCTATTTTTATTTCCCCCAATTTAACTACAAGTTTCTTTTTTATTATTTTGTAGTTTGAAACGAGTGCTTGTATGGTACTTCGATAATTTATTACTTACATAGGAAGAAGTCTGCGATTCAAAAAAAAGTCTTTCTTGTTCCCACTAGACCTCTTCTGTATAAGGCTCAGGAAATCAATGTATTTGTTTGTTGAATCGCTCTATTTCAAACAGTTTTCTTCTCCCAAAAGAAAACCAGTGGGAAATTAACATTTTTGTTTTCAAAATTAATTAGCGTTTCTTGTGTTAAGATATTTTAGAGCACGTGTTTAAAAGGAAAAAATATATCTTAGAACAATTTAGTTACGTCTCTGGTCTAAAATTGATGCACGGAGGTAGAAGCTTTATATCCTCGTCAAAACTAGGAATAAATGAACACAATTGGTATGAAAAAGTAGTGTAACTGCATATATGATTTTATTAACGCATGTTTTGCTTCTATTGTACCTTAGTTTTTGTCAGCGTTTCTCAAACTGTGGATCGCGCCCCCTAGGGGAGCATGATGACCTTACAAAGGGGGTGCAAACATATCAAAAATTTAAAAAAAATATTTAAAAATTTGCAAATTTACTGAAAGAAAGCAAAACAAAAAATACATTCTGACATAGTAAAAAAGTAAAATATACATTTTCATTGATATAATAATGTATTTACATAATGTGTTTGATAAATAATTTATCAATACTAAGTTAAGAACCAGATTAATAATTACTAGTGACTCCCATGGGCTTGCTACATACAAAATTATACACAAAATTTGATACTTATCTTGATAATTTGTACGTTTTATAATTAAAGTCATATTGTAGCTTTATCATGTTGCTTTTCGTACGTTAACTTTGAAATAAATACATTGCTATTGTATGGAGGGGGCGCGATGAAAATTATGATTGGAAATCGGGTAATAAGCATTGAAAGTTTAAGAAGCACTGGTTTATGTACTAAATTACTATCTAAGAAAAAAATTTAATATTTTAGGACAAATGCACATGGAAAAACTCAATGTCGGTGAATAAATTTCAGAATGAGGCATTTCGTTTTTTAAAAAATTCAAACATTTTTTCATGCAATAATTCTTGAAGTTAATATTATTTTATAATTAAACGTTTTTTCAAAACTATAGAGGTAAATTACATTATAGAAAAATCATGCTAATCTTGCTTTGTAAGCCCAAATATATATAAAAACTACACCTAATTAAAAATAAAAAGACCTCAGAGCCGCTAGTAAAATATCCACTATTAGACAAACGATCAAGATAAATGCTACCAATGTCTATAATAAAATTGATAAATCTGATAATAAATCGATCCCTGACATCGAAAAATGTACTCCCGGTTTTCGTTTCCTCAGACTCAGTTTAATCCTATTTGATATGCAGCTATTTTTAATTTGTAAATATTTTCACCATTTTTTCAAATTGAATTACTCGAGCTCCTAACCACTCGACTGGTAGAACTTCTCCCCTAAACTTAAATGCAAAAATATCTTGCCTCTATGGTCATCCAATTAAAGAAGTTTCACTCGATACCAATTCATTCTTATGTTTTACATTAAAAATTTGTCTCTCTTTAACTCGGACTCCTTTGCTGCAGCCGGATTGGCTAGGCATCAACCCCGAATACTTCTATCACAAAAAGAATTCTGTCATGATTTTTTCATCAACTTCTAACTTTAATTTACAGTTGTAATACTATTTATATGAAATCAAATCCTTTTTATTACTAATATACAATAGTTATATATTTTATGTTTTAAAGATTATTTATTTAAAAAGGGCAATTTGAAAGCGTTTTAATGTCATCTAAATTGGCATTCATAAATAAATTTCATCTCTCCTTTCATGAAAGGAGAGATGAAAGTTCTGAAGTACCACACCACACGAGATTCTAAAATACAACAAAAATGAAAGGATGTAATGTGAACGAATGCAAAAGTACCAAGAAATATTTAAAAAACAATATAAAATGATAATATAAATAATCTTTTTTTATCTGTAAAATAAGTAGGATTCAAATATTTAGCTAAATAAAAATATTAGGGGAGATTGCATTTATATATAGACGAAGAAATATAAATAATATATCGTATTTCATAAGGAATGACGAAATAGGAGTATATCCCGCTTAGAATGTAACGCCAAGATAGACGAAACGTATCAAAGTCAAAATTATACAAGTTACTCACAGTACAAAGGTAAAAAGAATGAAATCCAGCTATCTGCTACATATAAAAAAATAATGGAATAAAAACTAATTTTAGTAGCTATTATCGTCGTGATTGGTTATAACTGTTCTACACTCCTCAGCATTGCATGAAAAACGTTTTGTGCATCATGCTGGGTTATGGTAGCTTATGCTATATCCACACAATTACTAAATTTGATCTGGCGTACCAACGAGTAATATATGTTGACCAGTTGTTCTCCAATCAACAACCAGACGTGTTTAATAGATTAAATCTGGTAGATTAATGCAGCAATATATAATCTGATGGATACAGAGGTCATGAACATGCGTGTCGCGTGTGCTTACGCATGATTTGGTTGACATGTGTTCGCAGGCAAGTTCTGAAGGTAAGTGATCCACAACATCAGATAGATAACTCTGATTGGTCATTGCACCGGAAATACATAGTAGAAGGTACGGGAAAAATGCAGTACCGTCACAATCAATAATATCGGAAGTATGACCAATATAGCGATACAAAAGATAATATTTAAAGCAACCTCTCACCAAAGTGTCTTCAAACAATTAACCAACACTCTTTTGATACACGCAGTAGTTTCATTCGTCTGCTGTAGCAATGCCAAGGTGCAGTGCTTTCGAGGTCGCTGTTAAGTCCGAATCACTCCTGTGAAGGGCTGCATTAGGACGACATTGGTATGCTCGTCGGTGTGAGCCTTGATAGTTCACAGTAAGTATGAGAGAGTCCAAGTAAATCTGAAAGTCAATCAAAGAAAGAGTTCATTGGAGTGTGCTGGAGCGTCGTAGAGTGTTGAAGTCTGTAGAAGTGTCTATGTAGCGTCTGTGAAGTTCCGTAGCTTATCAAGAGCCTCCGGGTATCTTCTTTTGGTATCTATTTAAAGGTGGAATACGTCACGCCGTAAAAGTGGCACGTGAGGCAGAATCATTTCTGTTTAGATGTAGCCGGGATTACTGTCCGGTTATTGGTCCTAGTCATCCCTCACGTGGTGGAATTTTGAGTCTGATATTGGTGTGGGACCTGCTCTGGTCCCTTTCTATAAGCTGGATAAAGGGAACACAAAAGTTGACTTGTTTTAGAACATAAGCGTCGGTGTATCCGGTCTCTGATACTTTCCCACGCGAGACTCCATGACCGTTGAGACGCCACTGGTTCCTTAACAAGAAATGAGTAATTTGATGGAGACCATCACATATCTAAAAAAATCCAATTAAATGCAACGTCATCGTTTAATGTTTGTGACATGGTCTAATGTTAACTACACCATTGCATGCGCAAATACTTGTGGTTTTGAGACAAAGGTTATTGATACAATCCACACCGTGAACATTCCACTGTACTGCCAACGACGAAGAAGGGTGCAAGCGATTTATGATGGTGATTAGAACTTTTTGTGATATGGTTCTGAATATGGCTAAGATATGGTGTATGATATATTCACCCCTTCCATGCACACAATATACCTGTTATCACATGTAAATGGTGCGTCGAAACTGGAGCAATTGCAGTAAGTCAGTCGATTTCTCTTGTATGCAACGATCGTAGTCAGCACCTATTTCGAAGTTATGATATTTAATTTTATTTTAATAATGTTCTCAGTAAACTACATTTACATACTTTCAAAAGTCATATAAGTAACGGTTATATCAAAAGTTTTCGACTAATGTGTCATTTATAGTCTATAAAATGCTAACTTTTATATAGCTACAGTATTTTACAAAAAAGTTTCCTGCTCAATTCCTTATGAATTATTTATTATGGATCTCGGAAGGGAATTTGTAATTCCGTCTGAGCAGTGTTTCGTAACATATGCATGCACTATTTATGCATGATATTTACCTCTATGTTATATTCCTGAATTTAAGTGTATATCTTCGAAATCATATGCTGAATCTAAATAGATGAGCCTCGGATTTCAATTTAATTAAGAATCTCTAGAAAAGAGTTTATTTATTGAGAGAGAGAGAGAAATAAGCTTAATAAATGGAGAATTAAATAGATGATTGGAATAAATAAATATAAATGTGTATAAATCTAGGGCGTGCGAACGAATTGTAAACATACGGGTAGATGAAAGTGTTTACGTAGCATATACATATGGAATTTGTCTTGAAATGTTTCTGGGATATATATTTTACCAAAATTTGATTTATTTAGATAACTACAACATCAAAAGTCTAGGTACAGAGGCAGGATGAACTAAAATTTCTTAATTGGTGTTTGTTTGATATTTTTTTAACCAATTACATTTCGAATATTTTTCGATCAAATACACTTTTGGCTGTATACTTTTTTTAAAAAATACCATTATTATTTAAAGAAATATGTTTTGTGGAGCATTTTATTACAAATCTTTTTATTTCTAGAAATATTTTTATTGATAATATCGTAAAGTAAACAATACTTACACATATTTTAAGAGAAAATATAAACAAACAGTTTTGAGATTTTTAAAAATGTCCAATCTTTACTCGAAACTACATTTTAAATAAGAATTGAAGACAATAAAGACAAAGAAAGACTTATTGAAGATAAAGAAAAGAAAAAACAACAATTCATTAGAGTACATAGAATTTAAAATAAAAAAAAATATGTTTTAAAATATAATTAGGTATAAACATTTTCTACAGTAAACGGTATTGACTAATTTCTGACGTTGCTCATAACGTTATGTATTCATAACGTATTTCGTAAAGTTGTTCATAACTTTATGTATTCATAATGTTTTTCATAACTTTGTCCCTTATACCTATTTTTTAAAAGTGGGCTTATACTGTTGCACTTGCGATATTTCTTTTTGTACGCAGATCTTAATACATTCAAAAACTTTTGCATTTGCGAAAATGATTATTTATGCCCATTTAACTAGTTTTGCTTCATTATCTTATCATTTTTGGTATTATTCTTACTAAGGCTTTCTATTATTGGTACTTTTGTATTATACTATCTATCAATTTCGCCAAGAGAAATGCATTACAAGTTAAAAAAAAATATTGCCAAATGCTGTCATTGCTATTTTTACTGTATTCGAAAGCGTACATGAACGGATTCCATTATAGTCTGCATATTGCAGCGTTGTGTGATGTCTTTTGATTTTACGAAATTTGTCGACGATCTAATACGTAAGTACTCTATCATTTTATATAAGATTAAAATATTTATTATTAAGCTTATTGATTCAACCAATAAAAAAATGATTTTGTTCCAATTTATTTATTTCTTACTCACAAATATATTCGTTGACAAACGGTCCCCGTAAACTAGATGATAACATCATGTTTATCGAATTAATCATTACATTTCGTATGAGTTCAGCTAAACCTATTAGAAAATATTTAACATCACTAATGGTTATCTGTTGTACATTTTTCTAACTATCCATTAGGTTTAATGATAAGCTTCTACATAATTAAAAACATCCATCGTCTTCGAAACTATTTTTTGATAGTTATTTTATGTTTTTCTTATTTTATATATACATTCATTGAGAAAAAAAATGCGCACCAAGAAGGAGTCGTCAAAATGAAACGAAATTTTACACACGTAATGACAACTTTGATATAAGTAACTGATTAGAAAATCAAAAAAGATCTTTTATTTCAGAGAAAAAGGCAAAAGAACGGAGGAATCAATACCCTGTTGAATCCCCTCTAGCGCAAATGCACAATGCAATACGATTGGACATTGAGTTATACATGTTCTGTATGGTGTCTTGAGACATTTCGTTCCACATTTGCTGTACCTTGCCTCTAAATCGTTCAAACTCGTGGGATGCCCAACTCGCCGTCCCAAATGATCACAAATATGCTTTATTGGAGATAAATCTGGGGATCGGGCAGGTCAAGGAAGGGTAGTAACAGTGCGGAGACACTCTTGTTACACCCTTGACCCGTGAGGCTGAGTGCTGTCTTGTTGAAAAACGGCTCCTGGGAGTCGTTGCATCAGTGGCAGCACATGTAGTTTCAGAATGTCATGGACACACCGCTCAGCTGTCATGCTGCCACGGATCAATACTAGGGGTGACCGTGTATTGTAGACAATGACACCACATACCATCACGCCAGCTGTGGAAGCGGTGAAATCGCTGTAAAGCAAAGGCATGTTTGAGGCGTTCACCACGGGGTCCCCACACACGAACATGATTGTCATCACTGCTGAGATTGAATCTGGATTCGTCGCTAAAAATGACCTGGTTCCTTTCCACGTCAGTCCAGTTTCCTCGTGCGTGACATAACTTCAAAATGAGGTGTCAATGGGTGGGCGTCAAGGGCAGCACACGTAATGGGCACCGCGATCCCAAATGTTCTTCAGCCAGGCACCTTCGTATGGTTCGAGAAGACACAATGGCCCCTAATGAAGGTGCTACCTGTGCATGGTTGGCGGCTGATGAAGCTGTTGGCTGTACGCGTGCATTACTTACGATGTGGCGGTCTTCTCGACGACTGGTCTGTCGAGGTCGTCCTGATCCTGGGTTTCCTTTAAATGACATATCTCGGATATACTGGTCCCAACACCTCCTCACAACACAATCAGAGCTGCCTAATTGACTAGCTATTCGCTTAGTTGACCACCCAGCTTCCATCATGCCGATGATTCTCCCTCTCTCAAACTGCGACAGCTGCTAATATTGCGTTCGAAAAGGGCGTAATGGCATGTCTACCTCAGCTCTTCTTTTGTAAACGATTCAGCGCACTGAAATAAGCTTTGGTTACATGTTTTATACTCCATGGAGAACGATTTTAAACGCCGACTACTGGCTATACGTTATGCGCAATCACACTACATTTCTAATCATTTGCATATCTTCTCGACATGTACCCTCATGTCAAGTTTCGTTACGATCCCGCAATTATTTCTTGGTGCACAAATTTTTTTCTCCATGAGTGTATCTGATTGCAATACTGTTAACAAGAATGGTGGGTTCTTTCTTTTCAAATATAACATGTCATCAGTATAATCCAGGTACAATGAAGTCACTACTTCTTTAATGGCTAAAGAGTTTTATTGCAGAGACAGCCACACACAACACAAAACAACACAAAAAGAAAAACTAGCTATGATACATTTAATTTTAAGTTGTTAACGCCATTTTGTTTCTATCCTCCTCAACGTAATCACTATCCCGCTCATTCTGTCATGTTCTCTCACTCCGCCATCTTGTTGACTTTCTTACATCTTGATGACTTCCTTCCTCCTTCTCTCTGTCTTTTCCTCTCCCCTCGATGACCGCGCCACCTATAAAGATTTTAAACTTCCAGGCGAATCTTACACTGTTTTTTTTTTTTTTCTTGTATGATACTAAAGTAAAATGTTGTCTGATAAATTAATGATTTCAAATTCTTTTAATACAAAGTAAATTGAATTTTCTATTCTAAGGTCTTATGGTAAATTTAAGTGATCTTTTTTTAAATTTTAAGTTGTTGTTTTATTCCATGATAAAGTATCTATGTAATAATGATGAAAGATAAACTTAATAAATTATCAAAAACCGTTCCCTTAGGTTATAAAATACATTACATTTTCCGAGTACAAATTAGAATGCATGCCAACCATGACAAAACTTTAACACATATACTTTTGCATTTTAACTCAATTACGATACAAAATCTATCGTAAGCACATCAGCGATGAATTATTTATTTTACATCGTAAAAAGTATTGAGTTAAAACTACTCATCTTGTTTTCTCTAAGGGTTTTAAAGAAAAGTAAATAGTTTCTTATCGATGTTAGTTTTCATACGGTAAATTATTTACATTGGGGAAAACACAATGATTTTTAGTTAAATGAAGCATTATTTGAATTGAATTTGAACTGAAAATAAAAGTTTGTGCTATATTTTTTGTCTGAAAATGTCTCAAGCGTATTTTTACATTTTCTATTACCTTACTGAAAAAACGAGTGCTACAAATGGACTTTTTAAATGAAAAACAGTTTTTCCACGTATACACAGTTTTTGTGTTTCATCACTGAATTTTAAGGGTATTAAAACTTTAATGTGTTCCATTTCAAATATCGTTCATTTTAAACAATTTAAGAATGTAAGATATGTTAGAATTATATTAAAATACTAATTAAACCCCTAATTGCATATAAACATCAATTATTTTTATAATATAATCATTTAATTATTTCTATAATATTATAAACATTTAATTGTTTTTATAAAATTCTGAACATTTAAATATTTCTATAATATTATGAAAATTTAATTATTTTTATAATATATATACAGTTAATTATGTTTATAATATTATAAACATTTAATTATTTGGGCGAAACAAAGGATAAAGTATATTATTTCTTTATAAAATGTATTCATTAGACATGCAAACATTAAATAAATTTCAATTGAAGTTAGAAAATTTCATTTATTTTTGATGAGCATTAGAAATAAAAATAAGAAAATTGATAAGTTTTCTTTCATTAATAAAGTCATTTAAAAATTTAAAGTATTAATTTTAAACACACACACACTTGCGCATATCAAAATTTCCAAAGAGCTTATATTTTTATAAATTGTATAATTTTCATAAAAAATAATCATTTTTAAGTAAAGAAACTACTTTTAACTATTTAACACGTGTATAAGCAAATTTTAAAGGTCGTTTTTGTGAAAATTTGGGTTTTATTGTGAAAAAAATGGTTACTAATTAACTTCTCAAAGTACTGTTCATCGTTAATAATTACGCTGTTTCCATTTTCTTTTAACAGGATAGGAATTCTGCTTTGAAAGAACGTCTCGTCTTTAAAAACAATCTAAGAATCGACCTATATTTTTCATTCCTTGTATGTGAGAAAGGTAATGCTATTGTAAGAGAAGGACGATCAAGAGACAGAAATCAATGATCAAAACAGGTGAAGATCTGCAGAAATAGTGAAGGGAGAATCCGGGGGAGGGGTGGGGGTGTAGGATATATTTTTTTTTCATTTACATGTTTGTAAAATGTTGCGTTGCAACATGTAATCGAGTATTATCGTACTTTAAAATCACTTTGCCATGACTGCTCATATTACAGCCGTTTTTCCTATGATGACCTGCTCAAGCGTATCAATTATATTTGTTAGTGATCCTTTGTGATGATCTCATTCTATTTTTTCATTTACAATAAACTACACGCAACAGACCCCACCCGATACAAAGAATGGACTTTGATCCATGAAATTTGGTTTCACCATTGATGTTAATTTAAGCTGGGCCTATTGCGCGAGTATCCCACACACACACAGATCGTGAGTTTCTTCCATTTTTTACTTTGGAGTAACTTTTTTTAAGAGAAAAAGTTAATTTCCACTTTTTTCTTAACTTTTTATATCCTCGACATACAGGGTTTTAGACATAATTATATTCCTTGATATTCTTAATATAAAATTATTCTTCCAACAAAAAATACTTTTATAAAAAAATGAATTCAATTATTTTCTTGAAAATGGGTTTTCTCTATTCATACAGCTGTCAGATAAGCTAAACTTGAAAGCAAACTTGGCTAATTATTTTAAATGCATTTTTGGCAACATTGCATCGATAGTTGGATTGTGATTCATGTTTACTTTAAGTGCTAGAGTACTGAATTGAAATTATATTTATTTAGAATAGACTATTTGTTTAAAGTGCTCTTGAATGAGAACTTTTTATTCACAGTGAAAAACTAAAAAATGAAACATTTATAAAATATGAAAAAATTATATTATTTTTGCGTTGGTTCTGATCTCAAATATGTGCAAGTGCTCTTTCTTTTTAATTGATTGAAACGAGAGTTTTAAAAGCACATTCGAGTCAAATATTGTATTTTGTAATATATATTATCCCACTCTTCTGTAGTAATATCTAAGATAATATGTTTTCATCTTCTCTTATCACATTAAAAATGAATAAAAAACATGTATTTAAATAGCAGTAATAATTAAATATCAAAAATAATAATTTTGAAATAAATCAGAAATTTTAAACAGGAACATTATTTTCTTCTTAAATGATTTATCATGATTTGGAAGAATTGTGAGGGTAATATATTTTTTTTATTTCCTTTTATATCGATTCTGTGATAAAAAACAACTACAATGCACTCTGAAGGGCATTGCGGTTGTGTTTATCCTTCTACTGTTACATTGTATCCTGTTACATTGTAACATCTCGCGAAGAATTATAGATTTTACAGTCAAGTAAACAAGACTGCAGTGGTAATGCCTGTATAAACTGTTACATACAGACAACAACATTTAACCCCTCTCGGTAACTGTTGGTAATAGATAAAAATCTAGTTATCCAGAGAATTATTACTATATAGATAGATATGAGACATCTCCAAAGAAAACAACCTCAATCTTCAGAACCTTTCGAAGTTTTTATGACTCACCAAAGATTTTTATTTGGTCCATTAGAGAAGCAAGTAAAAAAAGATCTTGATCGTGCCTAAAGTAAAACAAGAAGTAAACAGAAACATTTGTGGAACAAATGAAACTAAAAAATGCGAGCAATTCGGGATTTATTACCCTGTTTTTGTTTTTTATGTGGCAAAATATCCGGGGAAAGGAAATTAACATCTTAACTTTTTTTCGGATTTAAAGAGGCTTAGATAATGAGAGCGCAAAAGGGAAAATCGAGAATAATGTACATTTCTTAAAATGCTAGTTGATTAACCTGATAACAATATTATCTTCAATTGACATTAATTTCCTCTTCATTATTTTTCTTATTTTATCTTGGATATAAAGTGTTTGCATTTAAGATTGACTATTCCCTTTGTACGTACAGTAGAACCTGTTTTTGTGCGGTCTTTTTTATGCGATTTTATTTTTGTGCGATTTTTTATGTGAGCTTTTTTCTATGTGGTGTTTGAACTTCAATGGCTTTGGCGCCACTGTAATGTTTTCTATCTTTATACCAGGGGTGTAACGGAAAATGTTAGGAATCCCCCTTCTCCCTGAAAGCCCGGTTTCACCTTTAATATTTTATAAATTAGGTAAATACGTATTTAGCGTTAGTCAGGCCTTGGGTCCCTAACGTACGCCCACCTTCCCCGTGATGCAGGGGTGTAGTAGACACTGAAATGTAGACACTTCAAGATGCTCTGTTCATTTGTTATAAATAGTCTCCCTACAATGCGCATTAATTTAATAATTTGATAGATTATGAAGACGGGACAAGAAGAACCGGATTCTTTGAGAGCGGATAAAAATATGCAAGGATCTAGCTTTCCAACAAATTGGAAAAACATTTTCTTAAAATAGATACCAATTAAGAAATGAGTATAAAATTCAAAAATGGGCTTCAATCATGTATATCTGGTTATCATGGCATTTACAAGCAATTGACCACCCGACCTTCGTCACAAAGACTTAGCGCTTACTGTATGTTGCAAAAAAATAAAACAATTCAAATTGTACCTTCAAGTGACGAAGCGATTTCAAACTTATTTATCACAGGGCTTTTGATTACGATGAGTAGCAATGAATTATGTATTTGCATTTTGAAAACTTATCTGGGTATACAATGAGAAACTATATGTTTTTAAAAATGTTTCCGTAAGTAATATTTAATGATTTGTTTATTTATGGAAGTACTCTTACATAAATTTCGTAAATAACTGGCATCTTTTATAAATGCGACTTTTTTATGCGGTCCCTATCCACCGCATAAAAAGTTTCCTATAGTGTTTTCACGAATTAATTTGTTATATGTAAGAATTTATGAAATTTTGGAATGTTTTTTTAGCGTTTATTTTTTATACGGTTCCTATCTACTGCACAAAAACAGGTTCAACTGTAAATTTTTGAAGAATTTCTAAGAATGTATTTAAAACATTTAGTTCTTATCACTAAAGTGGCCATGGTAGCCTAGTGGCTTTAGCCACGAGTTCTCTCTTGGCCGGCATGTCATGAGTTCGAGCCCAAATGCCACTGAAAGCTGATAGCGTTAAATCTATTGAAGCTGAAGTGTGTGAGTTAGTGACTATTAATGTCGTGCTCTTTAAGGGTTTTTGGCGACGAACCGCGTAATTTTGAATCATAGTCAAGTGACGAGGATGACACCTGAGCTGGCACCCCATGTCTAATCTCAAAGCCCTCCTAAGGCGTAGTGTGGTAGTTTGGAGAGGAGTGCTAGCTCGTGCCATCTTCGTCATTTGACAGAGGCCCAGAATTATGAGGTTTGTCTCCAGTAGACATCGTGTTGCTTTATAGAGAGGCATTAATAATCACTCACACCTATAACTAAATGAGAAGTGATATTTTAAAGATTTCATTCTTTTGTGTTTTGCTTTCAGAAATCTGTTACATTAATGGATATTATTTGCGTATAATTTTAAGAAAATATTGCATAACATATTTAGAATTTATTTGTAGAATAATTATTGTATTTTATCATGATCACATTTCAATAAGAACCTTGATTTAACTTTATGATTTTTAATTTTTATATCCATTTCTAAGCTAAAAAAAAAAAAACCCTGTAATGAATTTGTTTAAGATAACAGTGACATAAAATATTCATTGAAATGAAATGCATATAGTCATTATATTCTTAAACGAATGCAAATTACTTTCTGTATCAGAATCTGACGAACAAAATTTCTTAGTATGTCTTAAAAGGTCTTTCAAGAAACAAACACTTTCCAGATTATTTAACCCTGTTTAATACAGAAATTATTACTTATACTAAAACTTATCCCAATTAGTTTTAAATTTTATTAATTAGTCAATGATATTTTATAGAATTCAGTTATGTATGTCTACAAAAAGACGAAGAGATATGAAATATTTTAAAGATGTAAAACTTAACCCGAAGGAGCAGACATTTCATTTCGAAAAGCTAGATTAAGAAGTGTTGGAAAGCTAAAATCTTATTTTTTTGACAATTTGAGATTTTTACATTTTCAAACTGTATAGATTTTAACCTTTCTAAAAACACCTTACTTTAACCTCTAGGGTATTTAGAAGCCCTTAAAACGTATTTTTAAATAATCATTGAATTTGGGCCACGCCCATTTTAATAGCGAAAATTGTTAACAAATTAATTTGTTTTTGCTTAAAAGTGTAACGACTGATATAAACCAAAACATGTATCTTTTATTTTTAATTGAGCCTTTTGTTTTTTTATTTCCTAGTGGATTAGAAGTCTCACTGTATACATTAAAATCAATTTATCTCAAAATGTAAATTTTAATGTGCGATGTACCTTTTCTGAGAAACTACAGTTCACAGGTATGTAAATTTTTTATGAATGATTTATAATGATGTCTAATATATACTAAAATGAGCTTTTTGTAAAAAAGTCAAAAATTTAATTTTTACAAATTTTTTAAGTAAAAAAATGGGTCAAATTTCGCAATGTTTGATAAAATATTTTATAATTTTTAAAAATTCAAAATTAGCTAAAAGCTCATTTTAGTAGAATGAGAGAGGTGTACTTTAATAGTATGAAAAATTTCAAGCATGTACATAAAACAGATTTTGAGAAAAGGCGCATCGAAAACAGCCTATTTAACATTGTCAGTATAGAGAAACAAAGAGGTTTCCAACTCCTCTTTATAGATAAAGTACTTCTGCTTACTCTCCAGATGCAAGGTTTACAGTGTCCAATGTACAAAGAAATTCAAAAGGTCGACAAAATTCATTAAGAATAAGCAGTCAGAGGGCATATTTGTCTCCTTTATTTTGAGTGATTCTTTTGTGCAAGATATATTCCTCGGAATATCTCGATTGTCCTTTTCTAGAAGTAAATTTGATTCTATATGAAACTTTTATGATTTTAGACATTCGGTTTCAGAATAATCTATCCGAAAACACTTTGCCAAGTATTTTATGGTTTAAATTTATATTATTTATTTAATTAATTTGTAGAGGCACTTTTTCCTCATGTTGGTTGAGATGGAGATCTCGCTCACTATTATTAGCAGTTTATGGATGGACTCGAAGAAATCATGGGCTTATAGAAACCATTGAATAAATCTCGAAATGATGTTAAACAAGACATGTCAATTATTAACTTTTATTCATCCAACGCTAGAAATAGTAACTATGTGATAAAAAACAAGGTAAGTTAAGGGATGTGAAAAAAATGTGTTACTTATCTGAACGAGATGAAACATCTCGACTTTGAAGGCTTAATAGCAGACGTTACATTGAATTCCAAAGGTTGATACGATGTGGCTTTGGAATCCAATAGCGAGAATCAATACGTGGCAAAATCGTCCGCAGTTATTTACAATCATCTACATCAGTGATTATTAATATGTAGTACGTGGACCCTTTTGATCTCCAACACCTAACCAAGGGATTCGTGAAGGTTTCTCATTTATATATATATATATATATTATATATAAAAGAAATATGTATTATTTATCAAAATAATACATATTATATATTATATATATATATATATATATATATATATATATATATATATATATATATATATATATATATATATATATATATATATATATATATATATATATATATATATATATATATATATATATATATATATATATATATATATATATATATATATATATACTGCTGGACAATTGCTAAGGACGGATAACACTATCATCCGTAGCAACCACAAAAAGTGGAAAATTAGAATAAGTGCGGGATATTAGTAAGAAGTATGAGTATGCAAATTTTTTTCCCATGTCTGTTCATCGCGTGATAGCGTTCATAAGAGCTTTAAAGGTTTTGACGCGTGTGGACAGTTGTTGTTTCAAGTCAAAGTTTTACAGGAAAGATTTAATAGACGAACTTAAAATTTTTGGCATGTGTTCCCGACATCACATAGATGAATTTATGCGTCACCGAATTATTGGAAAGATCGAAGAAGGGCGAAAAATAACAGATGTTGCCAGGGAGTTCGACATCGCTCACAGCGTTGTTTCACGGCTGTGGAAGTCATTTAAAACTACTGGAATGTTTAGTAGACGGCACGGGGAGGTCGTGTTAGAAGTACGACGCCTGCAGAAGACAGATATATCGTCCTATCAGCAAAAAGGAACAGGCGCACCACAGCTCAGCAGGTGGCAAATCAGTTTCTTGCTGCCTCAGGAAAGCAGATCTCCCGAAAAACTGTTGCCAGACGTTTGAGGGGAGGAGGACTATACGCATGCAGACGTGTTGTGTGTGTCCCATTAAACAGACAGCACCGTACTGCCCGTTTGCAATGGTATCGTGAGCATCACAATTGGACTGAACCGGACTGGGCATGCGTACTATTCTCAGATGAGAGTACGTTCTGTCTGTCATCGGATTGTAGACGCCAACTGATCTGGCGCGAGAGTGGTACTGCTTATCGTCCAGAAAATATCCAGGAAAAGGACCGATATCCGACATGCAGTATCATGGTGTGGGCCGGCATCATGATCAATGGCCGCACGCGCCTACATGTGGTTGAGAATGGGACTATGACGGGCCAACGATTCATTTATGAAGTTCTACTTCCTCATGTTCGTCTTTTCCGTGGTGCTGTCGGTGATAAATTTGTTTTTATGGATGACAACGCAACATGTCATCGAACATTCGCTGTTCAGTATTGTCTAGACAGCGAGGGTATTCAACGTTTCGTATGGCCAGCGCGTTCTCTAGATCTAAACCCCATTGAAAGTGTGTGGGATGCCTTGGGGAGGCAAGTTGCTGGTCGAAACTATCCTCCGACAAACAAGAACACCCTCATCCGTGCACTCACAGAGGAATGGGATAAATTGCCTCAACAGCTGCTGTATAATGTTGTGCAAAGTATGGTACGACGTATGGAATATTGCATCACACTCCACGGTGGACATATCCCGTACTGATACCTTTCTTTAAGGTGCCTGCTGACTTTTAGATGCATTGTTTCATTTCTCCGTACGCAGATCAAATGAACATTTTTTCCCCTTTCAGATGTTTCACAGCTTTTGTACTTTCCAGAACAATAAATATTCTTTATTCTAATGTCTGAACAGTGTGGCAACTATATTTTATCCTACTAGGCCTCATGTGTCGCTTAATGTTATGCTACATAGCAATTTGTGATCCGTCCTTAGCAATTGTCCAGCAGTGTGTAACGCCTTTCTTTTATAGATTCTGAAACCCTCGTGGAAAAATTTAAACATGTGCCATTCTAGGCTATATCATTAAATTGTCCTCAATCAAAAAACTCTGCTAGAATATGGATTTAGGTCAAGAATATGAATTTAGTTTTTATTGTTTGCAATGACATAGCAGGGTTATCCACTAAAGCTCTGAAAGTTTTGATGCCTTTTCGAACTACTTATTTATGTGGAACAACTTTTATAGCTTATCTTTATTTTAAAAATAAGTACTGAAAACATCTTAAAAGCATAGAAGTGGAATTGAGACCGCTGATTTCAGATATACTTGATTGACACATGACATAACAGCATTTTCAAAAAAAATGTAGCACCATCTTTCTCATCAAAACTCTTAACTAATATAGTTAACACATTACAAATAATATATTATTCATTTATATTAAATGAGATCCTTACTGTTTTTTTAAAGGAAAAAAGAGAAGTGTTAAAAAAGTTTTCCTAAGTAGCAGAGGCAGTCTTAGAATTATTGAGCAAACTTTAAACCACTAAGAATTGTATTGCGAGTCAGGGAGGAGTGTTAAAAATCTTAGGGATCCACGATTTCAGATTGATGCATAAAGGGCGGGGGGTCTCGGCAATTCAAAGTTTAAGAACCACTGCTCTACATTCCCCTCGTTGGCTATTCATTTATTATTCCGTAGTGACGTTCATTTGTATTGAAGAATTGTTCTAACTTTAAAAAATCAATTTGGATGTATTGAAGAAAACCCGAGCTAGAGAGAATAGACCTCACTGTGATGGCCCATTGTTACATCTTTTGCAATAAAATACGTCAAAAATTTCGTGATTTTATTATTATATTCAACATAAGAGCCCTCCAAACGTAACCCTATAATATTTCTTTCGATCCCTATATTTTAATTAATTCCACATAATTTTAATTAATTCCTAATATTCTTTTTGATAATGTTTGAAGAATAGTGTTCAGTATTACATAATGTAACTGACAAAAAGTTAAATTGAGAAATTAACAGTTATTTTTGTTATATGTCACAAACGCATTTTACCATGTTTTCATTGACTCGCTTTCTTGTATGTCTATCCGGGTGGAATTTTGTAAGTGACTTTAAACCAACTTTCCGATGGGCTAGAGACTTAAAAAATTTGGACTATGGCTCAGAAGTGGATGACAATACACAAAGATGTATACGTTAAAAATTTTTTTTGTTATAAAATTACTTGTTTAGCTCTTAAATAAAGATAAATTAGAAAATAAAGCCTTTAATGTAAATTAAGAAGATTAAATGAAATGCAACTGTAGAAAATCGGATACGTTACAATTACACTCATGTCCATAAATTAAGAATAATTCAGAATCACATAGAAATTGAACTTTAAAATAAAAATTTAACATGTAGAATTATCACACACATCTTGAAGAATGTGCAAATTACAGGAAACCACCAGATGGCGCGGATAGTACATCACAATGATGACAGTGCAAGAGAGGGGTATATAAGGAATGGTGGCAAAGAAGTAAAATTGTTCCCAAGCGCTTTAAAAGACTTTAAGTGCAATAATCACATAGTTATGGCACAAAAGAAGCATTTCGATTATTTTTTACGTGGTAGAATTATTGGACGATTAGAATGTGAACGTACCCAGCTAGAAGTATCCGAGGAACTTGGAATAGCCCAGAGTGTCATATCCAGGCTTTGGTAACGATTCCAAGATGATGGTAATGTGAGTAGATGTTAAAGCACAGGTCTCCGCCAAGTTACTGCCAAAAGAAACAGACGGAGCACAGCATCAGACCTGTATCGTCAGCTCTCTTCAGCTACCGGTACGACAGTTTCAAGGCAGACCGTGTACTGACGCTTAGGGCACATTGGTCTATATGCTCGTAGGCCTGTCAGATGTGTTCCACTTACCGCAACTCACTGTCGCCTGCGATTAACCTGGAGTAGAAATCATGCATTGTGGACACCACAACAGTGGTTTTGTGTGATGTTTTTCTCTCCAATGAGTCCAGGTTTAGTTTGCAGTCTGATTCTCGCCGGACTTTAATATGGAGAGCGCCAGGTACCCGTTACCACCAAGAGAACACCATTGAACGACACCGTTACGGTGGTGCAGAATGACTCGTTTGGGGAGGAACTATTCTTGGTTCCGGAACTGACCTGCATGTTCAGAGTGTAACGATGACAGACCACATCTATCGGGATGTCATTCTGGAACAACATGCACGTTTGTTTCGGGGTGCCATGGGTGCTGAATTTCTATTTAAGGATGACAACGCCCGTCCTCACCGTGCAAACATTGTAGACGAATGCCTTCAATTGGAGGATATCACCCGTGTAGATTGTCCAGCATACTCACCGGACTTGAATCCAATAGAGCATGTGTGGGATATGCTTGGCCGACGAATTGCAGCCTGTCATCTCCCTCCCACCTGTCAAGTGGAAATTCGGAGGGCATTGCTTGATGAGTGGTGTAATATTTCACAAGATCAGAATGATAATTTGATACTCAGTATGCCTAGGCGTTGTAAGGCCTGTATTGGATCATAAGGGAGACATACTCCGTATTAACCTTCATACTAACCATGTTATACTGTTTTTGTGAATTTTTTCTTTTTTAAAATTTGCTCGAGGGAGTAAAAATCGAAATTTTTATTAAATATGTCAAATATATAGCATTTTTTTTGCTCTTTACCTTTTGTTTAATAAATAGACTTTACAATTAAGTCAAATTTGTTTTGCTTCTGTCTCTTTCTTTGCCTGAACTTCATTATACATAATTTATGGACATGAGTGTATACTAAAATTTAAATCTATTACTGTACATTTTTCCATGTCAACGTCGATGGCCACATAACATAACTACAATGAAAATGTCCTACACACTGGATAAACTAAATTAATTTTTCATGTAATTTATTCCTTTAGTTGTGAAACATTCATCTTCCTTTTTTATCTTTTATAATTTTCTTTTCTGAACTCATTGAGAAAAAGCTTATAAAGGAAAACTAAGAAATTCACTACTCTCCAGTTTCTACGTATTTATTTCATAACGAATGCACGCGTGGGCTCTCTAAATTTAGCGAAGCTAATGAAACAGTCAAATGGTTAAATGGTGAAAAACGTATAAATAAATACAAAAGTGAATTTCAAAATGTATATATATACATTCTCTCTCCCTCTCTCTCTCTCTCTCTCTCTCTCTCTCTCTATATATATATATATATATATATTTAATAAAGAATAAATATTTAATTTAAATAATTTTTTTGAATTTTTCAGCCTGATAAATACAAACATAATTAACCATAATAAAAAATAAATAATAATAAATTCAAGTCATTGCACACTTTTTATAAAATTTAGCTAGCCTTTTTTACTTCTTCTCATTATCAATTGTAGATATAAATTCAGTTTTATTGAGCATTTATTTAAGAAAAGTTCTCATTTGAAAATTTCTATTTGTGGAACCTCAAAATTATATGTATATATATGAATGATCACGGTAAAAGAAATAATTTAACATGGATTAATTAATATAAATGATCTTTTTAATTGTTTTTGATTTTGCTTTAATTTAATATATTGATTACTTTATCATTCTCCCTAATAATATATAGTTCCTTTGTCATAAAATATCACGTCTTGCTTTAGATTTTTTATTTTTTATTTTTTTCCATTTTCGCATAAATTCAAAAGAAATGAAATATAAATAAAATTAAAAATAAAAATTTCTTCTAATGATTAAAAAGTAAGAAAAACTTAGGATAAATCTATCTATCTAACGATTATTATATATTTAAACGATTATTATGTGTTTTTTGACATGCAAAATACATTCCTATCTGAATTATTTTTGTTGCAAGAGCTAATTTTAAAATACAAACACCAGTTTATATGAAACAGCTATAAAAATTTTTAAATAGTCGTTACATTATTTTCGAGAGTTAAATTTTGCAATGAATTAGAATTTTATAAGCATTTATTTTTGATTAATAGTAACACATACGCACACAAACACGCGTGTCATGAAAAATATATAACTCTCTCTATTAACAAATTGGATACATATTTAGTTGTTTCTTTTTAAGAATATATTATGAATAAAACTACTTTTATCATACTATTATTTTAAAAGTAAATAGAAAATTTTTAGAAATTTGTTCCAAATTGAAAATATAGTGCTTACTATTTAAAGAATAATTTAAATGAATATAAAATCATTTTATAATTACAGCATTAAAATATTCCTCTTAATAGAATACTATATTATTACAGGAAAATGCTTTATTTAAATTTACTATTTAATAACGGAACCTAACTCTAATCTCCAGTCATATAAACACTAAGCATTCTCTGAAAACTACATTAAAATACTTTGAGAATTGCTTTTTAAATACATTGATTTATTTCAGTTTAATAAATATAACTTTAAAAATAAATTTAAAGTAAAACAAACTTTTTAATATGCTTTTGACAATATTTTACAATAATTTGTTTAAAGACTTTTTTCATATGTATTTATTCTGTATATACTAGTTTATACTTAATTTTAACATCACAAATTTTATGAAATAAAGAAGCAATCTACCACTTAAATTTTCTTTATAATATTATGGTCATCGTATTGTTGGTTAATTTTGATAATGTAAATCTTCGTAAATTTTTCTTTTATTTGTAAACTTAGAGAAAAACTATTTCCCTCATATTTTTTTGCATTCTGTGCTGTGGTAGTCAGACTTAAAAGGAAAAACAGAAGGGCATTCCTTCTAAAATTTAGCTCTAAGTACCGTTGAAAACATGTTAAAATATCACAGTGCTAAAAATAAATCTGCTTTGTTTCTTATGCTTTTTAATTTACCTGGGTAAAATTGTTTGTTACATTTATAGTTCGATTTGATTTAAAATACTACTGTTACTACCGTTAAAATATTCTACCGTTCTACATATCATTACTAGTAGAGTTATTAGCATTTTAGAATTAAAATACAATATATACATTTAAATTGGCTTAGTTACCCATCCGGTATAGTGGTTACCAACGCTGACTTCCGAGCCGTTAGGCTTGTATTGGAATCCCCTTCACGGCATGGGGGTTCTTTAAATAGCATTCGAGCCGCAAGTCCTCTCGTGAGATTGGTGAAAAGGAAAGACAGGTGGGAGGCCCCTGACCACCCCCAAAGTTTTTCTCTCTAAAAATTGGGGTAAAATCAAGCTAAATCGTTGTCACCTGTATCGTGCTTAAAGCTATGGCTTAGCCCTTTTCCATGATTAATTCAATGAGCCTTGATCTGGACTTGACCGATCAGGTTACAACTAAGGAGTCGCCTTGTAGGGGAGCGATGCACGTTAAATCTGTCGAGAGCTTAAACGTCCTCCTGTTGGTATGGTGTGGTAGTTAGGAGAGGGGGGATGCCAGCTCAGGTGTCGACCACGTCACTTGACCATGGTTCAAAATTACGTGGTCCGTCGCCAAAAGCCCTCTGAACGTTGCGACGTAAATATTCACTCACTTACTCACTTGCCTATCAGGTGGCATGAGTAACAACAGCAACAAACCGGCTCAAAATCTTTTTTGAACAATTGTAATCCTTTATAAAGTATTTTACAAATTTTAAGATCGTTTCTAGGTTTACTGTAGCGTTTGAAAGAATAACGGTAGCGTATTCTTGGTTAATTAAAATATGGAATTTATTTACGTCACAACTATTGAATATTATTTACTAAATGATACAGTAAAGTTATTAAATTTAATTATAGATTGTTAGAGTTCAATATTTTGTGAGAGGAGGATTCGTGGTTACCGCTCTCCTGCAAGTTCAAAAGCATCTCTCCTTTCATCTTCCGGTCGACGAGCTAGATTCCTCAGGTGTCAAAAAGGGGTTGCGTTGCACCTGCAGATGCACGTGTGGGTGTCGGGTCCACAAAGAAAGCCAACTAGATGTTGATGTTTTCGAGAAGTGACGTTACAGCTCTCGCCCTCTCTTATAGAACTTTTCCTTTGAGAAAAGTTTAATGGAATGGCGATGAGACAACTGACAGATTACCGACACATACCTTCATCAAGCATCACTATATTTCTGAGCTGCAATTTTAACTACTAAAGAAAACACTGAATTAAATTTGGAATTACTTATTTCTAGTGAGTGAGTGTTCTTGCTAGGGAACTTACACAAATCCATAGTACGAAAATGATCAATAGCAATGTAAGAAAACATACAACAACATTAAATAAAAATACAAACACTCCTTTCACAATGCCTATTATCAATTATACTAACAACATGTTACATCAAATGCTAGTGTAAGACCTTACACATAAAATATTCTTCGCCACAATACTTAATAAAAATTATACTAACGACATGTTGATATGATATGCGAAGTGTACAACCTTACACACAAAATATTTTTCACAATATGCCTCTTGCGTAAACTAAATACTCATGTATATTTTAAAACCCTATACACAAAATTAAGCATATTAATACCTTTGCTTTCATGGCTTTTATATTTTGACACGCATCTCCATTCGAAATGATATAGAGTACTAGTAAATAAATAAAATTAACACAATTATTAATCTTTAACTAAAAAGAAACATTATAAGCAACAATTATTATTCATGAGCAAGAGAACATTGTTAACAATTCCTAATTATCTATCACCGATCTGCTGAGACTATCTGGATTTTTGTGACTTTTACCCGACCGATGTACAATTCTAAAATTATATGGTTGCAAAGCCAAAGCCCATCGCATCAATCTAGGGTTAGAACTAACATTTCTATTCAACCACACCAACGGGTTGTGATCGGTCATAACTAAAAATGAATATGTAAAATGGTCATAACTAATTGCGAAAACAATACTAGCACATTCCTTCTCCGTCGTACAATAACGCTTCTCTACCTCTGAAAATTTTTTACTCAGGTAAAGGATTGGATGCTCCTCACCTTGTTCATTTAATTGAGTTAAAAGTGCTCCCATACCTGCGTTTGAAGCGTCCGTTTGAACAATGAATTCTCGTTCAAAATTTGGCGCGTACAAGACGGGCTTATCAATTAGTTTCCCTTTTAGTTCTCGAAATGCGTTTTCACACTCCGTCGTCCACGTAATTTCTCCCTCTTTGCTCTTCCCTTCAACGCGTCCGTCAACGGAGCAGCGATTACCGAGAATAGATTTATATATTTTTGGTAATAACCCGCTAGACCTAAGAAAGTACGGATTTGGGTTTTCGTGCGAGAGGTAGGGAACTCTAGAACAGCCTGAACTTTGATCTCGGAAGGGGTGCGAAAACCCTGACCCACAATGTGACCCAAAAATTTGACATTTTGCTGCGCAAACTTACACTTTGAAGGTTTTATCATTAACTTAGCTCTCTTTATTCTCTGCAGAACCGTTTCCATATGTTTAATGTGCGACTCCCAAGTATCTGAGAAAATCGCGATATCGTCTAGATACGGGACAACGAAATCCTCTAGTCCGTTAAGTAATTCAGCCATGAGTTTACTAAAGAAATATGGAGCATTCTTTAATCCGAAACTCATCCTTAGGGGTCTGTATGTACCAAAGCTAGTACAGAAGGCTGCGTATCGCTGTGCAGTTTTACTCAAAGGTATTTGCCAATATCCCTTAGATAGGTCTAAGACGGTAATAAATTTAGCCGCCGATACTTTTTCTGCACGTTCTTCGATATTCGGAAGAGGAAAATATTCCGTTCTAATGATCCCGTTTAATTTCCTGTAATCTATACATGGACGAGGTTCTTTCCCAGCTACCTCAACTAAAATCATAGGGGACATGTAATCCGATTCTCCTACCTCAATGATTCCTAATTTTAACATTCGGTTAATTTCGTTTTTTAAGATTTCATTTTGTCGGTGCGACATTCGATAGGGCTTCGTCCTAGCTGGTTGATCGCTAACTAACTGGA
Source organism: Trichonephila clavipes (assembly GCA_019973935.1). Lineage (NCBI taxonomy): Eukaryota > Metazoa > Arthropoda > Arachnida > Araneae > Nephilidae > Trichonephila > Trichonephila clavipes. The sequence goes on from BMAU01018979.1 coordinate 309,515, forward strand.
TTTCGTGTTCAACCAGATTAGTTAAACCGGGATTGTTTGAAAACATTTAGAGTATTTTTAATAATTCGCGCAGTCGATCCATTTGCTTGTCGTGAAGGTGTTTGTTCAACTCGCTAGCCTGGATTACGTCCTCGAAATCATAAACGAGAGAATTAGTTTCTAAGTATGGGATTTCTAATTCCTGGTCTGCGAGAGAGTTTTTTGTTTCATCATTAATAATTACGTTAACGTGTTCTGGCCTTTTGTAATATGGTTTTAGCATATTTATATGATAGATTTGAAATGTTTCGCGTCTGCCGGGGATTTCGACTAAATAGTTCGTTTCCGAAATTTTATTTAAAATTGTCCCAGGACCTATCCACTGCACTGCTAATTTATTTGCTCTGGATGTAGCTAATACTAGGACTAAATCCCCATCCTTAAATTCACGTTTTACTGTTTTTTTATCATACCAAGTTTTCCGCTTAACTTGCATTTCCTCCATTTTATTTATAGCTACTTCTTGACATTTTTTTAATCTATTTATTAACTTAAACATATATTCAGTGACGAGATCACCCTCTTCTTCCGGTTCCATCCAATGTTCCATTACTAACGTCTCTGGGGTTCGCAAAATTTTCCCATACACCAACTCTGACGGTGTATACCCTGTACTTTCGTGAGATACAGTTCGTAACGCTAAAAGAATTGACGGAAGATGTTTGTCCCATTCGGAGCCTGCATCTAAACATAAGACTCGTAAGAGTCGTTTTAACGTTCGATGAAATCGCTCAACAGGGTTACTCTGTGGATGATACACAGAACTATGCCTGACAAGTATTCCGAATCTTTCAAAAAACTCGGTAGTCAGAGCACTAGTAAAAGAAGTACCCTGGTCACATTGTATTTCACGGGGAAACCCCATCCGACTAAAGATGTTTAACAGCGCATCTGTGACACTAACTGAACTAATATCAGACACCGGAATAGCTTCAGGGAATTTTGATGATATGAAAATGGCCGTGATAAGATATCGATTCCCTTTAGATGTGAGCGGGAGAGGCCCACATGCATCAATATTTAGCTTAGTAAAAACCTCCTGAATAACAGGGACCAATTTTAGTGGAGCTTTCTTTTTATCATTGGGCTTTCCAGCCCTCTGACACTGATCGCAAGTTTTTACAAACTGTTCCATATCTCTATAGCAATTCGGCCAGTAAAAATATTGGTTTAATTTGTCTTTGGACTTCGTAATTCCCAGGTGTGCAGATGTTCCCTCATGACACAAGGATTTAATGGGATCGCGCAACTCTTCCGGCACTACTACTAACTTCACCAAGTTACCTAACTTATCTTCACGATTTTTGACCAATAATTCCTTCTCTAGCGAATAAACCTGATTGGTAACCTGCACTTGACTGGCTGCCTGTTCGTATAAGGATTTAATCTCCTCGCTATTTTTTAGCATTGATTAAATTTTCTTGCGTAACCCTTAGCAGCGCTAATTCCGGAACATATTCCTGGAGTGCAGGTATTAAAATTTCGTCCTCTGCATCCGTAGAAACAATTATAACCTCATCTTCCCCTTTTTAGCATCACCACTATCTATTCCCCTTTCTTCTCTAGCCGCTTTGACTTGAGACCTTGTTTGGACAGCATTCAATACTTCGACTGGCAGGAAATTATAGCCTAAATTTCCTTTTATTAGCTCGGCCGTTTTATTTCCAAGCAAATATCGACCGTGTTTTTTCAAAAGTTCTCTCTCTAGTACTTTCCGGAACAGAAGCTCCTAATCTGGGAGAAGTTTTCCCAAATCTATTTTCTTTTTCCTTGACCCCTGAGTATGTCAAAATTTTATCATTTCTGCCCCACCTATCCATGAGTTTCGAATTTACCTTTCGGACGTCCTCATAATTATCAAAGACATTGAGTAGCTGAGTAGCTGATTGAAGGTTTGCCCAATTATCTAAAAAATGATCTTTCATACTAGCATTGGCGCGTTTTTTAATTGATCTACCACCATTAGATCTTTAAGATCTTGAAAGGTATTTATTTCTATAAGCCAATCAGCCACTCATCTAGATAATTCGTAATTTCAAAAGTGAAATCTTTCCAGGTGCTATCGGATTTTTTCTGGTGTTGGACAAATTTTTGCCGAAAGACCTCTGGACTTAACTTGAATCTTTTAAGTAATAATTTCTTTACATAATCGTAATTTTCGGCTTGTTCCTCCGGTTCGCGAGTAATAAATTGCACGATCTCTAGGGGTAACAAACCCAATAATTGCCCCATCCACTCTTTCTTTTCTATTGACGCCCTTTTAGCCTGACGTTCAAAGATCACTAGATATAAACTAATATCTGACTGATTAGGATCGAAATCTGGGATCAATTTTTTTAAGTTTAAATTAGAGGTTACAGAACATGCGTTTGTAGAATCGTTTGATTCATCGTTTACCCTAAATCCGGATTCTATTTTAAACCTTTCTAAATCAAATTTCAGCTGTAATTCTTTCTCTTTTAATGTGTGCCTGCTCCCTTACTAACTCCTCCATTCTCATTTTTTCAGCCCTTTCTAACTCTTCCAATCTCATTTTTTCAGCCCTTTCTAACTCTTCCAATCTTTTTCCGTTTGCAATGATAGTCTCATACAGATTTTTAACAAATTCCTCTTCATAACTTTCACTGTTAGTGATTGCAATTTTTTTGCTAGGGACAGTCATATTTAAATTGGCATCTATTCCTAATTCCTCAGCAAGTTGCAACATGTCTTGCTTTTTCCCTTTACCAAGGAAATCCATTTTTTAAACAATATGAAATAAATGTCACGCTAAATTTTGCACTATTGTTACTATTCTCTATTAATACAATAACACTGGTCCCATGCGTACACAGAAATACACAAAGAAAAACTTAACACTGAAAATAATCAAAATCATTCAAGAGACTTAAAACACAATAAATCTTAAGCTAAAATTGCACACACAATGCCTGAAATACAATTACAATTCTCTAGAAACAAAATAACACTGTTCCCATGCAAGAAAAAACACTAAGTATTTCAAAATTTGTAAAGAACATTTTAACCAAAATTCCTAATACAATATGCAGTTTGCAACTCAAAAATATAACAGTACTCACCCATTTGAAGTACTCAGCTTGCTGTCAGAAGCAAATTATGTGCAGTAATGGCACTAGTGGTTTTGAACTTTTCCGTGTGAACAATGGTCCTTTTGACCAATCTTGAATCTTTCACTCTTAACAATAAGTGTGGTCAGTTTGACCAGCCTTGAATTCACTCGTGGCACGGCTTCAAAGATGAATTCAATCGCAGCTCGGCTTCCGAAAATCGCTTTCCCTTCGGACACTCTCGCCGTTAACACTATAGATCAGTTTGATCTTCTTTGAGCAGGACGCTCTCCTTCTCCTAAGCTGAATTCAATTGCAGCACGGCTTCCGAAGATGTCTTTTTCTCTCCCTGCGTTGCGGTCCGTCCGTAAAAACCAAAAATTTCCTCCTCTCTCGGGTCCGGAATGCTAACTTTTTATCCCACCGCTGCCACCAAAACTCTAAGCTGTAACGTTTGAAAGAAAAACGGTAGCGTATTCTTGGTTAATTAAAATATGGAATTTATTTACGTCACAACTATTGAATATTATTTTCTAAATGATACAGAGTAAAGTTATTAAATTTAATTATAGATTGTTAGAGTCCAATATTTTGTGAGAGGAGGATTCGTTGGTTACCGCTCCCCTGCAAGTTCAAAAGCATCTCTCCTCTCATCTTCCGGTCGACGAGCTAGATTCCTCAAGGGTCAAAAAGGGGTTGCGTTGCACCTGCAGATGCACGTGTGGGTGTCGGGTCCACAAAGAAAGCCGACTAGATGTTGATGTTTTCGAGAAGTGACGTTACATTACCCTTGTTTCTGTTATGTCATTAGTTGAATTTTTTTTGTGAATCAATTCTACGTCTTTCGTTGAAATCATTTTTAGCTTTGAAATTTATACATATGTGCAGGAACTGATACAAAATGTAATCACTGGATGGAAGCTTTCTATGTGAATTGCATGTAGCAAGGATACATAATTATCTAAGTAATATGGCAAAGGAAAATTTACATAACTGACCTAAGTATATGTATACAAGAGGCGTTTTAATTTATTTTTCATGTCATTTACACTGTACTCGATATGATTCTAGTTTTAAGGTGAATCGTTTAATTAGATTTAACCCTTTATCTACCGATGGTACTTAAAAGTACCACTTACTTTAAAATTACATAGAATATCCATTTCTACGAATATTCTGACGATACATAGCAGGAATATTCTTATAAATCCGCTCTTCCAAGATATATGGCAGCACGAGTTCTTTAGATGAGTATTTTAGCGGGGAAAACGAATTGTTTTACAGCAGAAATTGCGTTTTCAGCGGATTGCGAAGAATGTCATTTTTGTTCCGAAAAAATAGTTAACGTCAAAAGGTAATTGCTTATTTTTTTGTATGTTAATGAAGACTTTAGAAAACAATTTGATTATTCATTTTAAGTGAACGGTGTGTATAATTAATTTTACAGTTGAATATATTTAATTAATTAATTAGCTCTAACGGATAACATTTCCCAAATTTAAGTATTTTGTTTATGTATATCTCTTAATTTTAAATGTAGCGATTCAAAAGAAATATTGCATGTAAAAAACTGCAGATTACAATACGGTAGGTAAAGGTTTAAAACGTTTAGATTTCCTCAAATTAAAGTATCACTTCTGTTGTTCGTAAATTAAGAATTGTAAAGGCATTTGATAAGACAAAAGACAACTCAGCTCTTCGTCTAATTCTTAGTAAATATGTTACCTCAATTTTAAATATCCACTGAAAAATTCTCAAGAAAGATTGTGAGATGCAGATAAAATTTAAAATCATTAGGTTACACTATTCAAGAGTTATCAATTCATCATCATTTTTTTGTTGTACAATGCTACATAAACATTGATGAAAGCTCGAAAAATTATGAAATGATTTTCTTTAAATTGATAAAATGGGATTTTTAATTTATGGCGTTTTAAATCTAGTTTATGCTGAATAGAGTCAAGTTAGTTTCGGCAATGATTTTGTTGTCTTTCTAAATTATTTGTTTTAAATTTAATTATTATTTTTTTCTGTTTACAAAAAAATATGTTATAATTTAATACATTACAAAATATTAATATAATTTTGATTTAACATATTATTTTAATTTAAAAAAAGTACCGTTTTTTTGTAATTTAGTGAAGTATTAACATCTCTGTACTCTTTTCTTCCTTTGTTATAAAATACTGTAATAAATTTGATCATAAAATTATTTAACATTTTTCTCTTCAAGGTAATCTTTAATACTTGCGTGGGATATAAGATATTGAAAAGAAAATTCGAACTTTTAGTTTATACCTCACCAATTTTACCATTCTGTATTCCTGAAAAGAAGTATACTATTGTAAAGAAAACGATTGTCAATGTACACGGTAAAAGAGCTTGAAATGAAAAACTACTTACTATAAAATGTAGCACCTGAACGACACATTCTTTTTCGAAAGAATGAGAATCACAAATTGTGTGGAAATGACTTTCTGATACATGAGTAAGAAAAATATCCAGGAGAGGAAAGTGTTTAAAAGGTAATACGAGCCTGCCCAGTTGTGAAAAGAATACTTGAAGCAAAGAGTTTTCAGTATTTTCACAGAAGTATTCTTCGCTGACAGACATTTATTCCCTTTGTGACGGATTTATACGCGTTTTTCCAACTAATCCTCTTGGAAAATCTTTGGGCTATTAATTCGTGTTATTCACATCCAACCCTTCAGAAGAAGAGAATCGTGATATTTAAATGAACTTACTATAAATAGGCCAGGGTTTCTAGCTTGAGAGAGGGAAGGAGAGAAAATATACACGAGTTAGGTGAGATTGCTACTGAAGGTATAATATTATATTCATAAAGTGATTTGATTCTTATTAGGATGAAATTTTAAAGTCGCGATTGTTCACCAAGATTGATTTGATATTAGATTAAATCGGATGATAGGGTTTTTTTTTATCCTTTATTAAGATAAGGTTCAAGTTTGATAGTCTTCTAATCATTCACGCTTCTCCGTCATTGTTCCGCTTTCATGGTTAACATTGAGACATTCTCTTAGCATTATTAGGGGAAATTGAGTATGTTCTTTAGGTGGAAATAAATAGGTTAATTGGATCATTTCGAGTGTTTATTCCTTTCCCGCCACACATCTAGGTGCCCGAGAGAGAGGCGGGAGCCTCTTGCACCTTAAAAGAAGAGAATTTGTGCTTGCTGATTTTGTTAATGCTTTTTTTTCTTGCATTCAAAATATTTCTTTGTTCGCCTTCCACTAACCAAAAACAAAAGAAATAAATAAATAATAATAATTATATATAATATTTAAAAAAAAACTGCATGCACATAGTTATTACTCTAAGGCGTAAGATATCAAAGCAATTTTGGTACCCTACTCAACTACGGAAATTAGAAGAACGCTTTCAATAATGTTATATGATAATAAAGAGTGTTTTTTTCCAGGTATAGAAGTATATGTTGGCATTACTTTCCAAGATGACGACCGATTTAACAGCTGTCAACTGATTTATTCTCAGTTTGGTTTGGCAATTCATCAAAACGATCATCAAGCAAGACGTGATTCGTTGAATGGGCCCAAACCGAGATTGCCGTTCTTCCCGATTTTCATAAGCGAATTTTGTTTAACGTTGAAGAGCACTTCTGGTTGAATGGCTACGTCAACATACAAAACTGCCGCATTTGGAGTGAAGCGTTACATCCAGAAAAACACTGATTGGTGCGCTTTATGGGCTGGTGGAATCCTTCTTCAAAAACGATGAAGGCCACAACGTTACAGTCAATGGTGATCGGTATAGATCCACGATTACTAACTTTTTCATTCCTGAATTGAACAATCGTGATGTCCAGGAGCTGTGGTTTCAACAAGAAGACGCAACATGTCACACAGCTCGTGCCACAATCGATTTATTAAAATACACGTTTGGTGACTGCCTAATTTCACGTTTTGGACCTGTGAATTGGCCTCCAAGATCTTGTGATTTAACACCACTAGACTATTTTCTGTGGGTCTATGTAAGGTCATGGGTCTATGCGGATAAGCCACAAACGCTTGACCATTTGGAAGACAACATTCGCCGTGTTATGGCCGATATACGGCCACAAATGTTGGAAAAAGTCATCGAAAATTGGACGTCCAGATTGGACTACATTCGAGCCAGCCGTGGCAGTCATATGCCAGAAATCATATTTTAAATAGAATGCCACAAGATTATCTTTCGATTAAAAAAAAATTCATGTCAATCGAAAAATACATCGTTGTTTTATTGCAATTTAAAGTTCTATAGCTCTAAAAAAACACCCTTTACCTATGTGTAGTAAAATACTTATAATTTCTAAGGGGTCTCAGGGGTGTTAATTTTGTCTCAAAGGTTGAAAATGTAAATAATTTTCAACTACATACAATTCTTTGTAATTAAAATTAAATAATTCGAATGTTTTTAACATTATTTATAAAGGAATTAAGCTTCATAAAAGTGTAAATTGTTTAAAATGTAATCATTACTTTAAAAATTATTAGCATATAAAGATAAGAACAATATCTGTGTAATAAATATTAATTACGTTGCACATGATATTTTCTAAAATGGTAGCTTCAATTACTAACAATAAGCTGATTTATAAAACTATATGTACTTTTATTACATAGTTGCTGCTTTTATATAAATAGAATAACAAACTATATTTTTTTAAAAAATAAAAAAATCTATTTAATTTTTTTTTAACTTAAATATTTTCGGAATATTTTGACAAACAAAAGATATATAATACTAAAAGTAGGTAAGGTTTAAAGAGTTTGATATATTTTATAATTCTGTAAAGTTTTATACATCAAAGGCTAATATTTCAGAAAATAACATGCGCAAAGTAAAAACTACTTAATATTTATTGCATAATTATTTATTGCTTTCATATGTATATAAAGTTTAAAATTATGTTCACGTTTTAAAAACTTTTTGTACTTTTTTGAAACTATCCCTTTATAAATAATGAGGAAACGATTCGAATGATTTGAGAATGATTTGATTGAATGAGATTTATATTTTGTCTTCAAAGCAGCCACCGCATTTTACAATTGTTTAATTTAAAAATTCAAGAAAGAAAAATAAAATATATATTACTCTAAAGTAACATATATAAAATGTAAAATAAAGGGTGTTTTTTTAGAGGTATAGAACTTTAAATTGAAATAAAACAACGATGTATTTTTCGATTGACATGAATTTTTTTTAATCGAAAGATAATCTTGTGGCATTCTATTTAAAATATGATTTCTGGCATATGACTGCCACGGCTGGCTCGGATGTAGTCCAATCTGAACGTCCAATTTTCGATGACTTTTTCCAACATTTATGGCCGTACATCGGCAATAACACGGCGAATGTTGTCTTCCAAATGGTCAAGCGTTTGTGGCTTATCCGCATAGACAAATGACTTTACATAGCCCCACAAAAAATAGTCTAGCGGTGTTAAATCACAAGATCTTGGAGGCCAATTCACAGGTCCAAAACGTGAAATTAGGCGGTCACCAAACGTGTCTTTCAATAAATCGATTGTGGCACAAGCTGTGTGACATGTTGCGCAGTCTTGTTAGAACCACAGCTCCTGGACATCATGATTGTTCAATTCAGGAATGAAAAAGTTAGTAATCATGGCTCTATACCGATCACCATTTACTGTAACGTTGTGGCCTTCATCGTTTTTGAAGAAGGATTCCACCAGCCCATAAAGCGCAACAGTGTTTTTCTGGATGTAACGGTATTTCGAGATACACTTTGGATTAGCTTCACTCCAAATGCGGCAGTTTTGTTTGTTGACGTAGCCATTCAAACAGAAGGGCGCTTCATCGCTAAACAAAATTCGCTGATGAAAATCGGGAACAACGGCAATCTCGGTTTGGGCCCATTCGACGAATCACGTCTTGCTTGATGATCGTTTTGATGAATTGCCAAACCAAACTGAGAATAAATCACTTGATAGCTGTTAAATCGGTCCCCATATTGGAAAGTAATGCCAACTTAAACTTCTATACCTGGATAAAAAACACTCTTTACTTATCTTATTAATTTGTATGGTTTATAAAAATCATACTGTAACTTTAGCGTCAAAGTGCATTATTATTGCATTCAATACATTATTATGGTATAAGGGGGGGGCGATAAAAATTATAATTGAAAAGTGGGTCGCCAGTATTGAAAGTCTGAGAAGCACTGCTTTAACAACAGATGTTTCTACATTAAATCTTAGATATTTCAACAAAAATTAAATTTTCCAAGCTGTTATTCTTTTTTTTGTGTTTCAAAATATTTTCATTAATTGTGTTTAGATGCTTTGATAACTAGGATTAAAAGACGATAAACAATTTACTCTCCCATTTTCGTTCGTGTTTCTCGCCGTAAATAGTATTTGGCCTAATTCGGAAAATATTGCACATATATTGCATCTACCAGTATCTTTCTTTTACTATTCTAAATGGGTATGTATAGTTATATTACTTATAGTTTCTTGAATAATGTAGCTTCCAAAACTAGTACATAGTTCTAGAATAGTTTTCCGCTTCACATGTAATATATTATGAAGTTCATTTTAATGAAAATCCGTTTAGAAAAGAATTCATTTCATTAATTTATTGTTACACTTTTGGTTTTCTTGCAGCTTTAGCATAAAATTAAGAGCAGTAATTGACTTTTGGTGATGGGCTGCATATTTCAAATCTTAGTTAAGGTAGAAAAAAATATTTGATGAAAATGTTTCACTTATGTCTGACGTAGAAATACCCATTTATAAAATATGAAGTATACTTTTTTTGTGTGCTGATGAAGAAAAATAATATCGTAAAATATTTAGAAAGAATAAATTTTCTTTAAGAGGAAGAAGAATTAATTAAATTCACACCTGGGGGTAGGAAAGTTTTCCCCTTTAAAATCAGTGACTATTTTGGAGGAAATACTAAAAATTACAATAATGTGACATAATATAAAATTTTAATCCAAGGGTTATAACCAAAAATAAAGTATATTTTCTAGGGGACAATTCTTTGGAACGGAAACACTCGGCTATATATTTCTCAACATAAAATCTACCAAATTTGTAAAGTGTCAGAAGATTTTATTTATTCCTGTATCATATAATTCCTCTGCCTTTTGTGTCCTGCAACCGATTTCTATCCAGCTACTCATAGGGTAGATTTTGCCAGTAAAAGAACATCTCTTGGTGCAGGAATAAATGGAAATCTGCCTAATCCTCTAGGCCATCATCGAGAAGAGTCGACCGTCAGCTGCTTCGTCACTGAGAATATTCTGCCTGTTGCAGAAAACTGGTGATCACATTGAAGCACCAACTTTTTGTTTATGACATTCAGCGTATATATTAGACATGATTAATGATTAGTTTCGACCGGTGTTTAGGTCTATTTTTCATAAACTGAGCTCACTTAGCTGACAGAAAAAGGAATAAAAGTTGCCACCTTCGAACGCTACAATGATGTAATGCTAATCGAGATACATACAATTGCATGCTAGGATTCTACTGCGCCTATTCACATACTATTAGCACAAAATTATTTGGTATTTGTTAAAAGTGTGTGAGAAACATATTTTCTGGATGATTATGACATTACAATTTGTAATATTTGGATTTTAGTTACATGCATCCTCTTACAATGTATAAAATTAACAAAACGTTTTCTTCAATTTTGCCTGTTATGGAATAACTTTTTTAATAGGTATTTAAAATAAAAATAGTAATTGAGGTAATTTATTTTGTAATTAACAACACTAAATTAATTATGCTGATCACTGTAATTATCATTTTCTTTGTTTCAAAGAAAGCATTGTAGCATTGTATACACAGTTGAATGCAATGTTGCTGTTGTTGTTTCTAATACTTAGTGGCACAATTTAAGTCTAAACCAACTCCATAAGCCCTTATATTTCCATAAAATCCGAGAATAAAAGAGGTTTTAAAGGCACCTTGCCTAAGTTAAAAGGAGGTGGGTAAAGATGAGACCTTTTTCCCCCCATCGGCTAATTCATATTATGTATATATATTTTAATACAGATACTCAGTCAAAATGAAAAAAAAAATGTTAAATTGTTTTTCAAAAAAAATCTTTTATCAAATAGAGAAAACAGGAAAAGAGTAACAAAAACTATTTGAAACAATTTCTTCGATTATATTTCCTTCTGGCTTTCACTAGCTGAATCATCCCTGAACTATCCATTAGTAGCGTCTTGAAGAGTATCAGCATATCCAATATTCGGTGTTTTTGTCCGAGTGTGATTATGGCGCCAGTATCCCAAGTACCAAAGTACAGATGCAACATATGCACATCAGCCAACAACTCCAGCACAAACTTTGCGCTGTCAATCTGATTCAATGTTTGGATTATGACTAGTGGCGCACACAAGAGGGGATGTCCTAGGGGTCCAGACACCCCCATAGCCTTTGATTGTTTTCTAGATTGGTCATAATCCTATGTGTATATTACGTTAAGTTTAATTATGTATTTGTTATTAATAATTAATTTTATTAATTTGTGCTGAGTATTTATTCAATAATTAATTTCGAATTGTTTTTGTTCCCGAAAATCGACAAAAATCAATAGAATATGTTGGGCGGCGTATTGGAGCATGATACCAAAATGGTTGACTTTCGACCCTGCCCCTCTTTGAAAAATTTTTGTGTGCTCTACTGATTATGACCTATGCCTGTTCTTGTCCGTATATTATATACTTTTGAACTCGTGTGTCGTAATCTCAACTGGAGTTGAATAACTGATGAATATTCTCCAGGTACGTAAAGAGAGTACAGCCCCGATTCATTAAGGTGTTGTTCATGGATGTATGATCGGCTTTTCTGATATATCCCAAGAGTTAAGTATTGTAGCTCCTTCCATGTTAATCGTGGAAAATCTAAAACATCAAAGTCACTTAACAAAGTCCATATCACTCTTTTTCTTGCCCAGACATTTTCTTCAACTGCTTGTTGTAAGTAATTAGGTTTCGTCAATAAATCTAGCAATCGTTGGGCAATTACATTGCCGTTTTCAATATTGTTAAGTCTTGCTGGATTGAAATCTTCAAAAATTGCACAGATGATTTTAAAATAATCTTCAATATATGGTACTTGGACATTTGGGATAATATTGTTTAAAGCTCTTCACTTCTTGATTTGGCCTTTTAATGCTTCAACTACTCAACTAATCGATGTCACCAAACATATCTCGTTAGCATCTTCTATAGACAACTGTGCTTGTTTGTCCAGGAAAGCAGGTAACTTAAGAACTAGGTCAATTTCTTCTAAAAGCTGCAAAACCTCTGACCGATTTGTGCACACGCCATTTTATTTTGTATCACATCAACGCGCTCGATGCACCAAAGCAAATGGATGCCAGTTCAAAAGCTTTATTTTTGTAGTATTTGAAAGTCCAAAAAATATAGTGGTGCTTAAAGCGCTTAACAGTTTTTTTTTAAAAAAAATTAAAGAAGTTAGAAAAAGCGCTTTAAATAACAAACCTCATTGAATTTGCTAAGTTTGATGACCTTTTAATGTGTCTAGCTATTTTTTTGTTTACAATTTTAGCGTAAAAGTAAAGATAAATATCTAAAATTCGCATAAATATAATAATATAACTGCAATAAATACTTTGAATTTTCATGATTATGATGGGAGGGAAAAAAGGTCGATCTTTACCTATTTCCTTTAAACAATGTAAAAAGTGTTCTGGAGATCCCTGAACATCATTACTCTTCTTACAGATCAGAAAAAAAAACTTTAAACCCCTTTTCAAATGTGAGATATTTCTAGGGTTCTCTGGCATTAAATATAATAATGTACCTGTCTCAAAAAGTGCTTTATTATAAATTTATTGTAATTTAGTAATTACAACGGAATGTGTCGTGACTATCGCAGTGAGTGTGTCGCGGTACCACACACACACACACACACACACACACACACACACACACACACACACACACACACACACACACACACACACACACACACACACACACACACACACACACACACACACACACACACACACACACACACACACACACACACACACACACACACACACACACACACACACACACACACACACACACACACACACACACACACACACACACACACACACACACACACACACACACACACACACCCACACACACACACACACACACACACACACACACACACACACACACACCTCTTCGGTTAGTTGAGGTGGAAATCTCTCTGATCATTGAGGCTGCCGAGGGTTCCAAACATAGTAGGGATAGGGAAGCCATTTAATCAAGCTTTAGAAAAAATAACCAACTGATAATCATAATAATTCCTTTTTATTAATTTAAGCGTTAGAACTAAGTCCGTGATATACATACAAGACAATAAACACAGGTTGATTAAAAATAAGTGTAACCAATCTTAAAGGCATATAATTATTTATGTAAATTTTAATTTATTATATTTTGAAAATAAATGTTTTAATTACCAATCTAGCTATTTTTATCAATGGGAGTAACCTGAAACGAAATTTTAAAGATATTGAAGGATAGTTGATAGTTGATATAAATAAAGCATTTAAAAATCAAAAAATTCTTATAGATTACTATCTAAACTTTGAAAAAAAATAATATTTGACTTGGAATTTAAAACTCCAGAAATAAAATAGGGATGAAAGGAAGTCCAGGGTGAAAAAGAAAAAAAAGTTGAAAAGACTTAATGCTGTAGAAAATCCTCTCCCACAAAGAACTTTAATAAATGAACTGCAGGTTTTGTAATCAACAATTTGTCGTCAGATGAAGAAAATTGGCTATAAAAAGTGAATACACCAGTCTGTCATCAAATGTCTCCAAAGACAATAGAAAAATGAAGAAAACCTTCTTGGCCTCTGTCTTTAATGTTACCCAAAGGCAGATACAAAACATGGATAACTTCGGATGAAGGACTGTTACGTCTGCCATATACAACTGGCAAAATAAAGATACGATATATTTCACACGAAAACGTCGCATAGAAGCAACTGTTTTACAAAAGGCAAGTTGGCCGTCAGGTGTTATGTTTTGGAGAAAAATGTCCTATCAAGGCTTAACAAAACTATCATTATGTAGAACCAAACGCCAACTACTATCAGAATAAAATTTTGAAGAACATGATCAAAAAAATTTTCGTCTTTACCCCCAAGAAAACTTTATTTTTCACCAAGTTACTGCACCAAGTCATACTCCAAAATCAACTATAAAATGACTGAAAGATAAAAAAAATTTTCATGCAAAGGAATGACTACCACCATTCCTTGACTGCGTTTCTTGTGATTATTTCTTATAAGGATACATAAAAAACACACACAATTAAATAGACGTAAAGTAAAAACGCTTCAAGGGCTTTAAAAAGCAATCAATGTTGAAGTTGGAAAAGTGCCCCCCAAAATGGACAATAAAGCTCTTTTCGTTTAATCTATACGTTTATGTTAAGTGTAATATGGTAAAATAATCCACAGTGAAAATTTCATGTAAATAACTTAATTCAATACAAATTTAGGATGCTTTGAAATTGGTCACATTATTTTTGAATCAACTGGTAATAAGAAATAACAATTAGTTATCTGAAAAGAACTCCCCAGCGAGAAATATACTATTATCTCTTAATGGTATTTATAATCCATGATTTAGCGACTATAATTCAGGCAGTACTAGTGTGTAGTAGTATTGTCCATTTAATATTTATTCTCTATCTCACTGATTATTCCTATGCTTTTTAGTGGCGTCATTCATTTGCGGAGTGGAGTTATTGTAGCTCAAACTGCCATTTTGGTTAGGCAGAAAAAAACTAGAGTTAGAGAAGTTAGACATCACGAATATCCCATAGTTGCAGGTGTTTAAAAATTGAATGAGTAAACTCATGTCCAAATACTACTCTTCTAGAAATCAAAATAAAATTGTGCATATATAAAATACTTTGCACAGCCACGAACCGAAACTGATCTCGATATGAATATTAGTGCGTGGAGATGCAGAAGGTAACACAAAGAGTCAAAAATCCTTCATCCAAATGTGTATTCATTTATTTTAAAATAACCATTTCACATTATTCGCCAGTCAAGATATTCAGAATTAATCTCCAAGAATGTAAAACGTGTTCCAAAGGGCTATTCGTAAATAGTTCCGGTTACGAGAAGCTAAAAATCGAGTCATGATAAGCTTCTTTGATTCCAAAATGTATATTTCCATGTTGTTTTAAATAAAAGAACGCGAATAAAGATCAAACGAAAAATTAGAATTATTTTATACGTTTTCCTTTCAACCTAAGTAACACTTTTATTTGAAAGTACATTAGGAAATATGCTAATTACTGCTTCGTACGTGTAGATGTTACTTGAGGCTTTCATATACACGTATATTACAAACAACAAAAGCTTTCACTGATAATGCATCCCCAATCGAATAATGCTCGTGGGTCTTTTAAATAATTTCTGCAATGGAACCCATTAAAAATTACCCTTCTTTTATGACGAGTCTTTTTTTCATTGTCTAAAACATAAAAGTATATTTGCATTAATGCATTTAATATAATAAAGGACTGGAGGTAATTGAATATTGGCAAAATTAAAATTAAGTAAGGCTTCTTGTTGTCGATTTGGGAGTTACATAGTGCAGAAACTAATGATGGGAAATTGTAAATCCTAAGCCTTTTGCATATCATCTAGTACATGAATGTTGATATTTAAATGATAAGTTAATGCAAAGAATACTATATTATATTATAAAATACTTTATGTCAAGTAATTTATTAACAAATGTGATATTATCGAAATATAAAAACATTAGATAGATATTCAAAACGAATATTGATCAAATTATGTGGATAATACGATAAAAGGTTTCTCTACCTCTAGTGTACCACCTACCTAATTGATGTTTTCATCCAGAAAAAAATTAATTTGGATTTTATTGATTGTTATAATGTAATTAATTATATGATAAAGAGCGGACATAATTTAATTGTTATGAATGTCTACTAAATTATATATAATTAAATATACTATTTTTATTAGATTATTTATAACTTAATTAATTTATATGTATGTTAAATTCGAGGAAAACTAATTACATTTTTCTGATAAAAGACGGTGCGTAAATTTTTTGAAAAACAATAGTAGGCATTTAAAAAGGAGAATTAATAATGTTAAATGTTAATGGTTGTTAATTAAGTATTTATTTAAACAAAAAATAATACACATTTCCGTTGTAAAATGGAGGAGGGGGTTGGTTATTACTTGAATATTTATTTAAACAAATCTAAGTAGATATTTTAAATTCACAATATTAAATATTTGTGTTTTGCAGTGTGTTTAATCATGATAAACTGTTATACAATTAAACGGATACGAATAAATTTCTTAAAAGAAAGTTATTTCTGAATATTCAATTCTCCTAAAAAAACTGATACTACATTGTTAATAATTTCACAATGAGAGATCAGTACCTTTTTATTTGACATTTCTACTTAAAAATAAAATTTGTATAATAAACTTTAGTTTGAATGAAAAAAATAATAAGAAAATAGAATTATAAATTAAAAAAAAAGAATCAATAGCTGAATTTTATTTTTAAAGAACTGTACCAATACTCTTATGTGATTTTAAATTTATTACAAATATACTAATTAGACTAATGAGCTATTTATAAAAACTTATCACACAATATGAAAAATGTTGTAATCCCAATGGTTATAATGTTGAGGAGCAGATGAAATGATGCTGTATCTTTCTCAATACATATTTGCTGGTAATTATGTTTTGTTTCTTTATTTTGCGATACAAAACTTATTTTGGATGACCTTCAAAGCATTTTGCTTACATTTTTGCCTAGAAGTTTGAGGTATTTACTGAGCTTGAAAATATGTACATATAATAAGTCATATATAAGCATACATATATGTAATTCATGTGTCTTTTGTAATAATTATTTCTGGGTAATATTACTTTTTATTTGCTTTCACATTGATAGAAAACTTACTGTCTGGATAATTTCAGAACTATTTTGTTTGCAAACTCAATCAGGAATCAGAGCTGTTTATTAGGTTTGAAAATATGTACATGAATCGAGCAATAACTTTTTTTGAAATGTGTGTGGCATCCATATGAGTAAATACATACTGAGTAATTTTTACGGTTGCCATAAACTATGTAACGATATCACAACAATAAAGGATATTCTTTACTAGATGTTGTTGATTATAGATTTATAAGTTGTAGAAAGTTAATTAATTCTGAATATTTCCGCACTATAGTATCTAGAAAAGTAAATATTTACTTAAAAAAATCGGCCATATATATATATATATATTTAATTAGTCACTGGTGATGTAAATATTTTTCGCCGACATTCAAAAGTTTAAGGAAATTGAAATAGTATTCATTCATTTTTTTAATACTTTTTCGGATGAGAAATAAGCATATATCTTTTTTCCGGAGATTTTCAAATCAGTTGTACGTATGCTTTAGATCACACAGTATGTTAAAAATGTAACATTTATAATTTTTTAATGATGTATTTAATTACAAACTGCAAAATGCTAAACGTAAATTATTTATTACGTGTTTAATGCAATTTAAGAAATTTCAGTGCATTGCAATCATTTCTTAGAAACACAATGAAGTATTTATTGTCAGATTATCAGATGAAAACTTTAAAGAGTTCTTGCAGAATTTTGATATTTAAACTAAGAACTATGCACGTTTTTAAAATGGATATTTTTTATCATAATTTTTTCTGAAGTTATTATTCGGGAATTTATTCATTTATCAAAGCACATTGTAGGAAGTGTTTTTCTGACAAATATTTTATATTTGACGAGTTTGTTTTAATCAACTTAACAAAAAACTATTTTGTAACCATTGTTTTTCTATGAGTTTCGATGTTACTTATTATATGAATAACAACTATAAAATATTGAATTTTAATGCAAATTTAATTTAAATCTCAAAAAATGTGAAGAGTTTTGTTTTTTAATTAAGATGAATACTTAACTTTGCATGTACTTAAGTGTAATGCGAAACTTGGGAGATACAAATGTAACTTAATTTTTCTTTTGATGATATCTTAATTGTGTTTTTTGTTAAGAATAATCATTTGATAATTCAACTTTTATATTTCTTCACACATCTTCGCAATTTTGTGCAGATCTAGAATGTTCAAAGTTCATAGATTCTATTGTAAAGCTTGAAGAAAATGAACAATACTTAGATGCATAAAAGTACATAAAATGAATTATAACCTATTTTAAAATCCATCATCGCACAATACTTTCGTTTTCTTACCGCATGTCATCCGTAAATTGTTAGGGAATGATTTACAAAGTAGTGAGGAAATAGAAAAAAATCATTTAAAGGAGAAAAAATTCACTCCAAAGCGAGAAGTGTTTAAAAGATAATACAAGGCTTTCCATTTTGAGACACACCTGAAGAGAAAGGTTTTCTACGTTCTTTTGATAAAAATTCTGGTTTCTTCTAGATTTTTCCCTTACAACTGTAATCTTTCTCAAATCTTATTTCGTTATTTTTAACTCGTATTCTTCTGCTTGAAGAATATACATTCCTAGTCTCATGGGACCATTAATATAAAGTTTAAGATGTCAAGGCATTTTATGAAACGTAGTACATCAGAACTCGAATAACCTGCAGAAAGAAAGAGGCAGAGAAAAAAACATTGACAAAAGATGGGAAAATGTACGTAACGAAATTTTAATAAATTGATACCTGGTATTCTTCTTTTTAACAATGAGAATCAAACTTCAGAGAAGATATAATTGAAATTGAGTAGAAAAAAATACGTTCTAAATTCTTTCTTTTTGTTATTCTGCTAGAAAGTGAAATAATTCTTTAAGGGGAAAAAAGGGATCCCCTCCTTGAAATAAGATATTTTATACACTGGAGATTGAGTTTGGATTCTCTTGAGAAAAGCATATCTTTGTACTTAACCTTCTACTCTTTCACATTTTAATTTCTTTTATGTCGTATGTGTAGACACAAAAAAAGAGTAGTTCAAAGCTTTTTTAATGCAGAAATTTATAGAAAAAAACTAATAATTGAAAATAATTAATATAACGGTCTAAATGGAAATTCCCAAGATAATAATGTCCCCAATTATAAAACATTTATTTAATCATTTATGAGTAGAAAAACTGCCATGTTTTTTAGTTACTGTTAGCTAGAAACGAGATCTCATTTTCATTGAGTCTTCGCTCCTGATAGTGTGAAGGCTTTGACGGAATGAAAAGCCCATAATTAACCCGGCATCATTCGCGCGAAAAAACGAACTGAAGTTCTCGCGCTGGGTATCTCACACCCAAGAGTATTACATTCTGTTTTTACCATAAAATTTGTATACAAAGGTGAAAAAGGATTAATATATTTAATACAATATGTTTATTACACTTTGCACACGTAAATTTAGTTTTTATGTTCTTTTTATTAAGACACTAAGTACTTTGTTTATACACTCCTTCAGTCTTTGCCGCGAGTGAGTGCGATGTTTTTCACTGGATCTTAAATTTTTTAAAAAATATTTTCGTAGAAGCATGGATAATAAAGATTTTCTCTTCAGTTCCGAATGAATAATTTTACTTTATATATATTCGTATTTGTACTAAAACTAACTCTTATCATAAACAAAAAATGTAATTCTATTAAAATTTAGAAGTATTCAAATAGTTTCATGCGAAATTGAAACAAACAAGTACTAGTGAACATCAAAACAGGAATTTGAAAAGCAATGTACATGCAATGATGATAATTATGTTAAATGAAAAAAAATATTGGTAAGTTGATTACAGTAACTTACCAATATTTGCAATCTATCATAAACAAAAAATGTAATTCGATTAAAATTTAGAAGTATTCAAGTAGTTTCATGCGAAACTGAAACAAACAAGTACTAGTGGACATCAACGCAGGAATTTGAAAAACAATGTACATGCAATAGTGATAATTTTATTGAATCAGTGCGTCTCAGACCTTCGATAACTGCGACCCAATTTTCAATCATAATTTTCATCGTTCCCATACAAAAATAATGCATTGAATACAATAAAAATATACTTTGACGTTAAAGCTACAATACAACATTAATTAAAAACTGTCAAAACATAAATATTACATTTTGTTCATGAGAAGCCCACGAGAGGCACTAGTAATTATTAACTTGTTTTTAATTGATTATTGATAAATAATAAACAAACACATTGTGAAGTACTGATAGATTTATAAGTATATTATATCAGTGTGAATGTGCATTTAACTTTTTATTATGTAAGAATGAATTTTGTTTTACTTCCTTTCAGTAAATTAATACTAATTTTAAATATTTTACTTTCGACTTTTCAATAAGCTCGCCCCTCCCCTAGAGGGGTGCACCCCACAGTTTGAAAAACACTGTATTAAATGAAAAAATATTGGTAAGTTGATAACCGTAACAAAATGTCTGAAGATATATCAATTCGAAATAAACCGATATTTTTTTCTGTTCACTTCAGGTTTTCAGTTCAGTTCCGGTTCAAAGTCTTGCTTGCAATAGGAGCATGATTTGTATATTTCATGCTTTATAAGTTTTATCTAAAGATTTTGGATAACATGATGTCCAAAACATTTTTGGTAGTTACAATTTGATTAATTAAATTCGTAATTATGATAGTAAGTCATACTTTTTTATGTTGTATAATAAAATATTGCAATGCTATTAATGTATACTTTCTCTTAATTAAATTTTCACTGTCATTACGATTTTTATCGCGTACAATGAAAATAATCATAAAAAAATGGGGTGTCTGAGTCATTTTGTGTGGCCCTTAACATTAGTATATTGAAGGCACGAATTATCCCGATTTAAGAGGATAATAAGATTGTAGTTTTTCAAATGCTACTTAAAAGTTACTCTAAAAATTACAAAGCACATGGCTTAACATGCGTTTAAAGTGACGAAAATTTTGTGATTTTGAAAAGATATCGTAATATTCTTTAAACAATACCCAAGGGAAGAAAGAATATCAAATTTATATAGAAGCGTAAAATGGATGCAGCTTTCCCCTTTATAAATCATTTAAAAATGTAGATAAAAAGATTATCAAGGATCACGTTCCAGTTTTAAAACTCTATAATACAAGAGAGATATTCCCTAAATGTTCTTAATGATCGGTTGATTTAAAATTACTCCAGTAGAAGTAAAAACATGTTTTTGTCTAGATGCCATTAAAACGGAAATATAAGAGAGTATTTTTCTCTTTTTTATCATTGAAAGATTCAATTCTTTTTTTATAAAATCGATCTTGGTCGAAGAAAGTTGTTTATCTCGTCTTAACCAGTTAAGGATCAATCTAGCTGTATGCATTATACAATATTCGTATCGAGAAAAAGTTGAATGCATTAAAGCGCATTTTAAGACTTGAAAAACTACCCGATTAAATAAAATAATGTTTGATCATTCGCAGGAATGTGTAATATTAAATAAAATACGTCCTTGAGAAAGTTCTTAACTACCAAACTAAGCATATAAAATAAAAATAATTTTGATATTAGATTTGCATCATATTTGATAGTGTTGAAGTACTTTTACGTGATTTCCTCTTGTGGGATACACTGTAAATAAAAATGCTTTTGACCGTATACGAGCACTCACAAATTTTCAATTGCTCAATAACTCTCTTACTTATTGCTTATATGTAATTTCGGTTAAAAACTAGATTTTTTGTTAATATTTAGGATTTTCATGTATACTCGCCTATTAAAAATCAAGAAAATAATATTTAGTGCCATAGAAAACGCATACCAACCTAAGAAAATTTGTTAACTGTTTCTAAAAACAAAAACTTCTAATAAGGTGAAATTAAAGGAAATATTCTAGATACTTATATATATATATATATATATATATATATATATATATATATATATATGTGTGTGTGTGTGTGTGTGTGTGTGAAAGAGAGAGAGTTAAAAAGCTTAAGAGAAAGTATAGGTTTTGAGATTAAACACTTTTTTGACTTTTGATAAGCATCTTGGCATTCATGTGACCAATTCCAAACTGCATCTCTTTTAGGTAGTTTTTTTAAAATTATATTTAAGTTTTGCATAATCATTAATAAAAATATTTGATAAACATTTATGGAGCCAAGAAAACATTCTTAGGTGGTGTTAATTTTCTTATTGTTTCAATATTTGGGATAACTAGGTCAATAATGGCCTTGTATTATTCCATATCCTAAAAGTTTAATTTTTTCTAGTGAAAGCTGACATTTAGATTCTTTGAGTTTAATGTTTTCTTTCTTACATATTTGATATAATGTTTCTAAGCGGGTCAGATGTACTTCCCATGATTGCGAGAAAATTATAGTATCATCAAAATAGTTTGGAGGAAGGAAGGTTCGTTCTGGGTACTTTCCGTTCCGAACAAATGCGAGTACTTACCGATCACGCCAAAACGATCGTCTTCGCTTGATGTTGGTACTAGTTCATATCGATATCACACCGCCACAAGTTTAAAGCAAAAGTTAATTAATATGTTTTTTAAAATGTATCTTATAGTTCCCTGGAAAACAGTTGGGGAATTTTTGCTGCCAAATGGAAGTCTTAACCATTCACAGAGTCTAAAATTTGGAATCAAAACAAGTTTCTTTACATCCTTTTCATGAATTTTTATGTGCCAATATTCATACGCTACGTCACGTGAAGAGAAAATTTAGCATGCGTTTAATTATCAATTGCAAAGACTATTATGGGTACAGGGTTGGAATCTTTTCGTGTTATTTCATTTATTTTTCTGTAATCAATACATAACCTTGATTTTGTTCTTTCATCTTTTTTATACCTAAGTTACAGGGGTAGTATATGGGCTATGCAAGGGTCTAATAAAACCTGTTTTTAAGAATTCTTCTATCTCTGCTTATATTTCTTTAGGCTCTAGTTGACAGTTTCTGTAGGGGAGTAAACTTATAGGAATGTCTGAGGTTAAATAAATTCTTAGTGGTTCCAGATTGATACAGCCTACATCATACTTAGTTTGTGAATATATATTTTGAAATGTGTTGGGTTGAAGTTGGGTTGTAAATCTACCTATTGCTCATGAGTTTGTTTTGGTACTAAGTCCTCAACAACCATGGCTGGATCAAACAATATCTTCAGATCAGCCTCAGGGCTATCTGGTATCTGATCTAAATCATTATCTAAATTATTATCCTTAACTTTAATATTAATTTCCTGAATAACATCTGAATGGTTCATAATTAGATCTTTCTTAAGAGTTTAACAATATATCGCATGATATGTTCTCAACTTCTTGATATACTTACTATTTGTACATCTAACATTACTTAAATTTTTACCAAATTGAGAAACAGACATTTTACTAAAACTAATACCAAGCTTAAATAAATATACATGTTCAAGTCCGAGAATAATAAATATAAGGCAATTCAGTATTAATTACAAATATATCTACTTTTTTAGATATATTTCCAATTTTCATGCAAACTGTACTTATATCTTTGGGATAAATAGTCCCACAAGTTTGATTTATTTATACATAACTATTTTTTAAAATTTTTAAACTTTTTAAATAAATTTATTGGAATTAATGACACGTTGCTTACCGTGTCAACTAGAGTAATTAAGTGATTGTAACATACCATTGAGTCAATCAATAGCTGTCCCTTATTTATGTGAAAATCCTCATGAGTATTTCATGGCGGGAGAAAATGATGCCGGTTTTGTGGCACATACTGTCTTGATTGACTTTAATGATTAGTGACTTGCTGCAACATTTGAGCAACATGTGATGCAACATTATGCTGTCCGTAACATCTTGATGGGAATCGGTGTCGTTGATTGGCTTTTCTAGTGACGCTGCCGTATGCTTGATAATTACTCCCGTGGTTAAAACTTTTAGCTTCTGCCACGTTTCGGATCGGATTATCTGGTGTTACGGAAAAAAGTTTTCGCATCGTTTGAATCCATTTATATTAAGTCGAAATCTTCTTAATAACCAGGAATTTTTGTAAGTGTGTTGAACTTGCTAAATCTATGTATTCCACTATGGAACTGTCATCGTTCTTCAGTTTTCCCCCTAATGAATGTTTTTCTGTGAAGAATGCTAACAAATTATATTTGTCGTTGAATTTTAAAGAATGAAATCTTTGAATTTCCTCTTGCTTGGTCACATCAAATACGTACATTAATAGTTCTTTACTTTTATGGTGTGATTTTTTTAAATAACTTGTTATTATACCAGAATTTTTAAGTGAACATCGCTGAGGTTTCCGTCGAAATTTTGCTTTTTCCAATGTTCACCCAGTTGATTGTCTGCACAATAATGGTCAAAATATTCTATAAAGATCCAAAAAGTTGAAAAAGTGAGTTGTCGAAGTTTGGAAAAATGAGTTGAGGCTTTGAAGTGTTGCTAGGTGGCTCCTACCAGATCGAGTAGTCTTCCATTTTTTTGTGATTTTGAATGCAGTCGCCAGTTCGAATTTTTCTTTTTTAAATTTAAAATTGGGGTTTCATGCCATATGTTGAGATCTATTACAGAATCCTGCCGGCTCTTGTCACACCCCAGGCTTGCTGGTAAATGAAGGAAGACGCCATCCTTAAATGCCAGTACTTTACTATCGTTCATGCATCACCATTCCAACATGGTGGTCATTTGGTGCTCAATCGCATGGAACAAAAGAAAGATTAACAACGAGGAGTCACCAGCATTTCTTCTCGATTATCCTTTTATCTACGTCAGTGCTCGACCTACCTTTAAATGGTTCTATTCGCCCTTAAATCCCTACGTGGAAGTAAGAAGTTAGTTCTATTTTTGTTTATTATTCACATACTTTTTAAGCTAAACTTTCTAGACCTGACACACACACACACATACCCAGTAAAAGTTCAAAAAAGGCATACTGAACATATATTAAATCAATGAATATTCTGAATGAAATATATTAGAATTAGTTATGATACAAATCAAAACTTCAAAAAGCTATTCTTTTGTAAATGGGTTCACAAGTTCTTGAATTTTACAAAATTTGCATTCTGTCAGGATTGTATATACTTACATTTATATATCGTTTGCAACGTTGTTTATGCAATCTTCTCGTCAACTTATCTTACTGAAATTTGTATAAATTACCTGCTCTTCATGGATATGAGAACAAAATAAAATCCAGAGGTTAATTCTTAAGCTTTGGTTGATTTTTCCATAACTTGACTCTGAGAAAAATAGAACAGTTTGGATAGAGATTGTCAATACATTATATTATTAACAATATACTTGTGGTTATCATAATCATAGTTTAGACAAATTTCTTCTTAAGATCCGTAACGAATTTGGAAGTATCAATTTTTTCCTAAGAATATATTTAGTTTCTAAAATATTCTTCTTTTTTGTGAATGCGTTCAAGTACCATAATAGTAAAATAAGAAATTCTTAATGGTGTCCCATCTCATTACTACATACGAATTAATTTAAGTTTGAATATTCTTTAAATTCTTCTATTATTCGCAGACAATCAAAATATACACTTTAGGTTCTTACTTTCGAATCCTCAAGATACTAAATTTATCATATAGAATCTTTTCTTTGACAGTAAGAGACAGCTTAAGAAAATGACAGTACTAAAATAAAATCAGCAATTGCTTGCATTTTCTGGAGAAGTGGAATGTAAATCAATAAACTTATACTTAAAACGTAAAGGAGGTTTATGTATAATACAAACAATTCATGAAATACCACTTTAATGAAAAGAAAAAATATAAATATGTAAGAAGTTATTTTGAGTTAGACATTTCATATAACTCGTATCTCATCTCATGTAACTCACATCTTGTCTCATTAGTTGGCAAGTTCACTATGACAGATGCTGTTGATGTTCGCCAAATTTACCATAAACACTTCATTGCAGCCAGGTCATAAATTACTGTGTCATTCTTATATATTTAATATGCTGTCGGTATTACTGAAATTCATTATGTATTCTAATGGACAAATATTAGTTCGCATTATTATATAATAGTACATCTATATATTTAAAATAAAAAAGAAACATAGGAAATGATTTTTGCACCATATTTATATTTGCAATCCATGAATAATCTTTGCATTATTAGTGCAAACAACTCAAAATATTCAAAGATTCGATTATGCAAGGGTCATACAATTTCCACAAAACACGTTCTTAAATGTTGCCAAATCAAAAATACCAAATGCCGTAATCGCTCTCTAAATAAGAGCGGAAACGTATTTCTACTATTGGCTGCATATCAGGAACTGTGGTGACTTGTATATATATATATATATATATATATATATATATATATATATATATATATATATATATATATATATATATATATATATATATATATGGGAGACAACAAGGGGTCCAAGACGTTGGTCTTTCTTCTATTTTATTTTAACATTAAACAAAAATTAATTAAAAAAGGTAGTTAAGTTTACAGATGTTATGCAGAAGGTAACGCCTGCTCGCGCACCTCTCGCGTTCTCCTTTCTCTCTGCTCTTTTTGCTCTAATGTCTGAAAGTTTTTGTTTCTTTTACTAGTTCGACAGTTTCAGTTCTAGTTTCCATTCAATGCGCCTGCGCGCGGAGACTGCGTTGCTTTTGGCTGCATGCCACAACGGCCAGCCTGACCGTACGCAGTCCGCAGCGGTATTTCCATGGAGACCAGAGGAGAATCTGAAACATACAAAAAAAACGGAACAGACAAGGACTATACGACAATTATATAGAGATTAAACATATCAAAATTTTTCTGAACTAGACAGTTTCTCCATCATGTGAAGGCATCTCTTCGACATCCGGAAGGTTCCACAGGAAAACATTGTGTTTCACAGGCATCAAAACGTCTTTTTTAACAAGTTGATCTTTGGTTAAACGCATCGATATTTTCCTCTGTAGAGTTCTGGACGTCTGTTCAAAACGATTTCTCTTTTTCCTTCGTTTCCACTGCCAAGGCTGAAAGATTCGTCGGAGCATTGCAAACCGTCTATATTTACGTTCCATAGGTGAAGGGGTAGGTGAGCGGGAGATAAATTCCACGGAACTCGTTTTCATGGCACCATTGGCTTTCTTACACAATACTATAGGTGAACAATAATCAAAAACACTCTCTTTTATAATACTCAATTTTAGCTTAGTACTCTTAATTTTATTACATTTATAATTCTTAATTAGAGAACTCAAATCATTTCTAATATCAAAGTTCTTAACATATGGCAAATCATAACTAGAGTTTTTTATCACATTTGAAACAGAAACATTTGGAAAAGAAACAGCACTTGAATAAGCATAAGCATGAGCACCTAAAGAGGATTCACTTTCATTCAATAAAACATCGCTCTTTGCGTGGCCTAGTTTCTCTATTTCAGAATATACACTGGGATGTATAATAAATTCTTCGGTCAAGGTCGGTGATATTTCCGTTCCAACTCTCAAGCTAGGAGAGTGTTGATTAAGAGAAATATTTATGGGTTTAACTTCTACCATACGCTGTTCGCCAAAACATGAGCTTAATGTTATGATCTCTTCGGAAGGTGTTTGCACTCTAATTAGTGAGGAATTTAAAACTGGGATCTGGCAACCTGAATCAATCAATGCTGTTACGGGCTGATTTTCCACAAAAATGTTTACGTATTGAAGATTTGTGCATTCTTCGCTATTTTGTTTTTCGCTCTCGACTTTCAAAGTATTCACATTTATTCTATTATGGATGTGATCATTAGATTCTTTAGGTTTAAAACGCTTCTCACAGTCTCTTGCGCAATGAGATGAATCACCGCATATAAAGCAATTTTTATTTTCTCTTTCATGATATTGGGGATAGTTCTCTTTAATCTTTGTTTTAAAGTTTTGTGATCTATTTTTAAAGGGGTCTTGGGTATATCCATAAGTAATAGGAGTTTCTTTATGTGATCCGCTTCTAGATGAAATATAAATATCACACTCTTTAGCTAAAACAATGGGCCTAAACCAATCTTCTGCTTCTCGAATGCCAATATGAGTTGCAGTTTCCTTATTTAAAGTTTCATATAATTTATCAGAAATTATAAGATCACATAGAGATTCAAAGGAATTAACTTTTCTTAACGAACAATAATATTGGAAGTTTGCCGTCAATCTTGCAGCAATTTGGATGTATGTCTCGCCTGATGATTTTACAGCATTTTTAAATGAGTTTAAACACTCGCGAGGGGTTAATTGGAATTCTCTGAGTACTATAGATTTTAGTTTTTCATAGTCATTTAATTCCTCTTCTTTAATATACAGTAAGACGTTATGAGCTCTTTCGCCCAGAAGATTTATTAAAATTTCAGATTTATATTCGTCATTTATTTTCTTGGTTAAAAATGCGCGTTCTAATGATTGGAAGAACAGATTAAAATTTTCAGATCTGGTGGGAACAGGAAGAGATAAAGTTTTTATACTTTTTATTATATTTTCTATGTTAGTTTCGAACTGTTTATCTTCGACTTTAGCTGCAGGATTTAAACTTAATGCTTTATTTTTAGCTAATTGAAGTTCGATTTCTTTTTCTAATATTGCCAACTGAAGTTTCGCGAGCTCAATTTTTTGTTCTGAAGTTACCTCTCTTTCGTTTTGCGATACTCTCTCATCTATACAGTTTTGAATTAAAGTTTTAACGAAATCTGGATCACTTTCAAATGTACTACTGTTCTCAATTTTAGTCTTTAGTTTAACTATAGTGTCAGAACTTTCGACAATACCGTCTAGTTCTTCAACTACTCTTATGAGATCCTCTTTAAGAGCGTTTTTATACATTTTAGAAATGGAAAGATCCTACCTTTTTTTTTTTCTGGCTCCCTTGTTGCTCGCACGTACGATGTATCAATGAAGAAAAACGTTGTGAATCCACTGATTTCACCTCTTCGCAGGTTATATAGTTGAAATTGTAGTTCCGGCCTCTACACAGGCGGATTATTCACACTGAATTAGTTCCAACCTCTACACAGGCGGGATTTTCGTCGATGGGTTTTCCAACCTCTACACAGGCGGAATATTTGTCGATGGGTTTTCCAACCTCTACACAGGCGGAATGAAATTGAAAAATTCAACCTCTACACAGGTTGAACGAAGTTTCCGAAAAATGGCGGCGCGTCTCCTTCACGGACGCTGTTGTTCATTGTCCAGACTTTGGTTCAAAATCGAAATTTTCTCGATCCCTTGATCGCGGCCGAGCCCCCATAATTTGTGGGAGACAACAAGGGGTCCAAGACGTTGGTCTTTCTTCTATTTTATTTTAACATTAAACAAAAAATTAATTAAAAAAGGTAGTTAAGTTTACAGATGTTATGCAGAAGGTAACGCCTGCTCGCGCACCTCTCGCGTTCTCCTTTCTCTCTGCTCTTTTTGCTCTAATGTCTGAAAGTTTTTGTTTCTTTTACTAGTTCGACAGTTTCAGTTCTAGTTTCCATTCAATGCGCCTGCGC